>VYZX01027890.1:22856-79511 GCA_013401335.1 Brachypteracias leptosomus | reverse complement strand
CAGCAGGGTTTAAACCACCACGTTTCTTTATGAGCAGGCTTGGGAATTGGCCAAGGGGTTTTGACATCAAATGCCTGTTTCTTGCTGGAAATGAATTGAACTGTTGTGGGTTGATCCCAGCCAACAGCTAAGCACCAACGCAGCTGCTTGCTCACTCCCAGCACCCCAGCAGCAGGTGAGGAGAGAATAGGAAGAGTAAAAGCAAGAAAACTCATGGGTCAAAATACAGTCAGTTTAATAAGGGAAGGAAAGAGAAAAAATACAGGTGATGTAAAGGCAATCACTCATCACCTCCCATGAGCAGACCGATGCCCAGCTACTCTCTGAGCAATGGCCACCTTGGAAGCCAAGCCCCCACACACCCTTCTTCCTCTATGCCGGTTTTTATTGTTGAACATGACATTATACAGCATGGAATATACCTTTAGCCAGTTCGAGTCAGCTGTCCCAGCTGTGCTCTCTCCCAGTCCCTTGCTCATCTCCAGCCCACTCGCTTCACAGTGGGCAGGATGGGAAAAAAAAGAAAGCCCTTTTACTGTGCAAGTAGGGCTCAGGAATAGCCAGAACACTGGTGTGTTATCAACACTGTTTTAGCCACAAATCTAAAACACAGCACTATACCAGCTGCTATGAAGAAAGTTAACTCCATCCTAGCCAAACCCAGTACAAAAATGCAACTCTAATTTCCTGAATAAGGAAGTATGTTAAATGTGTCACTAGCCTTTGAAATAGTTGAAGGCTATTAGAACTAGTTGATTTAAATCACCAGAGGATCTGGTCCTGGTATCATATGTATTAGTTGAAGATCAAATGTCGATCCAAGGTGACCTTGTAGAAACAGCAACAGGATATGATTAATTAGCAGAATTAGGCTTCTTGCATAGGTAACAAAAGTATATGTAGTTTGGTAGTCTGTAACAAGACTGATCACTAATTCATGATAATCAGAAAAAAAGTATTCCATAAAGGCTGATTATTCTACAGTTTAGAAAGAAGTTTCTTATACCTTCCTAACAAGAATTTGGTGTGGGTCAGTAGCTGAGTTTAAAAGGACTGTGCTCTGAAGTTTTGTGGTAGTTGTAATACAATACCTGAATTATTAAAACTAAAAAATCGTTCTAAGTGAACAAACACCTCTTGAGTTTAGATGTAAATAAATGAGAAGAAATTTATTTTGATAATGTACTCCATAAAGGGTCAAGAGAGGGTTTCTACTAGGCCTGCAAGGCAATAGAATAATTGAGGGCTGAATATGAAGTGCTGTATATTGCTTGTATGCTAGGAGATCAGCTGTATATTTTTCAAATTAAACGTGAAGTTAACTGGCACTTCTGACATTAATCTTTTTTCCTCATAGAATAGAGGAAGGTAAGTGTGCTAGTAGCAAAGTTCAGCCAAAAGGACACAAAAATATGTAAGCAATGAAGCCCTGAACTGCAAATCAAAACTCTTCTCTCCTCATGCCACTTAAACTCTGACTTTATAAATGTCTGTCTTTTTTACTTTTGAGGTCATAGGCTATCAAGAGTATCACCCCACTTTGTTGCTTTAACTCCAGCAAAGATCCAGATAGTAGGTGACCCTCTTGCCTGAGTGTTGATACTGGTCACCATTTTCAACACAAACACTGTGAATGGGGAATTTGTCTAAGCGGGAAGGAGGGCCTGAGGTTCAAGACTTGTCTCCAGCAATTCAAAATCACTTTCCAAACCAGTCAGAGCCCAGTTTGGACTGAAAATCTTACCTCTGGATTTCTAGTATAGCAATCCTATAGTCTCTTGATGAGGGACAATGAAATATTAGGTTTTGACTTCTGCTTGTAGTGCTGCTTTATATATCAGAGACACAGGAAAAAAATGTATGCTTGGACATGGCACCAGGATTCTGTGGATTACAGCAGTTTAGTAATTGGGTGACTCATATCAGCACTTGTTTTACTTCTAAATCTCTGCTGTTTTGGTTTAGAAACAATTGTATGACTGTTGGGTTTGAAGTTTTCTGTCCAAGAGTTAGTGTCATTATAGGTCACTTTAAAATAAAAAATAAAACTCTATCAGCTGACAAGAAATGCGGGAATTTCTTATGAAGAGTCTGTGTTCTGCCTAGGCTGCACAATAGACATCTTAGTCCTGTTGGAATTTAAACCAGGCATATCATGCTGGAGTTTCTCTTCAGGTGGCTTTTAAAGACAGGTCTGAACTGTCTTCAGGTACTTATTTAGACCATGTAAATATACAGCAAAAAAAGCACGCAGATTCCATCTTTGCCTGTGCATCTTAAGCCCTCCCTTTGCTTAGTATTCAAACAAGAAGCTCTAATTTTCTTGAGTTACTATATGCTATGTGCTGTAGCGTATAGGTCATACTGGACGTATGAAGCACAGTTTTACTTTTGTCATGATAGAAGGCAAATGAGGTTGACTGAAAGTATACTGGTGCATACATAATTCTTTCTTTATGTCTGTTTGCATTGTTTGGATTTTCTTGATGGTTTTTTGCAAAAGGACTACTGTGGTATGAAATATTACCCAGGGTAAATACAGATTTGAGAAAATGCTTTAATATTGGAATTTGGTTTATCTGAAAAGTTCCTACAGAGTTTACCGCAGGGTTGTTTTTTTTTTAATGACTGTAGAAGCCTCCCACCCTTTATAAGTGTTTGTTACATTAATTAAGGGGTCTGTTAGACAAATAATTTCCCCCCCAAAAGCTGCTAGGAGATGATGAGCATGGGAGTGATATGATGTGAAGAAGCACACTCACCTCTCAAACTAGAAACAGGGGCTGTTAATTACTTAAAGTAACAGTAAGCTGTGGTGCTTTGTAGCTTTATGTATGCTATCTTCCCACCTTTCAGGTCCATCTATTATTGGGAAAGGAATATGATAACAACTATTACCATGTGACATGCCTATTGAAAGTGCTAACCATATTGACAGCCATACTGGCAACCAAAACAAAACAAATGCTTCTGAGAACATGAGACAGTTTACGGAAATCAGTATCTGTGCATAGCAATTGCCATGCAAACTAGTACTATTGTACTGTGACAAAATCAACAAGCAATTAAGTAATTACTGTTGGTTTCTCAAGATGTATCAAGCATGTGGATAGGCAGAAAACTGGCTACAAAATACTTAAAACAGCATGTGGTATGTAATAGAAAACAAGCTTTCAAAGATCTACTAGCCCAGAGAAAGAAATATGCTTTAATTCATACCATGACTGTAACACTTTCAGACTTGTTTCTATGTGGCCTTTTTCTAGAGAAAAATTTACTTTATTAGTCCTTCAGCCATTAGCTTTTTATACCTTTTGCTATAATGCTATTGGTGATATCTGTTATTTTCTCCGTATAATTTCAGTACTTTCTTTTTAATTTTCCAAGATGGAGCTTTGCTTTGCATAGGGGGCAATCAAACAGAAAGTGTAGTATTGTCAAGAAATCTACTGCAGTCTTGCACAGTGGACAAAGCTGGTAGCCATGTGGCTTTTCTCTAAAAACGAGGTAGTGAATGCTGTTGCTACTACTTTGTGAAACAAATGCATATTGAGAAGTGAGAGAAATGGAGAAGACTGAGTAATGTTCGTATCTGATATAGGATGTGATTTATGTATTATAAGTGAAACTGATATGGCATGTTAATAGTGTTTGTAGGAAGCAGATGGAGTAATGGGCACAAGCAAATTCTACTGAATTTTGAATCAAGAGAATTCATCAAGGCATATGCCTCAGCAGCTATAATTAAATTGCATTTCCTAATCAAATAAGATACTTCTGTCTGCTTGGTAAGGATGGTCTGCATTACCTATGTGGAGGTAACTTAGTGGCAGAGAGCAACTAATATCTGTTCTTTTAAATTAATGTTCTGGTAGGCATAGGATTAGTTTTGCATGTTCAAGAGTAATTATGTAAACAATTCCCATTGAAATAATGAACACAACTACAGTGTCTGTAAACTCTTTATCCATAAGTTTCTATTCAAGTTTTATCCTTGTACTGAGCCACATAGGATAGTGATGGATGAACCGGGTCCTATGCACTGTCACATTTAAAAAAAAAAAAAAAGAAAATAATTATGAAGAAGTCTGAATGCAGTGATATTTCTTTTAATTGAAACACATAAATGCTAGTTCCTTTTAAAATCAACTTGAACAACAAAAAATTCTAGTTCCAAGAAGCTAGCATAAATTATGTATCTTCATCTTTCAAATTGACTCTGACTGCTGTTACTTCCTAAAATGTATCTTTTAATGACTTTTTAAAAAATTATTATTAGTGCATTAAGAAAAATTGTAAAACTTAAAATTTAGTACAGCTTTGGATCCTATTAAAAAACATGTTTTTCTGCCTGAGCCTTAATTCCTAGAAAATGTGGAAGCTATGTCTCTTTCCTGCACACCTGCAAAAGGGGAAATAGCTTTGCTGTTACATCACCCTTTCTACCACCTGCTGTGCACAACACTTACCATGTCATTAATCTTAACAACTATTTGGGACCTGGATTCTGGAACAGATTCACCACCAAAGAACATTCCCATCATGAGTAAATAAGTTAAAAGACCTCAGTGTATTCCAACAAGTTTTTCACTTGGGGAGGAAGGGAAAGGTTGGAGAAAATGTTTTCCCAAAAGCAGTAACACACATCTTTTAGTAATTTTTAATTGGAATAAAGAGGAAATCAGACATTTTATATAGTGATGGTAATTTTTGTGTTCTTTGCACAAATTATTAAATTGAAATGATATTCCCAAGAATAGCAACAGTATTGCCACAGAGTAAAAATCCTTTAGCGAAGAAACTACAGAATTGGATACAGAAACCTCTATTTGAGGATAGTTGGTCTAGCTTTCAAAAACTTGAATGTAACCCAAGCCAACTATCTGACAAATTCAACATCTTCCTAGTGGTCTTCAATAAAATTCAGATATTGAAGGCCAAGAAGAAGAAGAATTGGAGATGATGCCCATATAATCTTAATTTTATCTTGTTTGAGCATTGCCTCCTCTGTCCATAACCATGAGTTTCCCAGTCTTTGATCTACAGAGACTAGAAGCACCTTTGAAAGAGTAAAACACAGTACCAATCCCACAAAATTGGTCTGTTCATCCTTTCTAACCACAACCTTTTGCTTACCCCTCAAACCCTAATGACTTTCATACAGAATCACAGAATGTTAGGGATTGGAAGGGACCTCGAAAGATCATCTAGTCCAATCCCGCCGCCAGAGCCATCTGCCATTGAACAACCTCACTCTGATAATGAGGCTTTCTGTTTTGCATATGGACTTGTGAAAACGGTGTGAGAATTGGTGTGATCTACTGAAAAAAGTTTGTTGTGGTTTTTTTTGTTTGTTTGTTATGAGTGGTATAAATTTGCAAAGCTGGATACTACTAGGTAGTAGTTTTCCAAAGGGTTTTGACTTCCTTTTTGATCAGACTGTCATTGTGTATTGAAAGAATATGAATTTGTAGCAGCTAACTGCAGGTGAGACAGAACACTCACATGGCGTTTTTCCAAAACCTGAATTCTCATTATGTGATATGTACATTACCTAGAAGAGATGTGTGTGTGCATATAATTAAATTTGAAACCAGGAAAGGAACTTTTTTCCTGTCAGATCACTTACCTAAATCTTACTAATGCGCTAGATCTTTTGGGGACTTTGTAAAGCAAAGGTTTCTTCTGGGCACAAACGTCCTCCAGGCTTTTGTTTTGTTTTCAGGATTAGAGGGAGAAGGAAGGATGCAAAGGACCAGGGAACTCAGTTAACCAGTTTGAATGCCAACAGTTACTAACTTAATCCTGAAAACATGACATAGCAATTATAGAGACATTAGGAGTGTCAAAAGTGACACCTAAACTACAGCAAAATTGGTTAAAGGGCTAGCCTGTATTTAATCAGGTAATTTATTTCAGTAGATGCTTATTCCTATGAGCAAAGCATCAGATACTAACATCTTTCTGTGGGTATCTGAAGCCACAGATACCATATTTTTTAGGCCTTGTGAAGTAACTCCTCCGTTGCTTCATTCTGTGAAAAATAAAGACACATTTCATCTGTCTTAATAACCAGCTTGTCTCACTTAGGGCTTTTGATTAACAGGGCAAGATTATAGCATTTGTTCTTTAGCATGAGCATATGTAGTTTCCTAGATGTACTTGTGTGAGTGATGCGACGGCAATCAAAGCAATGAATGTGTGTCAGGTTGACTCTTCAGATAAATTGTTATTATAGATTTTTTTTAATAGGTTTTGCTGTGGTTTGAAAATGATTGTCTCCCACTGCCTAAACAGTGGATGAGCCTTGTCATGTCAAGTGTGGGAGGAAAACTGATCTTTAGACATTAATGCTAACCGAAGACAGAACTAAGTGAAGATACACATCTGAGCATATTTAAATGAGCTATTGACTGACCTTTCCTTTACTTTTCGTATCTTGTAAACTTCAGCGGGGAGTTCCTTTTCATGTAGTATTGTGTTGTCAGGCTTGACTAAATTTTCACCAGTAGCTAAAGATGGATGACATACATTTTTAATTAAGCATTGAACCTCAGTTATTTTCAATCAAATTGTTGTGCTTGGGAAAGAGCCAGTGCACTTTGCATGCATGTGCAGATGCACACTCACACACATACCACCAGAATTATAAGCTACCTCAAAATTCATTTCTGATAACAACTGTTGTGCAGTCAGAGCCATCACTGGTTAATGCAATATCTTAATAATTATATATAAATGGTTGCAGTAATGATGGACAAAAACTGATTTCTGTTATATCTCTCAATTTTGGAGATATGAGCAAGTCAGATATATGAATTTTGGGTGATAGTTATTAAGCTTCAATTATTACTCTTTCTTAAAATGAAGTGAGAACAAGGCATAAAGGAACATGTTATGTAAGTCATATCATAAACAAGATACATATACAAGAAGGTTTCTGTTGCCAAAAAGGCCCCTTTTAATTAAGGAAAACAAATCTAATAAGAATCCAGCAATTCCAAGTTATGTATCATAATGAAAAGCAGTACAAGAGACAAATTAGTTCATGTAGATCTAATAGTATTCAAGCCAAGAGAGAATACCCAGAAAGAAAAACATCACAAACTGAATGCAGCAGCAGAATTCAACGGTTTAAATAAAAGTGGCCTGCTGCCAGTAGAGTTAAAATATTCACTTCATGGGATATTTATGCAACTTCAGCTTAAGTACAAATGTGAAAACTAGAAACCAACCATGTGAACTACACCAGAGGTGCGGAGCCCTCCTGTACACAGGACAGTAAGTCTAACTCAAATACAGTTCAGTGGCCAGACTTATACAGTGGGATTGGTCTTCCACATCTGAACGAATGGGAAACTGGAGTATCCAAATAGAGGGTTAATCCTGATAATGTAAGTGCTTGAGAGAACAAGGTAGACATAGCATTTGCAGGTGCAATTTGGGCATGCAGGTGTTTAGCATCTCCAGCATAATGTCAGTCTATAAAGAGCTATGAAGGCTCCTGTGGAGCCATTAATTTATTGTTTCAACCAAAAAAATAAAAGCTACTCTTGATGAAATTTTGAACAAAGTGTGGTTGTAAAAGGCAACTTTTATAATGACTTAAAAGGCTTGCTCTGCTTTCACATTAAGAAAGAAACCAATACAGCTGCTGTGGTATGCTATTGTTAGGCAGATGGAGAATATGTAAAACAAGCCACATCTTTTATACGTTTTTCCTCAAAGTATCAGGCTTGGAAAAAGCTCAAAGAATAACACAAAATAAGAGATAAAGAACTTTCTTTGGAACCTAAGCAATATTTGGATTGCACAGAATGGATTCAGGTTATTATCACCAGTATCTGAACCATCACTTAAGAGAAGCACAGGGAATAATCGGAGGATGCCATGACTCTATGCATTGAATTTCTGTTTAACAAACTGAGAGAAGAGAAAAACCTGATAGATACTGTGCATGCTGTGCCCGGGGGACAGAGCACAGCAGGCTAAAATAAGATGCCAAAATGAATGTGGACCTCCTTATCTTTGCAGATTAAGTTCCTGTTACAGGGACAGAAGTTTCAGGCTCCAGGAAAAACATGCAGTATTACAATCCCAGTGAAGTTCTCATAGATGTTTTTTTTTTCCTTTTGGCTACATATTGAGAAGCAGGGAACACCATAATAAGGGCAATACTGTGGACTCAGAATGCTTCCTAGTTGATCCATTGGCCTCTTTTTTTTTTTTTTTTGAAGCATTCTTCTTTACAAGAATCAAAACTTGTTTAGTTCAGATATAATGTCGTCATTGAAACTAATGAGTATGTCATATCTGTTTTGTAGCCTCAAAATCCTGTGTTGCCATTTATATAGAGGAAGTTCAGTTTGCAACTGGAGAAGCTGTAGATCACAGACTTATTTTGATCTTATGTACCTGGAAATCTTGATAATTAGCCTCTCTACATATACAAAAAACAATGTATTATTTAATAGACAATACATTTCAATCCACTGTGTTCATTGGAGGCACTTTTCTGAATTACAATTTAACTCTTACCTATAAGCCACTAAACATTATGTATAGGACAGACACACCTATTGGCATAAATCAGTACAGCATAATCTTCCTTACCAAGAAATCAAGATATGAAAATACTAGTAGGTTTGGTAATACCTACCTTATCTTATTTATTAGATTGTAAATGGTACTCAGGAGGAGGATGTTCATTTTGGATTGTCATGATAGCAAGGGGTTTTTTTTAAGTTATGTTAAAATTGGTTCATTTTTATTCCATGTTTGAATTAGGATTTTCTTTGAGAAGGAAATATACATTAGGAACTTTGTGTATTATGGAGTAAATGTTCACAAGATAGAAAATAAGACAAGTACCACAATGGTCTCTAAATGAAAATATTTGTATCTCAAAGCACTGTTTTGCCCAATCTCTTATTTTATTACGTGGTTTTGGTGGTAGACAGCTTTCTTATGCCTTTTTGTCTTAATGTTCACTGTTTTTGTATAATTTGTCACCTTGAACGAGCTTATTTGCTACCAAAACACCATTATATTTGCAATCCAGTAGTAAAATTTCAAAGGGGAAAACACTTGGTGTAATATTTGTAATGTGAATTCTATTATGAGAGCAGAGAACAAACTGGCAGCAGGAATTGCCTAGGGGATGAGGAGGTATCATGCACTCTTAAATGTGAGTTATAACTATTCAAAACACTTGTTACTGGGGAGCCAGAGCAACATTTTTACATCATGTATAGAACATGAAGATATGTAGGTCTGAATTAAAATCCTATGTCAGGTTACTTGAAGTGGAGCACTTTTAAGCATGATACTACAAGGATAAAAGAGAAGGACAGCTAGCAGGAAAGGTAATATTTCCCGCTCATGATTCTAAATTACCAAGACCGTTTTCCTGTTAGAAAATCCTTATCTACGTGGATTTGTGTGCTGTGTTTCGGTAGTATATTAATCCCCATACTATGTCTGGGTTTTATTTTATTGAAATGCTCTTCAAATTGTTTATAAGGATACATCAGCAGGCTAATACCTTCCCCTGTAGAACTACATATGATACAGATTTGGTATTAGCATAACAAAGGTGAATCACTCCTCTTCAGAACAGACCGTGCATTGTAGCACATGGCAAATATTTCCTTACAGCCAGATATCCTCCAGTCCTCAGTTTGAAACAAACAACAAACCAATGTTTTTGCATGTTGGCCCTTAGGGTCTCAACAGACATTTGTAGAATGAGGACAAACAAGTGTCTGGGTTATACAAAGTTAATAAACCCAGATGCTCTTAACAGCTCACTGTATCAGTATTCCACGTGTCAACATAAGCACTGTTTTATGGTGTTTTAAGATGAAGGAAAAGGAAGGAAGGAGCTAGTGTTAGGATGAAATTGCAGAAGTGTATAATCGGGTATCAAATATAGAAGGTTTACTTCTGAAAGGGTGATAAATTAATACTTTGTACTAAAAATACTTTGTGTAGAGGTCTCTATTCCAAGGGACGTCATGAAGAAACTCATCAATCATTCACAGGCATAGGGTTATGGTGGTGGTCACATACATGAGGACATCACTTACATAATTTGTCAAAGTAAAACTGGCTCATTAATGATGAGGTCAAAGTGAGAAACATGAGTTATGCTTTAATGTTTTCATCTACGTAATTGGATGTTCCCTGTTAGCTTGGTTAGTTCAGGCAATGGGCAGTATGCTTTTCTCTTGCTGAATGGATAGTAGGAAACATTACATGAAGTCTGTTTTAATTTAGTAGAGTTCTATACTCGGAGGAGGAAGAAGAAGAAGGAGGAAAGCAACTTCTGTTCTTCCTCTTCTATCTTTACAGTCATTCTTTGTGATGTAAAATACCTTTGCCTTTCTGTCTTCTCTGTTACCTCCTTCTTCTGAATACATACGAACTCATGCTTTAAAGATCTAACAGCAAGGCAAGCTGCAGGGTAGGGAAACACTTCAGTAAAGCCAGAGTAAGTGGCTGGCTTCTAGGTTTGGTTTTTTTCCTTATTCTAACACTTTTGTCTGGTCTTGGGGATGTGTATTTCTAGCATTGTTTCACCGTGGTTAGCTTTTATTCAGAGTCTAATGCTGACTTAAACATGAACAAATGAAGAATCTTTTATTTTATCTTGAAGAAAGTCCGAAATGCAAAAGTCATTACAATGGAAATGAGACAATTTTTCTGAAAGCACAAATAGAAAAGTAATGAAAATGATGATGTTGAGAGTTGCAGAACTGTTGAAGATTAACTAAGCTGCAGAAAGACTTTTCCTCTTTTTTTATCTGTTATCTCTGTGGCTAACATTCTTGTCCAGTCTAAATGTTAGACTTCAATTATTTTTTCTGCCTGAAGGGATTAAAAGCTGCACTTCTCATCTTCTTAGACTAACTACCAGGCTGTGATCAGCTCTGAGGAAGCACTAGCTTAGTCCTTCCTGTTTTGAGTTGTTCTATTGTGAAGTAGACTTGGTCACTAAACCAGCTATTTTCAACTTATTGAAACAATAAAACCATGAAATCATCACATTCACGACCATTGTAAATCTTTGCCTGTGGGGTAACTGCTTCTACTGCATGTTTTCTAGCTGGCTTGAGTTAGTGTCACCACATTTCTGCTGCAGGCTTTCCCTCCCATTTTTTCTCACCAGACCAATGTGCTGACCTCCTGTTTCTCTTGTACAAGCTCTAGTGATTGGAGACAGCTGGAGAAGGGGATAGATATAATTTTCTATAGCTTTCAGATTTGTTGTTAGCCTGATAAGTAAACTGATCTTGCTCATCGTATGAGTTATGTATTCATTAGTGCTGATACTGGGAGGCCTGGGGATGTCTGAAAGAAAGAGTTACTTCTTTTGGTGGGAACATCGTGCCTAAGCTTGAACTGACAGCATAAACAGGTTTCTTACTTTGTAACAGAAAAATGGAAATGTTTCTGTCTTTCATTTCATGAATTGAGCCTGCAGAACCTGACTCAAATTTATTAATAGCTTTGGGAAAGCTAATGTCATATTCTTAAGTCAATTTGAATCTCATTGCAAAAATTATTATTAAGTACTCATTGTAACATTTCCTACCTTAATCTCCCTTTTTCACTGTATGGTTTGCTTTAAAAGAATGTATATGGTGCAATTCTTTTGTCCATCTGTCTTGTTTGCCTTGTCCTCCATGTTAAATGTGGGGGGTTTTGTTTGTTTTTTTTTTTTTTTAACTTAAAATTTGATGTAAGATTTTGTGACATGTAGCTGTATAAGTTTGTTGCTCTAGAATGTGTAAGTTTATGAAAGGTTTGTACGTACAATATTCATTTTTGATACTTTGAAGGATTAACTCAGAGAAGTTTAGTCCTGTATTTAAATGCTGTGGTTCTGAACCCATAAAGATGCTGTCCAGGACCTTCTTCAGGACAAACTCTGCCTCAATTTTAATATCTCTTTAAAAATCCAAATATGCTGGCTTGCAGAAAGACTGAATATTGATGTCCAAAGAAAAAAGTCCAGTCATGGGAAGCAATGAACTCAAGACATTTGTTTGGTCATATAAATTGCTCTGGTGTGTGATTCTTTGTTGTCTTAGTCATATGGAATCAGAGCAGCCGTAGTTAAAGAGTTGTTAATGTGCTCAAGGTATGAAGTGATCTAAAAAAGTTTCCTAGAGAAAGCTGCAGCTCTTTTCAAACCAGTATTTCCACCAGTGTTAACTGATACAGTAGTAGCAATTACAAGGCACGTTTTCCAATGGCAGACATATACTCTGCTGAGGAATTCACTGTGAGAAAATTGCTCTGTGAAGGCAAACTGAGCTAATTTTTTTTATATGAACATCTCTGAATGAATTGCCTAGTATACATCTTCTGTCTACTGTATGTCTTTTTTTTCCAGTTAAAGATTACTGTTCAAATGTCACCTTGTCCCTAGTTTTACGCTAGTAGCTGTCTCATTATTCACTTTGTATCAGTCATCTCTGTGAGTTTGAGGTATTTTTTGTCTTTCAAATTTTCTGTTCCATTTAATGAAATCATTGAAGTGTTTTAGTGAAATGAAACAGCACTGCATTCTTGAGATCAGTAGCCTCTACTAGACCTCAGTGTCATACTGCTGCCTCTACCTGGGGCTTCAGCTTCCCAGATGGGAGGAAGGGTTTTCTGGAAGGAGAGTCCTCATTCCGGCATGTGTGCTTTTACCAATCCAGTTTTCAAAAAATCGTTCTGCAGGTAACAGGAAACAATTTAACACCCACATACTTTCTTTAGAAGGGAGGAAGGAATGTATTTTGATGTGGTGAGTAGCCATGGAAGTGTGTTAAAATGGTGAAGCAGAGCAGCAGTAATTGAGGCTGATGTAGCTCCATTTTCAATTTTATTTTCAGGGTATAAAAAAATCGCTCTTACAAACCTGATTGGGTAAAATCTCCAATAAAACAAAAAGATAAATAAGGTAAGATAAGAATCGCAAGCATGAGTGAAAACGTACCTGCGTATAGCTGAGAATTAAAGAATTTTTAAACTGGTGCCAGAAGGTGAGGGGAGAATTTTCAACAGCTTTATTTCCTTTTTACTGTTTATCAGAAAAGGAGAAGAAATCTGTAACAAGCAGATATAAGTTTAGAAAATATCTCATGTTTTGATCTTCAGATCAGATTACAGGACCCAGGAAAATATGAGAAATAATAGTTTGATCTATTTGAGTGAGCTCTATAATATCCAGGTACCCACTTAATGTTTTCATCATGATGAAGTTGATGCTTATATAGACACTTGCCCTTATGGCAACAGGATTTGACAGTTCTCCATCATTTCAATGGATTTCTTTAAAGAAGCCTGGGGCTTGTACTAGCACTCCTTCCACACCACAGCTCAGACACGTTTTCTTTAGTTTCTAGACCTGTCAGTCAAAAACAATTATGGAAAAAAAAGAAAAAAGGAAAGAAAAGTCTGTATGTCCTCTTTATACTCTACTAAGACCATAGAGGCATAATTAAAATCAGCCTGGAATGGTTTATTCTGGTGATGAAGCCTTTATGGATATATGTAACTAGCAGATGTGGTGATGTGCTCCTGGAAATTTGATAAAAACATTTCATTTTATTTTGGCTTTATATAATTTCTTTCATTTTATTTTGGCTTTTTCACTCTGGACCACTACCTGAGCACACTGCCTCAGGACATTAGTTTGTTAAGATATGCAAGCCATTCAAACTTAAGAGTTATTCTCAAACCTGACAAGAGGATAATTATAATAACTGGAGTGTAAGCTATGGAACTGCCTGTGCTGTCGTGTGCCCCCTCCTGCCCCCCCCCCCAAGTTCTTCACGTTGAGTTAATGGCTGAGAGATGCCATTTCTGCATAGCTCTCTGAGGGGGACAATCTAGGCGACCCCTCTTTTTCTAAATGCAAAGAGCTATAAACCTGCAGATAAGCCCTCTGCCTCTCCTCGCCCAGGGATTCCACGCAGGATTTCTACACTTCCAACAAATCGATTGCCACGGGAAGAGCAGCCACCGGGGGAGGGGCGGGGGTCGAATCCTCTGACGTGAAGCGCCCGGACCCCAGGGCTGTGCTTCCTAGGTTGGTGTTCCCGCGCGCAGCCGGCGCTCCGGTGCCAGCGGNTTTCTTGTTTGTTTTGGGGCTTTTTGATGGAGGTGGTGGTGGGTGGTGGTGGAGAGGGGATGTTGTTTTGGCTTTTTTGGGAGAAGCGCATCAGAGCACCCGCGGGGGTTCCTGCCGCTGGTCCCCTGCTCCCGGCCGGTGGCGGCTGCGGGCGTCCCCGGAGCGAGGGTTCTCCTCGGCTCATCGCCCAGTTCATCGCATCTTTCGGTTGGGCCGGCACTTTGACGGTCGCCCATACGGAGCAGCGGCCCCGGCTGCCCTGATCCCTCAGCCTCCAGCCTGGGCGCTGCTGGGAGAAATAATCAAAGGGAGTTTCTCCTGCTCTTCCATCCCCTTGTCCCAGGTCGGAGGCGGACCCCGGGAAGAAGCAGCCGGGCCGGGGAGCGGGGGCTGCCGCGAACATCGCCGCTCAGTCAGCGCACTCCCCGCCAAGCCCTTCCCAGGGCTCCTCTGGCCCCCTTAGGGACAATGTTACATCCTCCTTAGCTCAGCACCGGGGTAAATGTTGCTTTAATGTTAAGGTCTTCTGAATAAGCCTGGCATGTAGTGACTTGAGACAAGAGGAAACCCGGCTTAGAAAAACCTGGCTGGGGAATGGGGATGAAACTCCTTTTTTGTAATAAATTTTTCAGCGATTTTTTAAAAATTGCTTTTTTTCTGCAGTTGATGGTCTGTGTGAGGGAGGGGGGATAGAAGTATCAGACCTTATAAAATGAGACTCTAAAAGCTGTGGAAATGTAAACGAAGGTGTGCAGGCTTCCACTGCTGTCAGCATGTCTTGCTGTGACTGTTTAGCTGAGTTTCCTCTTAATCTGGCAGTTTTCACTTTTCCCCTATCCCGTGTATTTTGCCCAGACTTCTAGGGAGCACAATCGTAAAATGTCTTCTCTTACGTTTTCCTCACCTCCTTCTTCTATTTGCAAGTCGTTGTCAGAAACGAATTGAAAGGAGGGAAACACAACCTTATACTTTAGTGCAGTTTAAACTGGCTTTGTCGCCTAACAGAAAGATAATAAATTGCCATGTATTTCTCCTTCTCTGTCTGAAATGCTACGAAGTTCAATTATCTTACTGTGTGTGGAGATCTGTAAACCTGATAGCTGTTATAGTGTGTTTTCTTTAAAAATCCCTATGACAATGGCATGGATTGAATTAAATACACAAACTGATGTACTGCCTGAGAGAATGAGCTTATCTTGCAGAGCATTTCCTTTTTAATACTGAACAGCTAATATGGACACTGCCACAGTACTTCATTAAAAAGTTGGGAACTAATTAGCTGTTTCTTACAGCTAGAGTTCCAGATTTTAATTAGAGTTCCTGTCTTCAAGTTTAAACTGATTAAAGCAATGCCAAAGCCACTCTAGTTATTTTCGATGTTTGTTTAAAAAAGAAAAGAAAAGAAAAAAAAGAGTTATTTTAATCTGTTTGAACTTTATGTTGAAAAACAAACCCTTCTGTTTGGGGTTCTGTCCCTGACTCTGCTGGATGTGGGGGTTGAGAAGATGGTGTTGTGTTCATTGTGTATTAAAGTGAGGAAGGAAACTAATTAATGCCAATAAAGCTTATAGGTTTGTTTTTCACAGGGCATTGGTTTCAGTTGTAAAACCACAATTTGAAAAGGGAAACAAGTATATTAACTAATAAAAATAGCAGTAGATAACCTGTGAGCATTCAGGTTCATTTCTCAAATGGGCGTGTTTGGAGAAAAAATGATGCTGTTTCCTAGTAATACTAAAAACTCTGCTTGTGTTTAATACTCCTGACCAAAAGTCTTATGGAAACTTACATCAAGGTGTCATGATGGTTAAATATTGCCCTCCATTACCTCCTCTTAACCTTTGCTTACTTCTGTCTTCATTCTGCTGAAGAACAGTTACCTGCTTTAAACTTTAAAAGGAAAATTCAGTGTATGGCTCCTTCTTGAGTACTTCACTGTATTTTTGACAACTTTCTTACCCTTTTTAGGTGTTTGAGAGATTTGCAAATTGATAATTCCTGAGGGAGTTGTTATGCTGATTAGACTTGCATAGCAGGTTTATTCTGAATATTTCACAGTACTCTTAACACTCTTCATGGGAAGAGTTTTAATGGTTTTCTCACACTGCTAAGCACTTGTGACAGGATTTAGCAGTGGATGCTTCAAAGTACAAAACTCAAAGTTTTCTGGAAAATGTGTGCTAAGTAAATGACACTCTTTTAAGGTGCATGGATGGGTCAATTTAGCAGTGCTTGCAAGTCTGCCATATGGGACTGACAGCTGACCTTAACTCTGTGAACTTGCTTCATTTCAATATTTGACCTAGTCAGAGCTGTGGTAATCATACCACAACAGAAAGTTCTTTTGTCTGTTCCAACATTTAAAATGATTTCTAAACGATTTTATTTAATAGTGACTGAGTTATGTGCACAAGAAACTTATTTGCAAAACTTCGAGTGTTATTTGACGTCTCTAGATATTTATTACATTTAAGGCACTTGAATGCTCTAAGTAAATGTGACTAATTTTTCTGCACTATGATTATTCTGTATGGTTGTTAATTACAGCTCACATCAGCTAATATGATGTCACTATGAGTTGTGAGATGAACTGTCATCTTGATTTTTATATTTGATGCGGGATTTCTTTATATGACTGCTGCAGTTATCTGTTTGTAGAACCTGCAGAATAACTGTCTAGCTTTAAACAACTGACTTCTCTCTTGTGGAAGAAGCAAGTTCATGGACGAGGAACACCTGTGTGCAAAAATTAAAGCATTTATTAGATCTTTAGAAGATTTTATTAGCTAGACAGTCCTGAGGAGCCTTACATGTGATCTAGGAACAAAATTCCCCAAATGTGCACTACTACACTTCTAGTTTCCACGCTCTTCACACTGGAAGTTTCTCTGTAGAATGTGGAGTCTTACTGGAATGGTCCACTAGGAGTTAATACATCTGCTGGTAGTCTTTTCGCAAGCTGTGTGTATCTCCTTGTAATTTTGGTCTTTTTTTCCTTTTTCAGTTAGCTTCTGCTGCCATAGCCATGCTGCTGTCAGATGCCTGTTTCTATTTTTTGTTGCTTTTTTGCATTGCTGCTTTGCTCCTTCTAGGTTTTGAACTTCAGTTTGGTTTCTGTATGTATATTATCCATTCCTTAATCTCGCAGATTCACTATCATGTAGCATACATGACCATGAAATTATATGCTTTGACTTGAAAAAACCCAAGATCTTTAAAGAGAAACATCTTGTTACATGAAATTAAACGCAGAATAGCCTCATAATCTTAATAGCAGTGCAAATTCAAATAATGACTTAATAGAGGAACTTAAACCTTTTATGTGATGAGAATAACCTTGTTAATTATCAGGGTTAATGAAGTGCATTCCTTTAAAGTGAACAAAGTGATCACAAGCCTAAAAAAGGACAGCTCTTCTGCTGGGTAGTATTTTTCCAAATCATTTCTAAGTGAAAAGGGCATTTTCTTTCAGGCAGGTGTGTGGTTATTAGAGCAGTTTATATCAGATTCTTCAGGAAAGAGAAATAAACATCTCTTAAAAACTAGGATATATGATACAAAGCAATATGAAATGGTAAAATAACTTTACCTAATTTGTTTAGCCATCTTGATGATTCATTGCCTTTTTTTCCAAATTCATTGGCAACCAGGCATACACTGAAACTTAAATCTCATTATTTAGGGTTCCATGATTTGGAAATAGTAGGGACTTTGACAGTATTGAATTATTCCGCATCGTTTCACTGCTCTCTAGGGTACTTCTATGCTAATGCAACTTCGTGTATTTTCTTCTGTGGAATGGTTCTTGGGATACAAAGGCATTAGAGGTGCTTCGGGCAATTGTACTGTCACAGTGCTATCCAGTTGGTTGTAGTACAGGTGTATAGGATAGGTCTTGTACTGTATTGTGTGAGGTTTTGGCAGTGCTGAGCTGTGGAATGGTATAAAGTTCATTTCAGTTAATATTATATTTATAGCTCTTAAGACATGAATGTTCTTGCACAAGGAAGTATGGCTTTCAAGGTGTGGAAAACATTTCTGGTAGCTTGTGTGTAGGAAGAGTTACAATGTTCATGCCTGAATTTTGTCCGGTTAACTTCACTTGTTTGTTGCTGGATTTCTTCACGAGAATGTCTTCCAGAATTGTCCCATCCATGTTGTTCTGTCCCTATGGCACGTGAGCGTGCTTGCCCTGGGATGGTGGTGGGAAGTACAACACAGTATGAAACCTTAGCTTGTTGACTGCTACCCTGTGATGACTTGGCTGAACTTATAGTGCTTTTGGAGTGAGGTAGCTGGCTGTACTGTATGCTCTGTGTGTCTGTCTGTCTGCACCAGCAGCACTGAGTGGGCGGTTAGAGGCAGTGGTTCTTTCTGAATCTGCAAAAACGTTCTTTGAATGTGCACCTACCCACCCTGTATAAGAAACAATAAAACAAAGAAAGAAGAGCAAAGAAAATTGAACTAGATGCAGCTCTTACTGGAAATTTTAAGATAAAGGAGAAAGGGCAGTTTCACACTATGTAAACTTTTCTTGATAATATAATGTACAATGTGGAAGGAAAAGTGTTACTGTAGGTGAGCTGTCTGCAATCAAAGATAGCTTGAAAATTCTTTAACAGCTTTTGGTTTAAAAGACTTAAATCCATTCTTTGTATTCCTTTAAAAAATAAGTAATAGCTTGATGTTTTTGTAAAATATGAAACAGTTGTTGAAACCTTGTACAAGTCAGAATTGAGTGCATTTTTGCAAAGCCAAACTGTATGATATTAGGTTGACTTTGTTTCATTTATAGTAATATGATTGTGCTTTGTAGAGAAAAAATGATAGTCCAAATCCTCAGACTTCAGTAGAATAAAATACATAACTTAAGTCTGGAAGATCAAGGAGGGTAGGATGTACTGGGAATGTTTCTATGATTGCCCACCAGCAACTGAAATCCAAATTTGAACTATTTGTATCTTCAAATGCACTTTTAGGTAGACAAAATTAGATGTCAAGCATGATTTCTACAAAAAAGGGTATGTAATATTTGATTGTATTAAAATACTGGACAATGTGGTACATGGTGGAAAATGTGGGGTACAAAGTACTTTGGAATGCTGAACAGCTTAAGTACTTCTAATCTGTTCGGCAGATCATTTTGAGAATCTGAAAACCATAAGCCTGTTTCATTTGCGATTCAGAACAATACTCTTCCTTGTCTATCTCCATTGCCACTGACTGATTCCCTGCAAGGCTTTCCATTTTCCTCAGAGACAATTTCTCTATCCTTTTTGATATCTATAAAAGCATGGCAATTAGCTGCTCCTTTATGTTATATATTTCACTGGGTGTTGTGTTGCATAACTCTAGAGAGGACAAGCTGGGAAAGGGAAGTGGCACCATCGTTCTGCAGGAACTTGTGGAGATGTAATCATTGTGGCACTGTTTGCTTAGGGTTCCCATTGAGGGTATGTAAGGGACAGCTTCTGTGCATGTCATAATTGTTTTGGTAATGTTGGATCACTGAGTGAAAATGTATTTGTGGTCAATAGTGTACTAATCCCCGTTTTCCAGTTTCTGCCCTTCAGCTCTCTAAAGGAGAGAAAAAGAGATTCCAAACAAAAGTACAGTGAGAAAAAGCCCATCCATCTTAACAATCATGGAAGCAGCTTCCCTGACACCCATGGAGTGTGGTTTACATTGTGATGCCTTGATGACTGCAGGTCATCTCATGGGAGATATGGTTCTCCTCACCTCCTTCCTCCGAGGTATTCTTCTCTGAAGTATTTTCTAGGTGGAGTTTTTGAAATAACAATGATGTTCTGGAAGAAAGAGACTTCTTTAGCATGGAAGAAAGGTTCAAAAAGGAAAAAAATCCTACATTAATACAGTTGTAAAATTGATGTAACATGAGCCAAACTAGAGAGTCCTAACCTAAGGGACAAAATTTTGGTATGAAATTAAGTAGTAATAAGATAAGTACTGAGACAAGATTTCTAGCCCACAGAGAAGTGAACTTTTGGAGCTGTCTTTCGACAGGACAAGGGTGTGCATGTGTTGTGTGGTCAGAGTTTTAAGGGGAAGCCCAAACCCTATCCAAGACATTGTAGGACTTGAAAGAAGGTTATCAGGAGTGGTCAACATGGAGTCACCAAGGGGAAAGCATGCTTGACCAATCTTAAAGCCTTCTATAGTGGCGTGACTGGCTGGGTGGATGTCAGCAGAGCAGTGGATGTTGACTACCTCAGCTTCAGGAAGGCTTTTTGACACTGTCTTCCATAGCTTACCCTCATAGGTAAGCTTAGGAAGTGTATGTTAGATGAGTAAACAATGAGGTGGGTTGAGAACTGGCTGAATGACAGAGCTCAGAGGGTTGTAATCAGTGACGCAGAGTCTAAGTTGGAGGTCTGTAGCTAGCTGTGTTCCCCAGGGGTCGGTACTATATCCAGTCTTGTTCAGCATATTCATCAATGACCTGAATGAAGGGACAGAGTGTACCTCAGCAAGTTTGCTGATGATACAAAACAGGGGAGAATGCCTGACACACCAGAAGGCTGTGCTGCTGTTTGGCGAGACCTGGACAGGCTGGAGAGTTGGGCAGAGGAGAATCTAATCAAGTTCAACAAAGGCAACTATAGAGTCCTGCACCTGGGGAGAAATTACCCCATGCACCAGTACATGTTAGAGGTTGACCTGCTGGAAGGTAGCTCTGAGGACGGGGACCTGGGAGTCCTGGTGGGTAACAAGTTAACCACAGGCCAGCAGCCTGCCTTTGTGGGCAAGAAGGCCAGTGGTATTCTGGGGTGCATTAAGAAGAGTGTGGCCAGCAGGTCAAGGGAGGTTCTTTTCCCCCCTCTACTCTGCCCTGGTGAGGCCACATCTGAAGTACTGTATCCAGTCCTGGGCTTCCTAGTTCAAGAGAGATAGGGAACTACCAGAGAGAGTCCAACAAAGGGCTACAAAGATGATTAGGGGACTGGAACATCTGTCTCATGAGGAAAGGCTGAGAGACCTGAGTCTGTTTTTAGCCTGGCAAAAAAAAGACTGTGAGGGGATCTTATCAATGCTTATCAATATCTAAAGGGTGAGTGTCAAGAGGATGGAGCCAGACTCTTTTTAGTGGTGCCCAGTGACAGGACAAGGGACAATGGGCACGAACTGGAGCACAGGAAGTTCCACCTAAACATAGGAGAGACTTCACTGTGAGGGTGTCAGAGAACTGGAACAGGCTGCCCAGAGATGTAGCGCAGTCTCCTTCTCTGGAGATATTCAGAATCTGCCTGGATGTGATACTGTGCTGCAACCTGCCGTAGGTGAACTTGCTTTAGCAGGGAGGTTGGAGTAGGTAATCTCCAGAAGTTCCTTCCAACCTTTACCATCCTTGATACTGTGTGATTCTATGATAAGTGTGATGAAAGGAAGCTGGGAGAATAACATGGCCTGCAGAATTAATCCTGGTGTATTGCTGGAAATCATCTGGAACCTATTTGCATAACAGAAAAACGTGAGATGAACTCCAGCTCTCTGATTATCAGGGTTGGTTGAGTGCAGAGGCAGTTGCAGTGAGGTCTCTATTTCTCTGCTGTTCAAGGGCCTTGATGCCATCAACTGGAGTAAGAAAAAACCCTTGCTCAGAAGTAGGCTATGAAGTGAAAGTCCCATGCGCTAGAACAAAATAGTGTGTAACAGGACTAAATGTAATCATGCTTTTGTATCTTGCGCCCTCATAAAAAAGGGAGGGTTGTGGTTCCCAAAGGAAGATCTTGTGCTTCAACACTTCCTGTATGTGAAACTGGTATCAGGCTGTGTGACCAGTCCTTGCCATGTTTGAACGCAGGCACATTCCCATCCTGGCCTGTGGTGGTCAATATGCTACTTTACCTTGTCACTGCTTCAGCCTCTGGGGTGGTCTGTGTTGCTTCTTTCTGGAGAAACCTAAAGCATGGCTCCTGAGTGCCAGCCACCTTCAAAAGATACCTGTTGTCTCCTCACAGCGGTGTGTGGCCTCTTCTGTTTAAACCTCTTCTACCAAGTTCAGCCAAACACAGGTCAGCTAATGTGACCCAGTTGTTCTCATGGGGAGTAGTAATAATTTCCATGTACTGTAAAAAATTTCTACACGATATCAAATTGTCTTTCTCTATGCTAGCTCTACATGTGGGTAAACAGTCATTAAAGAGTCAGCTGATGGATATGAGCTTTTGTAAAGACAGATTCTTTTCTATAAAGCTGATAAATGTTTTCAGTCCTGTAGAGTTGTGTTTAAGATGCATTTTCCTTGTTTGCGTAGTACCTTTTTAAAAATTGAACATTAAAGTCAGTGCCTTAGGTTAGTGGAAGTTCTAACAGACAGTATGAGGTATTGGATGGAAGACGGCATCCCTGCAAAAAAGCCAAACTAATTCCATCTCCATGGGCCTCTCAAATGCTGTTCTTCACAGCCAGTGAGATGCAGTATTCTGTGGAGCTGAGAGAAAGGAACTGACTGTCCATTTGAGGCAAAATCCTTCAAAAAGAGAAAATCTCCTTGAGAAACTCTTGCTGAAGTGTAGAACTGAATTCAACTTTGTAATTGTGTACGGATATGCTGAAGTTGATAAGGTGGGCAACTTAAGGTAGAGCAAAGCCTGAGAAATCAAATGGTATCAACAGGAGCTTGTGAAAACGCTCTCTTCTGCAGCCATGCACAGGGGAGGAGGGAAAAAGAAATAAACCTTGAGCCTTTTCTTGGTGGGTTTGTTACTTGAGCAGTCTCTCACATGTTGTGAGAAACTGTTCTCTGTATTTTTTGAGTCTGTTGAACTGCATTTGTAGTACTAGTCTGCTGATTTTTATTCTGTCCTCCTGTGAAAAAACTTTAATACAAACCCTGTTGAGTCAGTAAATGTTTGAAAATAGCCATGTTTTATTTAAGTAAGAAGAAGAGCACCTCAATTGCATGTGTTTTGCTTTGAAAGTGAGTGAAAGGCGATGTTACAAAGAATGAATTTTGGCAAGCAGGAATAAAGCTGAAGAGAAGTGACAGAATGTGCAACGGGCAGTTTTTATCCCTACTGAAAGGGTGGTTAAGGATTTTAAAGAGGAAATGATAAAAAGAATTTCATGGAGAGGAAGATGAAGGTAAGATTATAGAAAATGGAGAAAGGCCTAAGTAAACTAAAGAAGAATGAACCTATAAAATCTGAGGTAGGGACAGAGTGGCAGTGAAAAGGAGGGGAGGAAATATCTATGATGAAGATTGATATGGATTGGATGAAATGATCTAAGTGGAAAAATAGTGGAAAAGGAAAAGAATTGAGATATGAAATGAAAGATGATGGTCATGTATGAGGAACAGGAGAAAAAAAATGTGGTTTAAACATGCACTGTTTAACTTTTCAAAAGCCTTTTCTTTCCTTGTGCTAGGGGAAAACATTGGGCCAGATCCGGCAGCCTGAGAAGGGTCAGGCTGCCACGCTCCATGCCATGGGTCCAACCAGCAGCAGGGCTGAACATGTGTTCCCAGTACATACAAACGCACGTACATGAGTGCATGTCTGCACCCACACTTAAAGCCACTTTCCCTATTCTCTCCAGTGGCTGGCAGTCCCACCCCAGTTGCTTCACTCAGACCCCTGTGCACACATGCATAATGAACCCCTCACCCAGAAAAGTGTTAGAAAGGACAGGCTGCACTGATCAGGTGCAGGGCATGGCCATGCAAGTGAACCAACCAGCAAACTGTTTGCATGCAGCTTTTATCTACTTTCTCCCTTGTTTTCTCACACCTGTTTCTCCCCAAATCCTATAAATCCATCCCCATCCCTGCCTTTGGTTCTTCTTGTAAACATCCCACAGTAAGTTCTGTGGAATCTCTGAGAGCCCTTCCCCTGCATCCCATAATGTGTCCCACACCCCTGGATAGTGACCTCCTCACCTGGGTGCTCTGATCTTAACTCATCATGATGGGTTTCACACTTGGACGCTGGTGCTGAGGCTTTCTTGGGACAGCCCTGGGAGGGATCTGGATGGAGCTTCCCTTCCTCTAAGTCCCTAATGTGTTCCTGCCTGTCATTTTGCTTCCCCACAGTCCTCTGGGCTTGTAGAGATGAGCCTCTAATGTGCTGGTTGCTTCTGTGATGGGCTTGGGAAGAGCCGGGCAGGGTATTATTTGTGCTCCCCCACCTGCCACTGTCTCCCTGTTCTCCTTTGTTGTGGTGCAGATGAGCTTTTATTACGTAATTGGACATCTTTGTTTTACAACTATCTTCATTTTCTGTGGAAATTTAAAGGAGTAAACTTATGATTAAAATATTTTGTTAAATAATATGTAGGAATGAAAAAACTCCAACCTTTAATTATTTTAGAGAACATGGTTTCTCCTTGGTTTGCTTTATGCTGTTTAACTTTTTATGTGTTATGTGTATTTGTGGAATACAAAATGTACTGTATGACATGTCAAGTTGTTTTTTTATTTTAAAGCTTGAAAGTGATTGTTATTCAGTTAAAGGTCTAGTCAATAGCAATAACCTACAGTACAGGTTACAACATTACTTAATATCTGTGAGGAATCCAGGTAATGATTATAGTTGCAAACCAAAAACTGAGAGGGTGCTTGTAATTGCCTGTGGCAATGTTGTAGCTAATAGGATGGAATTAAGTTTTTTTTTTTCCCAGAATTGCCACCAACATTTCTTCATGCACCTTTAGGAACTTAGACTACTTCTAAAGGCTGTAACCATTGTAATTACTTATTTTTAAGCCACAGTTACCTATACACGTTTTGCAAAGCTGTCATTAAGATGCACTTGAACTCATGAAAGAATGATTGTGTTTGTCATCACAACTAGACTTGTCAGTGCCTTAAGACTGGAGACAGGAACCTGCACAGAGGAACTATCAAGCTGAGTCACACCCTGCAAAGGGTGTTGGACTAAGTAGCACAAAGTTCATCAGATATGTTTCCAGGAGTGGGGATGGGGAAACAATAAAAGTCTAGATTCATCAAAAAACTTGATTGTACACCATATTTTACATCAGATTATTTCAGTCACCTACAGGAAAAGGCATAGAGGTATGCAAAAGGAAATTTAGGTGGAATCTGAGTGCAGAGCTGCTGGAAAGTGGAGCAGCTAGCTAATTAAGCATTAACAGGGCAGTGTACATTTTTTTTTTCAGAAAGAGGGGGAAATTAATCCAGGCAACTGCAGGATTATGGTTTTGACGTCAGTGTTATTCAAGTTCTTAAACTCCTTTTGGAGGAAAGGATAGTTCTGTGCATAATGGTAAAAGAAAAATTATGAAAAGGTATTAGGAATTTACCAAAGAGACTGGTACTAAGGAAATGTGACAGATCAAAGGCCATTTTGCCTCAGCTGTGCTTATATAGCTGTTTGTATAGCTAAACTGTAAATAAGATCAATTTTGATTTTAAGAAACAAAACATACTGTCAACCTTTTTTGACATCTATCATGTCAGTAGTTGGGAGCTTGACTTCTTTGGTAAGATGAAAATTGAGAGGGTATATGAGTACTCTATAAATGTGTGGGGATAATCACAAAGAAAGAATTACTTAGAATAAGACAATGCTGATATGAGAGCAAATTATAATATTGGCTGTGTGTAAATTTACTCTAGAAATTAGGGTAGGTTTCTAATCAATTGACTAGCCTCCCAGTTGAAGGCATTTTATGTCAAACCAGATCTTACTGCATTAAAGTAGAGTCTAAGAAATTTAAGAAGAAGCTTTCATATATATGCTGAGATGCCAGCCGGAGCAAGGAATTAAATTCATGGAGCAAGGGAACTCTTTTCTATATTGTTTTCCTAAAATAAAATTCACATAAAGTGAATGCATCAATATTGTGAAACTATATTTGACAGCAGATGTGGCTCTTTCTCTCCATGATGGTATGGAGATAGGTTTTTCAAACAGAAGCAACCAGTTTCAACAGCCACAACAAAGTGAAAACAATTTGGGGATAACAGAATTTTCCATAAAAAGGCAATTGAAATGTCAACATGTGGAAGTTTAAAATTGCTATAAAAAGCTAGAAAGGAATTTTCTTGGGTAAAAGGTCTGAAATAGGTAGTTGAAATGATAGTTAAAAAATGTGATACAAAAAATGATGAATACTCTTCTTCTACCCTAATCCTCTATTTAAAGTTAGGTCTCCTTGATATATGACACTGGTCATTGTTACTTGTGCCTTTTGCTGGTTTTTAAACTCCCTGTGTGATGTCTGCCAGTCTTTCGAGCAGCAATTTTTTGAAGGTTTCAGCAAAGTTAGAGAGCTGAGCTGGGGGGAAAAAAGATAACTGTCAAATGCTGTTGGAAAGGAATGTGTTTCTCCCCTTCCTCAGGAGATTTATTTGCTTATGGAAAATAGTAGACCTTGAAAACACCTGTTCTTCTGCTGCAAAGTCTTAGACTTTATTTGCTAAGACCTCACTAAGATTTAATGGCAGGGCCAAAGCAGGGTTTCTCTGAAATAAAAAATGAGTCATTTAGGCTGTGAGAGATGAGGGTGTGAGCAGTCCTACTGACGTATACTGTCTGCTGCCCAGGAGCATTGGAAGAGAAAGCTGCTTAGGAGGAAGAGTCCTGTGAAAGCAAAACTAGGAGGAGAAAATGATAGGGAAGAGAACAAACTCAATGTGTACTTGAAATCTGATGAGTGAAACTGTAGGAAGTGGAAGTGGCTAGAGAGGTGACATGCTGAAAAATAAGAGTTGATCTGGCAGGATGTGATTCAGGAGAGGATACTAAGGAGAGGGGATGAGAAGGAGCTAGTTAAGAAAAATATCAGCTCAACACCACCTGAGGGTGAAGTAAGACAGAGAGGCAGGCGTGCCCAAAAGAAGCCAGGGGTACAATCTGAGGTGCTAGTCTGATGGCAGTGTAGACAAATTGTCTCATTGATGCAAGTTCTTGATCACACAGGTGGGTAACACCTTGGCACTGCTACCTACTTTGGCTATTACAGCAGACCTCAGTTGCTCTGCAGGTTTCTTGGATGTGTGTGACTGTGTATTACAACCACATTTGATACCTTTTTGCATACTTTCCATACTCCTCTCCATAGAACCGTTGCTCAAAATTCTGATGTGCTGGGGATAAATCAGAGCTGTATGACATTTTTAGTTGTAGAGCTCTAGCCTCATTTTATTGTGCGTGGTGAATGAAGCAGGGATTATGCAGGGAGAAGTGTTTTTTGTAGTCAGACAGCTACATGTTACTCTGGAGACAATGGCCTATATCCTTTCCTACCCACATAGGTCTTGTTTGATGCTGGTCAGAATACTTGCATATATGTATTTTCATTGTGTATTTCTCTCCTTTTCTGGATGCTCAATCTGAAAGTAAGGATCTAATCTGTAGGTGAATTAAATGATTGCATTTGAAGGTGAAGATTTTGGTGCTTGATTGTTGTAGAGAATGTTCCAGCTCTACCTGTTAGTGTCTGGACATCTTTCTGAGCCAGGTATCATATATTTAATAACCTTCAGTATTATTCAGAAAATGGCATTAACATTATAATGGATGCCTTTTAGCAGATTAGTAAAAGAGAATTCTGCTCTCACCTTTAACAATTTAGCCTCAGATCTAGCTTCCTACTTAGACATTAACAGTAGTGTGAAGCTTACTCCAGTTCCCTTTCTGTTTTACTCTGTAGTGCTGTGGTCTCTGTAGGACCTTTGTAGCTATATGTATTTCACTTTTATTCCCTTGAAATAGTGATTATAGAGCTGGAAGGTTCTCCATAATGGTGCTTCAAGCATTACGTTGTTAGTAATTCCATGTGTGATCATCACAGGTCTTGCTGCATTACTTAAAAATGCGCAGGGAGAGTGCAGATGTTTTTCTGCAAATAGATAACAGAATAGTCTATCTTTTTTTTTTCCCAGGTATTTTATTTTTCCATTTCACCTTTAGTTGAATAAGAATCGAAGCCTATTTTTGGATCTCTGAATTGCAACTTTATGCCTCAGCATCTCTACAATAACTTTGTTACTGCAAGGTCAATAAATTACACTCTTCTATACTGACACAAGAAACATAGAAGAAGTAAGAATTGCAACAGGCGGTTTTGCTTTTATGGCTAAGAATATGAGAGTTTCTTTATGTCGCCAAATGACAAATAATACAGCAGACATCTGAGAACATGATAAATAAAATTCCCTGGGGGAAAGGTTTCCTTTCTCAATGTTACAAACAAAAAGAAAAAAAATAGTTATAAAAATGCTGGTTAAAGTGTAATTAATACACTTTATTTATGTTATTTACGTGTTAGGATGACTTAAATTACTTGCAAAGGGGGAAATGCCAGGAAGTAGAACAGATGATGGATTGTAAAATTGACAGAGAAACTAGGCAGCTTCTGATTGTGTTTAATTGACTGGGAGAGCAACAGTCAACCTGACCAGATCCCTCAACTTTATAGAAATACAGATGGAGTAACTGTTGACGTCTAAACAACTGCTTATGGTTAGGACCTTTTATCTTTATTGTTTTGGAACACAAAGAGATTAATAACATTTTGTGATGACAATATGTGTTATAGAAATAAATTCTTTGTCACAATAGAAATAAATTGTGACAAGGTGTTGTGGAAGAACATGTCCTATACTTTCTTAAACTATTTATAAAGTAGTATTTTAAGAAAAGATTTTAAGAAATAATTGAAGATCATAAGAAAGAGATAATGGGTACTTATTTGCTTAGGCTATAAGATGATGAGATGAAACAAGATATATCTTTCCCAAAGAGGCACATTTAACTTAGAATTCACACTCTTTTTTCCCATTGGATATTAAACCAAAATAATGAATTATGATTATTCAATTCTCTCTTTTTTTTTTTTTTTCCCCCTACCCCTTGGTAGAATAATTTCTGTAGCCTATATTGCATAAAATATTGCTAAGCAGTGCTTATAATAAGCTGGGAAACTTAATAAATATTTATATGAACACTTAACTAACAGACATAACTTTTTAGATTTAACAGACCACCTGCTCAGCAACTGAAATAGAGCAATGCTGTTTTCAAAACTAGGATAGTTATTTGTGGCCAGGGAAAGAGTAGATCTCCCAGAAAACTGTTTTATCATCCCATTAATTCTTCTTAGCCTTAAAAACAAAAAAAACCCAACATGAAAAATTATAAGGCTTCCAAAGGAAAAAGAAGGATAGAGGCGATGCGGAGGAGAAGGAAGAATGGAAGAAAGAGAAAGTGGTGAAGAGAAGCAGCTTAGAGTATCATTCAAGAACGCTCTCTCTTAACATAGGAGACTCAAAGTCAGATCTTTGGCATCTCCACTTTATTCTAATAATTGGCTAGTTTAACACTTTTTTTTTTTTTCCTCCCCATGTTCAGAGCTGTCTGTGCTCTGCCTTCAGTCCAGAAGTGACATAACGCAGTGTTACTGTGCCTGTTATCCAAATTTCTGTCTCTTTCACAAGCCTGATTAGAAAAAACATAGCTAGTACAGGTCCTGGAGCAGTTTGTGTCCTCATCCATGTGGATGTCTTTAGTGTGCTGCAGAGGCAAATGCTAAACTGAAGTAAACCTCAGCCATTGTTGTGATCAGATACATTACCAGCTTAATGGCTGGGATTTTTCTTCTAACTATAGGAGCAGACAGGCATATCAAAATATTTTTGACTATATCTTTTTCAGCAAGGACTTTATCTGAACGAAATAGATACATCTTTCAAGTATAACATCAGAGAGTGATTGCAACATTTTGTCTTGCAGGGGTCAGGGTTTCTTGTCAGACACAGTTACTACACTTCCATTTTTGCATTTAAAATTGTTTTCAAGTTTCTTGAGTCTGTGACAGTGACATGGCTTGTTCTCTGTGCTTGTGTCTAGAATTAGATGAGATCCAGGGAGTTATAAGCTAATGCTGTTTCAACAGCTTTCATACAACATATACCCATTTCTTTATAGGTTGACCTCCTCAGGCAATGAAGTGAAGACTGTAAAGGAGCTTCAAAATTGGAATAGTCATGTGGATTGGAAAGAACCCGAAGAATAAAATATCGAATATATACCCTTGACAAGTTAGGAAGTAGATGTGGGATTACAAACTTACAAATTCTTATCTGAACTCCTACTAGCAACTTCCTGTTCTGAACATGGGTTTTGGGGTTTTTTTTTTCCTTCCCCTATAAAATGAAAGGAATTGTTCTTCTCAAGTGGACCTGAAAGGGTTGATCTTTTCCATTGGTAAGGAGTGTAAAGTACCCTCCTACCACATACCCTACAACAAAGAACATGCTTTCCACTTTTTCAATATGATGGTAGTTACCCTTACTTATCATATAGCTAGTTAGTACCACATACAGCAGTAACTATATGATGGTAGTAACCACTCAGGAAAGAATATCTGTCATACTCTGCAGAAGTGTACAAATATCAGTCAGTATAGATGACTACTCTTTCTCTTGATGGAAGATTGAAGCATCCCCACTGGACACACCAAGTCTTACTTAGCTTTGAGGCTGGCATAAACAGGCACAAACACCACACATCTACCAGGACATGATTTGAATAGTTATTATCTTGAACTTCATGATGTTGAAAAATGAATATTTTACCACAGCTCTCATTACTACAGTGTCAAGCAATATCTGGCTTTGAAAAGGTTCAAGTTGAACTAACTTACTGCTTATTTTTGGCATAGTATTCAAAAAGTTAGAAATCAAACCATTCTCTCTGGCTTTCAGTCAGCATTTTAGGTTTAGACTAAATGTTTTGCCCTGTAACAAATGTTATAAGGATTACAGAACTGGCAGGTACTGCAAGTTCTCTGAAATAACAAATAGAGGCCTTTTCAGCTGGTGAAACATTTGACAATTTGTGAACGTTTCTGCTAAGAAACATTGCTGGCATCCAGTTAAGGAATTTTCTGTAACAAGAATGTCCTGAATAGTTTTATATCCAAGTTGAAAATTGTTTGATTGACACCATACCTTGTAAAGAAAGTAATAACAAATAGTTAATTTATAACTTTTTCAGGAACCCTAACTGAAGCTACTGGTCTAGTCACCTTTCTGGACATCAGTGTTTGTTTACTTACTGAAGGATTTGAGACTCAATTTGATGTTCAGCGTGGCTTACCTACCTCTGTCTTAATTCTCTGTTTTGTCTTCCTCAAGTTATTTTGGCTCAGGAGACATCTTCCTCCAGTCTAAGTCCTCTTTCCTAATATTCTTAGTTTGTGTTGTGTGGTAGTATGTATTAATTCATTGTATTTATTGTGAACTTGAGCTCTCAGTTAGTGGAGAGCATTAAATGTGAGTCTTGTTAGTTGTTGGAAGTATGGTGTAGTTGATAAACAGTTGAACAGATGCCAAAAACCTTTGCTTCAGGGAAAAGGATTCCCTATCTATGTATTGGTGTTGTGGAAAGTCCTGAGCACATAGTGTGCGCTCCAGTTCATGGTCTATATCTAAACAGAGGAGAAAAGTGCTGTAAAAACAGGAAGTAAAAATATTCTTTATGAGGAAAAATGTCAGCTCTTATCCATATTGTGGTGTTTTGATTATCCCTTGGAAACATTTCTATATGGTACATTCTTATAATGAAAGACAAAAAACTAAGGTTTATGGGATAATGGAGATCTGTATTTGCAGATGGATATCAAGAAAACAGAATTAAAAGAAACCCAGGTGATGCCCAGCTCTGTCCTTGAGGTTGGCTTTAGATCAGTGTTTCAAGTTATGAATAGAGGTCACCACAGTAGGAATACAGCTGAGTGTATGGTGGCGTGGAAGCTGTATAGGCAGGAAGGGCCCAAGCAGCAGGTCATGGAGGGTGGGGGTGAGCACGTGTAATTGTCTCTACAGCAGGCCTTGCTTCTGTCTTCACACAGTTCTGTTGACAAACACTATGTTTTTAGCAAGTTTGGCTGTAAAGTTTCATTCCTCTTTGTCAAGTGAAAATATGTTGGGTAGGCTCTGTTGTGCTACTGTATTTTCAACAATTCTGAAATTTGTCTTCAGATAACATTTATTGTGACATAGTTAACATTTCAGTAAAAAGAAAATTGCCTTATGGGATTTTTAAGTCCTTGTGCCAATTTCCATTGGATACCACATTTTACAATCTATGCAAAATATGGCAATCTGAATTGTTGGTTGAATCAACCCACACTTGATTTTTAAAATTTGTTTCAGTTCTTGGGAAGGGACCAGGTAGTAATAACTAGAAACCAAGCTCGTTAATTACCTTATAACATAGCAACAAAAACTACAGATTCCTACGAGGAATGTCAGGCATCTCAGTTCTTTAGGACTAGCTACCTGGGTTGAGATTAGTTTTTGATGGTCATCAGCTTTTGGCTTCTTTGCTGAGATTGCCAGAAATGACAGTTTGTGCTGTCTGCGATGGCTTGACTTGGCTTTTCTAAAGCCTTTATGGAGATTTTTAATAGAAATAATAGGGTTGGTATGAATGATGTAGGAATGGAAAAATGTGTTTAACCACCAGAAATAGAAGGGGTAAAAGAAAGGGCTGTATTGATAAGAACAGGTATCTAAGGATGCAGGTCCCAGGACGCTACTTTTAGTGCTAAGATTGAGGAGTCTGTTACCTATGTCAGGACGAGAATGTCTGCCCTCTGAAAGAGCAGATGACTTGTCAGTGGAAGCTTGTCATGTGCTCCATTTCTTTCCTGCTTGCCCGAAAGACAAACAGACTATAAACTACATATATTCCAAATGAAGAAAAACAGAGTAGGAAACAATCTGGCCTAAGTTTTATGGAGGCTGGGGTAAGTAGGGTTCTGGTGTGGAGGACCACCCCACAATGGCTGCTGGCTCCTAAAGGCTATGGAGATCTGTCCAAAAACTAGTCTGTTGTAGCCAGTCAAGAAGAAACCCAGAAACTTGATGAGGACTTGATAACTGGTGCCTCCTGTCCTCTTTCTCACATACAGGTATATGGGACAAAACCACTTGGGCAGACATGTCGCCTGTGTGTAGGTGAGTGTGAGATTGTGAGTGAATGAAATCTTTGGAAGGATGAGTAATGGGACATTTGCAAATGAATATCTTCCTCTTTCATAAGATCTGATTTAAAAATTTGCTACAGTAACTTTCCTTACACGATCTAGTGCTTACTTGTTTCATGTTGAAATTAAACCACTATCCAGTGAGAGATGGGAACAGCCTTCGGTTCCCCTACCAACGTGAGAACTGTTGGTAGGCTTAGGAAGTGTCAAAGGAAGAAATGAGCTAAAACACTTTACAGTTTAGAAAAGTCTTGTGTGACACCAGACTACTAAAATTTAAACCATAAATGAATAACAGGTCAGAGGGGAAGGAGAAAGTCTGGAAAGTGTCTGTTACTGAGTATCTTGTATTAATTAGACAATTAATTTTTAATACAGACATTTTTATTGTAATATATTAACATTATCACTAATAAATTGTAAAATTATGTTAAAATGGACAATATCAATGTAATATAATTCTAGTATATTATTTTATTAGTAATTATTTGTAATACAAGAAATTTAAAATTGGCGTACAGGATTCCTAAAGGTACCAGTATACTTTGATGTGATTAAGAAACCTTGGGAGTTCAGGAGGCCATTTGACCTTTTTTCTCTTGGCCATTTCAGCACCAAAATGTGGCATTGTCACTGTCAGGTTCTCTCTTTTCTCAAGAGGTGTGTTATCACTGATGTTACCTTCAGACTAGATAATAAGCAGGAAATGCAGAGGACAAATAGGGGGCAGCAAAAAGAAACTATTTATAGAGTTCAGACAGTTATGTCAGGAGCAAGCCTGGTGAGCAAGAGGCATTTTGCAGGCCAGAAGAGAAGCCGTATGGCACATGCTATATTTTTGTAAACTGTCTTTTCAGACTGAAAAATGTGGGCATTGAGGTAAACATTTGTACTTACGTACTTGAACATGCATTATCTTTGGTATACTTTCAAACTTATGCAACAAACCAGTGGGAAAGACTGCATAAGAAATGAGTAGACTTACTTTCTAGCATTTTTTGTTTAGGTTATTTATGGTATATAAAGCAGTTTTCCATTAACATGTTGTTTGTTTTGTATGTTTTTGGGTTTTTTAATATTTAGTAGGCTATGACATGATGCATTTGTGCCTGGAGCATGTTGTTTTCCAGGGTCTTCTATATAGTGTAATATAACTCACCAGAGTGAAAGGGAGAAATCTTTGGCCACAATTCTTTATAAGAGCTATGCAGAGCTGTAAGAGGAGTAGGAGGAGGAGCAGCAAAATATCCGATTGCTTCTGTATGTCCCTACAGCTTGACTGGGGGAGAACTTATGTTAAATTGAAGAATACATAAAACAAACCCTGAAACTTTCCTTATTTTTTTTCCTCTAATCTTTATTGGAAGCCTTTGAAGTAAATCTAAGCTTTTGTTTTGGCTTTTGGAAAAAAAAAAAAACCCAAACTAAAATTCATTAAACTTAATAGATGATACTGTGCTGTAGACATACTTAATTTTTTTTTTACAATGTCTTTTCCTAAATGTTTATGTGGCAAACCTGCAGCTGGTTCTGTGTTATGTGCTCTTTCTGAAGTCACACATCTGGAAGGCAGTGTGGTAATTTCATTGTATTAATACTTTATTTGTATTTTATTCTGTATAAATATGATTTAGGTTTTTTTAATTGCTGAGGGGGAGTGCAGCTGAATCAATGTACTGGGAGTAGCAAGAAAATAATGCCTTATTTCATGCTTGCAAAAGTGGTGCCTCAACTGAAACATTTGCCTTTAACTTGCCTGTGGAGAGAAGTGGTGTGTTAGAAGCATTGACCCTTGACTTAAACCTAGGACTAAAACCTGTCTAATGAAAAAGCTGTCAGAAATGAAAGGTCATACAAAATATGATGAACTTTTTAACTCTTCAAGAAGGATTTCTCAAAGTATTGTAATTCTCTGCTGATTTGCCTAACCAGAGTGACATTTCTGTCACTGTTCACTGAACACAGTTTTATTTTTATTCATAGTTTCCATGCAAGTATAAAACTTCTAGGCAGAATATTGCTTATGGAAACAGTCCAGCCTAAACAAACATTGTATTTGATTTCCTATGAAATATGTCAAATTGGGTCAAAAATTTTATTATCCTGAATCTATTCAATAACAGCTGACCTTGGATGTATTATTTTCCTTCCTGTTTCTTAGCAACAGAAAACTTTTCTGCAGGAGTACTGTTTAGTATCCTAATCTGTTTTAGAAGCTTTTATACCTAAAGAGGAGCAGATGGTCTAAGGAAATTCTGTTTGTAGCAATTGAGATAGGGAATATCTATAGATTATTTTTCCTCATTTTATACCCTATTGTCCTGCACTTAAAATTACATAATAACTCCTTGATGGTAGCTAAAAGCTTCGTCAGGAGCAAAGAATAAAAATAGCTTTCTTCAGATGCTACATGTTTCTTTTTTTTTTTAGTGCATGATGTAAGGAAACAGTTATATGTGTGCTCTTACAGCTGTGATTGCATTCCTTATGCAAAGTGTGAGAATGTATAATTGTATTCTGTAAGTGTTGGACTTACACTTCACTGAGTAAGTGAAGAAAGCATTATCTTTAATGTAATTTTGTTCATTGGTGTTTTCTTACTCTCACTCTCAAAATCTATAATGTGAAGTAGTTTTCTTTCTCCTTTATTATAGATTCCAAGGTTTATGTTTCAGTGAGAAGAATCTTTTTTGAAAGGTTTTTATGTGACTTTGTGTTCACATAAAATTTAAGTCCTTAAGGACACTGAAAACTTGAGTTCTGGAACACTATATTGTGATTATTTTATTATTGGCCCAAATAAGAAATTATTCTGTTTATTTTTCTGGTGGCATGAAACTTCTTGCTTCCAAAGAAGCAGATTGAGTGCTTGTAGGAGATTGGATGATCTTGGGTTTTTCTACATGAATTTAAAATTAGTATATGAGCCTTGATTCTGACTTTATTACAGCAACCTGTGAAGGAGAGAATAAGACAACCTGTTCTCTTCTTTCTCAAAGTGGTTTGTAGTACTGTTCCTTCCTAGCTTCTGAAGTTCTTCATGCAAAGAGAGGTACCTCCCCTCCATCACTTACTGCTATCTTAAGAATCATCCTGTAATGATGGCCATATTCAACAATGAAGTCTTCTGGTTTTCTGATTGCTGTTTTGTTATGGAGACAGTTCTTGTCATGTAAGTCCTGATTAGCAGGTAGAGACATGACATCAATTTGAAGAGTGCTGCAGTAGTGTGTGTATGTGTACACATGTGCATGTATATATATAAATAAAAACAAATGACACAATGCTATGGCATGGGTCTTTTGGCAAATTATCTGGTGCAGATTTTTTTCCCTTATTGGCCTATGCCATACTTTGTTTATTAGCAGTAACTACCAAAATTGTATAAACTGTAGGATGAGTTTGTTTTTGATAACCTAACAGATCTGTTGTCTTGGTTGCTTTTGAAGTTTCATCACTTATCATCACTTATTGTCCAAAGTTAAATGTGATCGCTATCCTTTGTTAGAGGTCTTTTAGCTGCATAGCTAAAATGCTTAGCTTAGCTTAGCTGCACGAGACTGTGTCTCACTATGAAACCTCCTTGACATCTTTTGTCCCTTTTGTCATATTTCTATGTTGTATGCTACTTTATCTTAGGAGCTAGCCTAGAAATACGCCTACTTGCAACTTCAGCTTATTGCAAGAAGAGACAATATCCTCTTTGTTCCACTGAAGTAAAATTCTTCTGACTTATGATGTTTTACATGAGGTATTTTCAAATGAAACTGAAGTGTGGAGCTTTCCTATGTCTTTTTCGTCTACAGAGGGGAGCTCTTCCCTTTTCTTATATTTTGATTACTTCGTTGGACTGAATGAAATCTCGAGTTTTTAATTTTGACGTATTTGCACCCATCCACTCCCCCACTCCCAGATTTGGCATGAAAAATAATTTGAAGTTTAAACCAGGCACACCCTCTAGGAACAATAAAACTCATTGCTAAGTAATGTCTTGTCTCTGAAGTGCTGGGGCCTGGACTGTGGGTCCTGAGTTGGGGTTGACCTATCGATGAGTCACAACCCAGCAGTGTGCTTTGCTCCCCAAGTGGTTTCAGACCCCAGAGGCAGAACCTGGCCCACCTGTGTGAGGCCCCACCTTCCCCCAGGTGGTCATGGTTGGGGTGATGAGTGAGACCAGGACTAGATCGACCAGGAACCGATCAGTTTGAGGAGAGTTCTTGTTGAAGTGAGTTCCTGTTGGGGCAGTTGGAGGAGCTTCCTGTTGAAGGCAGCTTGCTGAGCTCTCAGTGGTGTGTTTACCCCTTGGCTCTTGTGGTGTCTGACTCAAGATGCAGAATAACAAAAAGATGAAGAATATGAAAAAGGTGAAGGTATGCTGAGGGGATGTTGCTGAGTTTGGCATTGGTCTGTGGAAGAAGAGAGCTAGCAGCACAAAATTGGTGTAGGCGGCAGGATTGTTTGAAGAAGGAGAGAGTTAGCAAAACAGTCTCCTAGTGAATCCTTCCAAGCCTTGAGTCTGGTGATGATGTGTCCGATCCAAAGAAGTATGAGGTACATTTTGACAAATCTTTAAGGTGGCTACAGGGAGTCCCCTAAGAGAAGCAGGAAAGGAGGCAAAAAAAGGTGAAAATGGGAAACACTTTGTTTTCATTTTTCTTCTTCCTGTCATCTTTCTCATTATCTTTAAAAAGGAATGATAAGAGAAGAGAGCATGACTCTCTTAGAATAGGTACTTAATATAATGTTAAAAATGGGATATAATCTTTGGTTCTTGAGATTCTTAATGGGAAATGACCACATATAGCTGCCTGAATAAATGAATAGACTGGTACCATTATCTTGCTTTTCTGTGTTTTTGTTTTTCTGAGAGGTAGATCATTAATAACAGGGCACATAGTGAATCTCTAGACTCTGTTGTTGTATCTTGCTCCTTAAAGCAGAAATGATAGCCTTTCATCAACAAATGGTTGTTATTTTTTGAGTTTTGTATGACTAGGGAGATCAATCTAGGAAGGAAGAACTCTTTAATCTTAAAGGAATATTGTCACAAAGCACATATGTAAACTTTGAGGGGCTGGAGAAGTAAAAATTATCAATTTTTTTTTTTTGAGGAAAAAATGTCCCCTTGTTTTTATTTTTTTTTTTTTTCCCCTCTGAGATACAGCTCTTTATGAATGCTTTAATATGTACTACTTAAAGCACATCTGGATAGAGTGAAGTGGCAGAACACATCTACTTACCTGCTATATTGTCATTCACTAACAGACCTCAATGTCATTGAACTGGATCGCAGTAGTTACTGAAGCAGTTTAGGATTCTGAGTGGTTCAAGTCACATATTGTGTAAGAATTTTCTTTGATGTCTATGAGCATTGTTAGAACTGACTACTCATGAAATCAAGCCTATAATTATATTTTTCAAAAACTGACTTGTTGCTGGGATAGATGTTCTGGGCTTTGTTTGTGTTTTGTTCTAATTTTTTGAGTAAAGCAGCAAATTTGTGCTATTTTGTAAGACTTGACAAAAGGTCTGAGTGTACCTGAGTTCTGAACTATGTAGGAAGGCAAACTCTGATCACTTAACTGTCCACCACAGATTGCTGCTTACTGTTACATCAGACTCTAATTGCACGTCTCTTTCTAAGGCGCAACATAAGCACAGGGTCCACCTTTCCCTGTGACAAGTGATGTAGGTTCTCTCACCTGTTTGTTTGCTAAGCTTCACTTCCTCCTTTTTCTTTTCTGTGCCTCCTCTGTCTGGTCTGACTGAGTTGATAAAAACAAACAAGAAAACCCCAAGCAACAAACAAAACACAACAAAACAACTAAAAAAATGCAGCCCAAGAAATCCCACAGCCCCTACACCCCAAAGAAAACAGAACCAATCAAGTGAAACTCCACCACAAAACAAAACTAAAGCCCCAAATCTTATTGAAAGTTCAGCTCTTTACTATTATGATAAATTCTAAACTAAGAGATAGCTGCTGTGTTAGGTTGACAGTTTAAACTTTGTCAGTGTATAATCTCAAAATAAACAGATCAACATGCTAAAGAAAGGGAGAACATGGATTGATGTCACTGTAGTGTCTAGAGCACATGAATTTTCTTCTCATGCATTACATTACACTTTAAATATTTTAATTCATAAGGTGACCCTTTCTTACTTTGCTTTTTTTTAGATTTCTTAATCAGGAATATGACCTACTCCCACTGTGTTCTATAAAAATAACCTGATGGCATTACACTTTACTTTTTAGTTTGAAAAGCTGGATACCATATGTAATGCATTGTAATATAACTCATCTGTCATGTTCATTCTTACTAACGTACCTCGGCATCTATTAACTGGGGCTTGAGAGATGTCATCATTAATTCACAGTTCATCTTTCTGTATCAGGCAGACAAAACTTGCCTTGGTCTTATTGAGTGTTTTGTCCAGGAAGAACAAAGAGAGTAATAGTGATAGCAACAACAATAATGGAAAAAAAAAAAGACCCACTTATTGATTCAGGTGTATTTTTTCTGAATTCAAGTTGGATATCTTCTACATTATTTGAACTCAGTTTAAGTAAATGTTTTACCAAGCTGTTTGTTATACCAATTGTTTCAAAATTTGGTTTTAAATTCCCCCTCCCCTATTTTTCTTTTCATTCTTACATCACTAACTTACCTCTCTATTATTGTTATCTAATCTAATGCAGTCTTGTCTCTTATGAATGTTTAGGACTTTTTTTCTTGTTGTTCAATCTCCAATTTAGCAAATCATGAATTATTTGCGTGTACTTGTGCTATATGATCTTACATGGTTATTTAAGTAATACAAAACAAATTTCCATGAAAATGAGAGTATTTCTAGTTTGTTTATAAAGTTAGATGTGACAACATAAACCTGCAAGCATTTGATTTTCTACAGATGTCTATGAGCAAGGCCATCAGATATGGATATGCAGAATTTTCCTGCTCTAAAATCACATCATAATGTTAATGGCATGTGGTGGTCTGTTGGAAAGAGAAGTTTTACAATCCAAAACCCCCAAAAAGCCTGTCTGGAGAATGTTTCAAATTAAGCAAATATACCTGTTTTGTCCATTGCTCCCTGTACTTTCAAACTTTATGCATGTCACCAATGTAATTGCAGCATGTCTGTCAAACTTTATAAAATAAACATGCTTGTTAAAGTTTTTTTTTTTTCTACTTTTCATACATCCTATTCTAGGTCTGAGCAAACTGAGGCATTTGTAACAGCTCATAGACTTTTCAGAACCAATACAGCCCCTTACCCCATCTTTGTTTTTATCCCTGCATGAGATAAAATAGGTTGTAGCTTGTAACTTAGAAAAAGAGGAAACAAACCCTGCCCAAATACTTCCATCCTAAAAACCAAAAATAAATCCTCAAACCTTAACCATCAAACCTTATGATTTGCCTTACTGGTGTATTCTTCAATTATTTGCCTTCAGGGTTTTCTTCCTCCATGGGAAGAGGGCAAATCCAGTACATCTGGCAACTTTTTTTTGTTTAGCTGCCATATTACAACAGTTGCTCAGCTGTCTACTGTGAACACCCACAACAGTAAAAATGCTTTAAATTTTTAAAATATGTCAGAATTCACACATACCCACACAGAAACTTTGAGTATGGTGTGTCATCTAATCATTCTCCTCAGTTTTGCTCCAGCTTCCTTGTGATTCTTCTTCCCTCCTTTCACTTTTCAATGAATATTGATGGAAAGGAAAGGAAGATAAATGTATAGATTCTTGGCTTGTGGTAGCAGTTATCTGTGGTCCTCCTGGGATATTGGCCAATGTAGAATTTGTCTTACTTTCCACAGTAAAAAAAAAACTTGAGAAAGTTTGTGACAGTCCAAATTTTTTATGAGTAACTTCTTCCTCACAGCATTATGAAGTGTTTTTTGAAGCCTATAGAATATGTGCAAAACACCTATGAAGAAATACTGTAGAATCATAGTCATTCAAATTGAAGAACACCTGTGGAGGGTTGACCTCAGCCAACAGCCAAACACCACCCCAGCATCTTGCTTGCTCTGTTTCCTGTGGGATGAGGAAAAACCAGAAGGAAGGTGAGAATACTCATGGATCAAAATAATCATATTTTAATAGGGAAAGCAAAAACCTGATGCTTAAGCAAAACAAAATCATTCACTAATTCCCATAGTGAGGCAGATGCCCATCTGGAACTGATCTGGTCCAGCTGCTGACCTGGAGTAGAGCTGACTTTGAAGATACATGGGCTGCTCTGGGCCTTGTTCACTTGTTCTGGGTATTTTCAAGAGTGAAGATTCCCCAGTCTTTCAGGGCAACTTGTTTCAGTTTTTGATGACCCTTACTATGAACAGCTTTTTCCTTTTGTCTAATCTGAATTCCCCTTGCTTCACTTCACATCCATTGCTTCTCATCGTTTTGCTGTGCATTTCCCAGCAAGTCTGGTTCTAGTTTTAAATAGTTGAGTATAGCAGTAAGATCCTCCATTAGCTTTCCTCTCTAGAGGCTGAACAGACTCAGTTCTCTCAGTCATTCTTTACACATCCCATGCTCTAGCCCCAAACCATCTCCTTGGCTCTCCAGTGTACCAATATGTCTTATACTGGGGAGCATAAAGTAGAATACAGTACTCAAGATGTGATCTGACAGATGTGAATTAGGATAATAATTTCTGTATACAGCTGGTTCTGTTGTAGCTAGTGCAGTCTGGTATACCCTTAGCATTCAGTTTCTGCAAGGGTGTGTTTTTGACTCCTGTATGTCCTCTTTTGCAAAGCTGGTTTCTAATCAGTTAGCTCCCACACTGGACTGTTGCATGGGATTATTCTGTCCCAGCTACAGTATTTTGTAGTCTTTTGTTGATTTTTCTTGAAATTTGTCAGCCCATTTCTCCAGTCAGTTGTGATCCCTCTGAAGCACAGCCATGTCCCCTAGTGTGTAAACTCCTCCTCTCAATCACTAGTGAACTTGCTGGGGTACATTCATCCTATCATCCTGCCCATTAATGAAGATGTTACATATAGAATCATAGAATATCTCAAGTTAAAAGGGACCCATAAGGATCATCAAGTCCAACTCTGCTCCTCACAGGACTAGCTAAAACTAAACCATATGATTAAGAGCATATGGTCTGGATGCTCCTTGAACGCTGATGGTGTTGGTACTGTGACCACTTCTTTGGGGAGCCTGTTCCAGTGACTGACCACTCTCTCAGTTTTTCTAATGTCCGATACATCCAATCTGACATGGTCTCATACAGCATCATTCCATTTCCTTGTGTCCTATTGCTGGTCGCCAGAAAGATGAGACTGTTTTAGTCATATTGCTCATCTTATGCTCATAAGGTCAACAAGTTGAAGGAACTATGGGGAAGTTGACTGTTGAAGTTAGCAAACTTTAATATGTGTTGCTGCTCAAATGCAATCAGTTACAAAACAAATGGCCACTTAAAGGTTTAGATATCATTTGGGTTTCATTTCTAATCAAGTGGTTATAATTTCTAAGTTGTCAGTGCTCATTCTTGTGGTAGATATTGAGTGCTTGGGGAAAGGGCTGAATAATAGTAACGGATACTAGTAAGAGGGGAAGTGGACTATGAGAACCTGACAACAACAAAACATTTCCCTGGGACAAAGAAGTATTTTGGATATACTCCTCATTGTTACCTGAGCTTTAGCAAATCTCTGTGCTTATAATGGTTCTGTTGTTTTGTCCAACTTTAGCACAGGTTTGAGCATTTCTGTAAAATACCTAGACTCCACCTGAACAGATTCAATTTATACCTGGATAAGACAGCCAGATGTAGCACTTGTTATGCTGATTCCAAATCAGAGATAAATATGATAAGGCAGTTACAGTAAGACACTTGCAAGATTTAATTTCCTAAATGCTACATTTGATTTAATCATGGACAAAATCAGCTAAGCTTTGATTATGCCCTTTTAAGCACTCCATTTTTTGTGTACCATTTTTTGATTTTGCTTACTTTTGTACGCGAGTACAAAGAAAATATTGTTTGGAATGTTTTCTTAATTTCTTCTGCATTTTTATTAAGCCATACGTATATAAGTACTTTTCCTCCTGTAACTTCTGTGACACTTATGAAGCCCTTTGCAATAGTATTGGATGAATTTGATGACTTTATTTCAAAGACCATCTAAGAAAAGATTTAATCAGTAGAGAGGTACTGTTTCTTTATTCAGATAATTTATTAGTGTATGTTTCAAAAAAAACCCCAACCCAAACAAAAAAAAACCAAAACAAGGAGATTTTTGGTGGGTTTGCTCTGATCTTAGATCCTTGGAGATCCTAACTCTAGGCACTAAGAATGATTTTACGGAAGTAACAAAGCCAGTTAAAAGCATGCAGCCAGTTGAAAATTGATGGGCATTTTCCTAAATCAAGGTAATTTTTATTATTGGGTTATGTAGTTATTACATGTAAGATTTACTGTCCCCAGATATATTTTGCTTTTCTTACAAATGGTTTCAAATCTCAACATTAAGTCACAATTGGCCTGATGAATTCTTTCATTGCTGTCATGGAAAAAATGTTGAAAGGTCAAGAACTTTTTTGTCTCCACCTTATTTTTAAACTAGAAATGTCTTCCTGAAAATGATGTTTCTTGTCAAGTTGTAGCAATAGTATTAAGTTGCCATATATGTATGCATTTCATTTTAGGTATAATTTGATTTCTAAGTGGTTAGTCAGTGAATGCTGTAATCATGTTTTGGATACTTGGTAAGTGGTGTGAAACTTTCATGCTTTTTTTTCATAGGCTTCCTAGATTACAGACTAAATCTCTTCTTGACCCATCTCTTTGCTAAGGGTTTGCTGAATCTGTGAATCTAGAATTTAGTGGAAACCCAGGTAACAAATAACAGTAGTGCCTATTTTTGTTTATGGATGTATAGATTTCTACTTTATTCTGACTCAAAATAATTGCAGCTTTTCCAAAATCATGTAATGAGTGAAGTACATCTTGATTTCTGGAAGCCTGTCACGTATATCTTAAGTTGTTTTCCTTTATTCCTTTATCCTTTCTTCATACACCAAAATTGGAGTGAGGGACAAAACCCCACAACCTCATGCCAAGGAAAACCTCCAAAAGAAGCCTTCCAGGTCTAGTTGTTTTGGTTTTTTCTTCTCTATTCTCTGCTTAATTCCTTTCTTCCATGTTTTCAGTAGTGAAAACTATTGCACTTTATAGTTTTCTTTCCTTTCTGTCTTCACTGTCTCTACCTTGCAGTCTGCAAGGTGACAGAGTCCAAGATTGTTTCTTCCCAGTGTTCATTCCTTTCCCTGATATTTTATTGGCTTTCCACTAATAGTATTAGATATACTTCCACTTTCTTCTGTGTTTGTTCCTCAGAATTCATTCTGAGTGATTTATTTTAGTTTATTTAAAGTTATTTGGTGCTTTTAGTTATGAACCACAAGTCTTTTGTTCTGTAAACCTACCAAAATATTTTTCCTGTGTGAAGATGCGTTTCTTTGGTTAATATATTTGAGGGATTTTCTGCAAAGAAAGATTTTTCTTGTTCTTTCTTTGTGTGTTGGGAAACATTGCAATGACTTCCTTTGCACTTCTAGCTTTCCGAGCACTTGTGCCAAGGCCTGCTGTAATTTTCTATGAATATTACACTTTGAATACAGAGAGTTGTCAAACATATGACTAATCTTTGCTTGTAACATTTCTGTTGTGTTCTGGCATTCAGACAGATTTCTTTTTCATATGCATGTAGTGTGATATATCTAAGCCCCCAGTATTGTTAATTTGCAGCGACCTTGTTTGTGGAATAGTTTGGATTTTTTGATCATATAGAATCATAGAATCATTAAGGTTGGAAAAGACCTCTAAGATCATCAGATCCAACCATCAACCCAACACTACCACAACCACTAAACCATGTTCTGAAGTGCCATGTCTACATGTTTTTTGAACACCTCCAGGAATGGTGGCTCCACCACTTCCTCAGGCAGCCTTTTCCAGTGATTGACCTCTCTTTCAGTAAAGAAATTTTTCCTAATATCCAATCTAAACCTCCCCTTGTGCAAATTGAGGCCATTTCCTCTCATCCTATCACTATTTATCTGGGAGAAGAGACCAATGCCCACCTCTCTACAACCTCCTTTCAGGTAGTTGTAGGAGGCAATAAGGCCTCCCCTCAGCCTTCTCTTCTCCAGACTAAATGGTCCTAGTTCCCTCAGTCACTCCTCATAGGACATGTTCTCTAGACCTCTCACTAGCTTGGTTGCCCTTCTCTGGACCCACTCCAGCACCTCAATGTCTTTCTTATACTGTGACACCCAAAACTGAACACAGTACTCAAGCTGCAGCCTCACTTGTACCAAGTACAGGGGCATGATCACTTCCCTATTCCTGCTGAACACACTATTTTTGATACAGGCCAGGATGTTGTTGGTCTTCTTGGCCACCTGGGCACATTGGTGACTTATAACTCATGTCACAGTTGTCGTGATTTCTACTTTTTTTCCTTCTTTCCCCACTCCCCCTTCATTTATCAGAAATTTTACTGCAGAACCAGATAACTTTGTTAAGGTACAGTTTCGCAGAATCTTGAGATTGCTCTTTGAATACCTGAACGTATTTTGCATCTATTTTGCACAACATAAGAAAACATGAACCGTAAACTCACTCAAAGCAGAATGGAATACATGTACTCCAGAATTTACCATAACGATTCCACCAAATATGGGAAAGGAACCTTAAAGGAAGCTGTTTGTTTGTCTTTGAGATTGTAAAAGAAGAAGGAAGTTAAAGGCTGACGTTCATGTGAATGGACGTGAACACCTATTCACCTTGATAACTGCAGACTCCTGAACTTACTCATGTACTACTAGAAAATATTGATGTAATACCTAGAGAGATTCTTATTATTCTGTAAGCAATTTACTTTAATGGAAAGCTGTGAATGATTCTTTTTGACTGATTTTGAAGTCAGGGAATTCTAACAGCAGAGGATGGGATTTCTGTCTGAAATCTCCCATGAAATTTCCTGAAATTTCTGAAATTTCCATGAAAATAAATCAGTTCTTACCTCTTTTTACCTGTTGATGATATTCTCAGCAGCAAGTCTGTGCTACCTCTGTAGTGCGAGGAACCAGGAAAGAGTGCAATTCCTACATCAGTATTATTTCTTACATAAACTTCAAACATCTCTAGGAGGAAATTATTGTTGTTTCTCTGACTTATTGCTTAATATTTGTAATGCTTTATGATAAGAACAGAAAAATTAGGACTTAGCTGTAGATGATTTCTGGAATATCTGCACCAGGATACAAAGTATAGATACTTTTTCCCAACTAAAAGTACAGTGTCTGGAGTAATTTTAAATTTACTTTTACTCATAGAATCACAAAATATCTGATGTTGGAAACTACCTCTGAGGATCATCTAGTTCAATCTCCCTGTGGGGAGTGGGGTCAACTAGAGCAGGTTTATGAGGACTGTGTCCCATTAAGTTTTGAACATTCCCAAGGATGAAGACTGCCTGAACAGAGCCTGTTACAGTGTTGGATCCTTATGGCATGTTGCCCAAAACTACGGGGACAGACAGGAGTCTGTGCGGGGGTCAGGAGCAGCAAGGGAATACTGATGACACCACGTCAGATCTTTTCCTTATATTCAAGTGGATTTTGCTGTATTTCAGTTTGTGCCTGTTGACCTGTGACTGGGCACCACTGACAGGAGTCTGGCTCTGTCTTCCTTAGTTCCCAACATCAGGTTTTTAGACAGATTAAATCCCCTGAGCCTTCTCTTCACCAGACTGAACAATCCCAACTCTCTCAGTTTCTCCCCAAATGTGTATGCTTTAAATCAGTTCTGGCAGGTCATAAGATAATCTTAAACTAGTACAACAGTAGTTATTCACAGAGTTGTGCAGGAAAAGGGATGATACTTAATTTGGGTGATGGCAGGATATGAAGGCTTAACATGCAAACATAGATAGGACTTTGAAGGAGATGCTTTGCTACTGTTTGTGCTGACCTTTATTCAGGTTGACTTAGTATGTACTTGAGATCTTCGGTACGCACTTGAATTTGAAGAAAAGGATTATACTTTTCGTTAAGTTATGATTGAAGATTTGTGAAAAGGAAAATTTATGATCTGGTATGTTTGCTACTAGTTTATTTACTTCAAGGAAAGAAAAAGGAAGAATAAAAATTTTTCCATGCATCTCATGTCTTTATTTGGTTCATGCTTCCCCCCCCCCTCTGCANCCCCCCCCCCCCGTATCTTTATTTTTAGTTTGTTCTATGAGTGAATTGTATTTTTGGATGTTGCAATGTGGTTTCTGGTCAGAAAACAGGCTACTTTTTTGACTTTGGTTAAAAGGTGTTTAAAATGCCAGTTTGTGTTGAATACTTGTAAAATATGTAGCAGACAATCTATGTTGTATCCCTTTCCCTGTCTTTATTGAATGAGTTCTTCCCTTTAGGGTTTCTTTTTTAGTCACAGCATTCACTAAGTTTAACTTGTTCATTTGATTCCAAAATAGTACTGGGAAAGTGATCTTTAATCTTACCCTAAGGTGCTCAAGATTTGTTGACAGTGACAATACAGCAAGAGTCAAATGATAATCTTCTGACTTCCTTCACTTAATGGTGTTGTCTGAGCAGGAAAAAAATAGGAAGCTGCATTCTAGGGAAAAAAGGGAAGTTTATATTTGACACTATACCATGCTGTATGATTGTCTCCCTTTTACCTCTGGTTCTATAAAACTTTCTGGTAAATAGTATATTGATTTTGCCTTTTGGGAACAAAGTGCATGAACAGTAGTAGAGTGCTTCAGCCCCACACCATATGATCATCTCTTCTGAAATGCAACCTGTTGTAAAATATTTCTGTTATAGGCAGTCCTTTATATGCTGTCTGAGGTAGAAGTCAAAACCTCTTTAATATTTTTTTTTAAATGCTGCACCAAATTAATTTATTAAGTTAATAAAAAATCTGGAGTATTTTTTTACCTTTTTCTTTTCTCCTCGCCTCCCTCCTTTACCTTCCCCTCCCAGCTTCCCTGTCAGTGTTTAAAGATAAAGAAGATGCAGAGAGTAACATTTGGGAGGGTGGTAGGGGTGGGGAGTGTGGTAAGATCATTACAGTGATGCATCAGTAGTAGCAAGTTGTCTGTCCTTTCCCAAAGTTTGCTAAAAACTCGATGTGAGGTGTGTTTGTCTATTTTATCCGGATTGAAAAATAAACTTCCAAGTTCTCAAGCCTCAGATTTACATGGGAATAGTTCTGCAGGTTATGTACTTGGAGACATCTTGCCTGAATCTTGGGCATGTTTAACCAAAAAACCCCCTACTCATCTCTTTGATTACTCTGTTATTGAAAGGAGGCTTATAGTTGAAGAAGATGAAGTAGGCAGAGTTCTTTCTGCCAAGGAGTAATTTTATGTTTTCTGCTATAGACAGTGATTCCTCTAGAGTTTAGACAGCCTCTTTAAAAACGTTCTATGGCTAGAGCAGACCGAGGAAATGAAATAAAGCATTGCTGCCCTTTAATATAATATATAAAAAAAAAAGTCTCTGCTTGTAATGTATTTCGTACAATCGATGCATAGATATGTGGAAGAATAAATTGATGTCTGATTACCTACTGCTGCAGTAGAAGAACACAAAGAAACAAAGAGCTTATTCTTTTAGTTCGCCTTGAGCTTTTGTACGGGAATGCTGTGATACTTATTAGCAGTATGTGATAGTTCAGAAAATTCTCATGGTGTAATGACTTGTTGTTACCCATTAGTGTAGTGGGTCTGTTTGAGCTGATTTTCCCCATACAGACTGGAAGCCAGAAGGTGTTGATAACACACACCCGTGTTATGACTCCCACACAGCACCAAAGGTATGGGGTGTGTGTGAGGGGGCAAGATTTGGGAGGGGATACAACCCGGACAGCCGACCCGAGCTGACCAATAGGATATTCCATACCATATGACGTCAGCTCAACTANACAGCAGAGAAAGCAAGGCCGCGCATGCGTGAAGCAAAAGCAAGCAAAGCCGTTACTCTCTACTTCCCATCCACAGGTGGTGTCGGGCCTGTCCCGGGAAGCAGGGCTCCAAGAATGTGGAGCGGTTGCTTGGAGGACAAACATCTTCCCCTGAATCCCCCCATCCTCCTCCCTTTATAGTTGAAGTGACGTCATATGGTATGGAATATCCTATTAGTCAGCTTGGGTCGGCTGTCCAGGTTGTATCCCCTCCCAAATCTTGCCCCCTCCCTGTACCTTTGGTGCTGTGTGGGCACTGCTAGTCATAACATGGGTGTGTGTTATCAACACCCTCTGGCTTCCAGTACTGCAGCATGAGGGCTGTATGGGGAAAATCAGCTCAGATAGACCCACTACATTTATAGAGAACATCTGAAGCCCCAGAAGCCGCTCTAAAGGCCCACTGAGCTGAAGGAAAAAAGCCAACACACTACGTAGTCAGCTTTTCTAGTATGGAAGTGTTGGATACAACTCAAAGTTTCATTAATTTTTTCCAGTAACGTCTGTGACTTGGCATTTCTGAAATGCTATTGTAGATGAAAAAAATTCTTAACAATGGGTTTCTAAAAATTTTTGAAAAACTCAGAAAAACTCCTTCAGGAGTATTTGTAAATTGGGTTTCAAGTTGGTGCATAGTTTTCAAGATGATGGATCAAGCAGTACTTTTTTCCCCAAACTTTTAAAGTATTAGTGGGTTAGAGAATATTCAGCTATCTAGCATAGGTATTTAATTTAGAAGTTGTCTTTTGGCAGGCTTTTTATATTATTGGGCAGTCTCATTCAAAAATTAGTTTGAAGCAGGAACTTAGGTCTAAACCTAAGATCTGTGAAGAGCCCATCTGTCAACTTTCTATTGTTTCTGACTTGTTTCTGCACCAGTATGAGGAAAATCTACTATCTGATTCCACTCAAGTGGAGGGAGAGGAAAGAGGCAAAACCACCACAAACACTATGGATATTGTGAGATGAACAGCATTAACTCCTTGGGATGATCATCATAGCGGATGAATCGTAGACTAATGTAGGTTGGCAGGGACTTCTGGAGGTCCCAAGTCCAGCCTTGTGTTCAACATGGCATTGGCCAGAGGAGGTGCTCCTCCAGGCAAGTTTTGAGTGCACCTTATGGATGGAGATTATGCAGCCTCCCTGGGAAACTTGTTTTATGAACTCCCAGGTGTCTGGCAAAGAGGAGGCTAACTAGTACTACTACTACTAGTCAGATTTGCAACAAAAGCAAAGAAACAGTTTGATTTGCTCCACTGGTTTCAGCCTTGAAGGGCTGCTTAGAAGTAAAAGTTTTGTTTTTCTTCTGTTAACTTTTGTGTTTTCCAGAACAGGACCTAGCAATTAAATGGAAGAGTAACATTATCACAGAGGTTTCTCTGGACACAGTGAATTAGCTGTTCTGCCTCTTTGCTTTCTTTTATGTTTGTCGTCTTCTATGCTTTCTGGTCAGCATTCATAGCCTAGACTTGATGGTGCTTTTCCTATACCAAACTATTTCTAGTAGTTAAAGTGCTGACTGGGAATATTCCAGGCTCCATACAGTTGCCTTATTCTGCTTTAATCTATTCTCATACACTCAGTTATTAAATACAGTCTCGGGTAGTGCATGGGTTACTCCTGATTTCTTGGTATGATAAATGAAATAGATTAGAATTGCTGTCAGGAAGCTTCTGTTATGCAACTAGTATGAAATGTTTGTCCAAGTAAAGTTATTGAGGACTTAGCAGCAGTTGTGTGTACTGGTATGACCGTGTTCTTGCTGTGTTCAACAGTAAAGCAACAGAAGTCGTCTTCACATGACTGCAGAAAGCAACTACAGCACAGCTGTATACACAGATAAAGCTTCATGCAGCAACGTGTCAAACAACCATGGAGTGCTTCAAGGGCTCATTAGATCTAAATGGTTTAGAGACTCCGATCATAGAATCATTATGGTTGGAAAGGGACCTCTAGGATCATCAAGTCCAACCTTCATCCCAACATCTCCCTAACCACTAGACCATAGCCTCAGGCGCTACATCTACTTGTTTTTTAAACACCTTCAGGAATGGTGACTCCACCACTTCCCTGGGCAGCCTGTTCCAGTGCCTCTCAGTAAAGAATTTCTTCCTAATATCCAATCTAAACTTTCCCTGATGCAACTTGAGGCCTCTTGTCCTATCATTAGTAATTTGGGAGAGGAGACCAGCACCGGCCTCGCTACAACCTCCTTTTAGGTAGTTGTAGAGAGCAATGAGGTCTAAACCCGGATGATGGTTGTTTCAATTTGGATCTTTTAAGTTGACTTACCCAGCATTTCTGTCGATTTGAAAGACAGTAGTGTCTCTATCCATTGTAGTTCTGCTTTAAGGGCAATAAATTCTCCAGGACAGTAAATACTAAGCATTTCAAGATGCTGGGTGATGATAACAGAGGCAAAAAGTGTTTTTCTTATTGTATGTGAAGAACTGTTAGAATTGTTGACCTACATCTCTGGTTACAGGTTGGTTTTTTTTCTGTTTTCATAAAACTTGCCGTATATGTGAGAGTTAATCAGCTCTTGGTGGGATTCTCACAGTCTAATTGTGGAATGTTTTGTATTCATAAACTTGTTTACTAGAGCTCTGTAACCAGCTGGTCTCTGTTAGATGAACTAGCTGAAGTGTTCACAGGAATTGGTTGACTTGGTCTAATCTGCTTAATGATAGACACGGTTTAATAGGAAAAACAAAATTTACGGTATCTAAAGAGAGGCAGTCCTACTAAAAGTTGCAGCTCTCTGGGTACCCATTAGCTATGCCTTTATTTCTTAAAATAATAACACTGTGGTGAAGGATTGAGGCGCCTTGCACCTTTAAGTTTTACTTTCTGGATGTCCTATTGTAAAAAAAACCCAAAAAGACCACAGATTTAATCCATCACTCCATCTTCCTATTCTTTGTGCAGCCTTTTAACAACGGAAAGAATTGCTTTTCTTTTCATAGAAAAAACAAGCACTAGGAGTCTGTCTTTTTTTTTTTAGTATTACCTAACAAGTCTTAGGTTTTAATTTCCTTTCTTCGCCACTGATAAAATTTCTCCAAAGTATTTGTTCTTTATGAGCCAACGAAGATTCTGTTGAATAGGTGCTTGCAGTCTTGACTACTCTATCATCCTTATTATTCATCTCTGAAACATGTCTGAGGTGAGATGGATTCTGTAGCTAGGTCCGTATTGAGCTGCCAGGACTCTTTCCTGCCCTGTCTCTCTCTATTCTTCACAGACATTATTATTGCCACAAAATGTCACAAATCCCTTATAGCAGCCACTAGGAAAAAATGAAGTATTTATGGAAAATTTCAGTGGCTTTTCAGAAGCTTCAGATTTCTAGTCAGTGTTAGACACTATTCCTAGGAACTGTAAATGCTTTTTTTTCTTCTTTTTTTTTCCCCCCAAAGGTAACACTAACATTAATTGAGTACTGTTTCAGCTGTATGTACTGCAATTTGTGAATACAATGGAGTGATGATGGGACATGCATAGACTATACTTACAGATGTAAGGCACAAATTCTTTAGTATTACGAAATTTTTTCTTGAATTATTTTGTTACTTGGAAGCAGCCTTAAGTAATGGTAATGTATTGGTCTTTGTAAAGTTCATTGTGTTAATCCAATCTGCCATTAAAATTGGAGTGTTACGAAGGTGTGAAAGAAACAAAAAACAATATCTAAAATGAATTGGAAATTGGAATGAATTGGAAATTGGAATGGCTATTTTTGTATTGAAAACATTCAAATCATTAACAGTGGTTTATTCCAAATGAAAGTAATTTGTTGCTTTAAAATCACATTAGAAGGAGGTTCTGAGGAGTATAGTTTGAGACATTGATTTTGATACATCCAATTGAAGGCAGTCTGTCAGGGCTGATTCCTTGGTCTTTCACTGTGGAGGGATGAGGCCACTGGAAGCCTTAGGAGCCTTATTTCAAAAATATTCTGTAGGGATATTGTGCAGAGAGAAAATGTAATAGGATTATACCACAGAAATATATTTGTTAGCTCCTTGGACTGGGTACGAAAAAAGTGAACAACAGGCAAAGCAAACAAAAGAAAAACTTCTGAAAAATAGAGTTGAGGAAATAGCTGGAGGGAGGAGTTTTGGATGAAGCAGAAAGAGCAAACCAGGAGGAAAATGTCCTTTTCGAGACAGGCTGGCAGAGAGATGAGTATTTTAGCAGAAAGAATGACAAAGGAGGATAAATTTAAAAGAAAGAAGTAGTAGCTTTTAGTGAAAGAGTATGTGCAGAGGAAGAAAGGAAGGTAATGAAAAATGAGAGACAACCTCAGAATTTGGGTAATGCATCAGGGAAGGTGGTGGAGTTGCCTCCTGAGAATGCATAGATGGAAATATTTAAGAACTCAAATATGTATTACATGGTTAGGCAGCTGAGAGAGATGCCTGGTTTTTATTTTTGGCACTATTGCCTCTGGGAAAAACTACAAAAAAAGTTCATGCTGTGCATTCTCAAGATGAATTGTGGTGCAGAAAGGTGCTGGTAAACAATGTTCAAGCTTTTGAGCTATAACTGAGCACAGATACTCTTCTGAACCTTTTTTTCAGAGCATTCAGTCAGTGGGGGAATTGGTTCTGCTACCATTTTAACTACATGTGCTAAAAATATTGCACCTATTACTATACAGTTCAGTAGCTAGTATCCAAATATTAATGAAATCAGATCCAAGATAAATATGGTTTGTGTACACCATAGGAAACAGTGGAGTGCCTTGAAATTGCAGGGCTATCTGGTTCTATTTTGCTTGTCAGTTGAAATTCCTTATATACATGAATATTTCCACTCCTTGTAAATGGTTTTTCCTTGTATCTTAGCTCGCTTGGCTATGCATGAATCTTTTAGCTCTACATTGTTCTATATAGAATTAATTGGAAATTTACAGTTTGAAAGAAACAAATACAGGTTAATCAACTTGCAGTCAGCTTTGTTTTCTCTATTATTAAAATTAGACATGAAACCCAATTAGTATTTCTAAGCTAAATACTTTCTCACCACAGGTTTTAAAATTCTAAGAATAAAATTGGTCATCTCTTTAAAAACAGATGAAAGCTGAGGGATTTACATATCTGTCAGGATATGGTAGAAGAGAAAAATGAGAAGCAGGTAAAGCTACAACAAAATTCAATCAGTAAAAATGTCACTTGAATGTTCTGAAAGGAGAAATTCTAGTTTTCAGAGAAAACTTTATATCCTTCTAAATGCAAGGATGATAGTTTTTCAATAAAGAGGTAGATGAGTTGCATATGAATAACCAGTATCTAATCTTCATAGTACACACAGTATTTGCTTGTGTAGGGTGGTGACTTACAATTTGTTTCAGATTTTTTGTGTGGCTTTGTTTGGGTGTCACTTATTCCACATAGTATTTTTAGTGTACCGAGCTAATGAAAATCTCTACATCATCATGCCAGAAGTTGTGGATGGAAGCCCTTATGAAAATATACTTAATACCACAATGGCAATGGAATTTTCAGAAGTAACAACTCAATCAGAACATACGTACTGCAAGTTAATCAGTTATTACCATCAATGAAAGTAGGGGTAAAGAAGTGAACCTACATCCCAATCTTGGATTTTGTTTCTTTTGAGGATCCTGCAACTAGCAGTGTCTGCTGTTTTAACGTTATGTAAAAATGTGCTGTTTCAATTTCTGGCTGTTGATAAATTTCATTTGTATATCTTCTATGTATGTTCATCTAATAAATACTGTATTTAAAACTCTGCAAAGTCAGCAGTTGGGAGCTCTAATAAAGATTAAGAAAGTAGCAATGCGTATAATAGTGATTTTCAACTCTCCATAACGTATGTAATTCAATGTAATATCAGTCTAATTTAAAATAAAATTGATTAATGTTAGTGAATGTTGCATCAAGTAATAACGGCTAGGGAATGAAGATGCAAATCAGAAGTGTAGCCTGATATCTACTTATTGTGTAGTTCATAAGGTGAACATAAGGACATATTGAAGACCATAGCTTATTACTTAAACACATTTGTAAATCCAACCAAAGAACAATAATTACTTCAACTTGAGTGCTATTTCTTTTCAAAATATACAACTTACATTCTTAAATTTTCTACTTTATGAAATTTTTATGAATGCTTCTTAAAAAAAAAAGAGGATTCAAATAATTTTATTTTTTTTGTTCAAACTAGTGAATCTTGAAAATGTAAATTGCATTCTGTTAGAAGAAAACCTGGATACCTACTTGGCTTGTTTACCTTAAGGGTTCAAATGACAGAAACCACATTTTGATTGACAGCAGTGGTGGTAAAGTCACATGTTGATACAAACAGAAGACTGAAGTCTATTTCAGGAAGCATATCTTAGAGATCTCTGGTTTAGGGGCAAAGCAATGCAATGCAAGCTGGAAGAATATTATGTCATGTAATGGTTTTTAATAGTGCAAGTGATTAATTTATATATGGTGAAAAGTAGTAGATTTGAAAAACTTTTGATTTTCCTAAATTGCACCCAGAGGAACCTTATACATGTAAAAGAAGTGAGTTTTTCCTGTGAGGATGTTAAATACTTAATTATTCTGCATATATGTTGTAGTATCTGAGAATGTTATTCTTAAATAATGATAATCGCATACACAAATCCAGATGGCCTTTGGGATGAGATGATACTTCCAAGAGAGTTACATTTTTGTTTTCATCTATGTATCAAGCCATTACTTAAATGGAAAATTTCACTTGGCAGAGTTGCTACAACAGATCAAGTACAGAGATACTTATTCCAAAAAGCAAAGTGATCTGTCTTTTCAAAACATTCAAGTGTAAGTTGAATATTGATTACTACGAGGCACATTCTGGATGTCTATAAATGTATTTGGAGAAGTATATTCAAAACTCTTCAATTTCCAAGTAAAATTTCACACCTTAGTTCAGTTTCTAAAGCATTAAAAATCACATAGTCTGCTAATTGTTTGGCTTCCTAGGAACACCTGAAATTTAATATAGTTAGTAATGTATGGAACTAAGTTCCTGTTCCTCCTTTGTTTTTGTCTGTGTGTGTGTCCATAAAACATTAAAGTCTTCTGAGTGTTATAAATGTACATTGTGACAGAGATGCTATTTATTGTTTCTATAGGAATAAATTATGCTTTTCCTAAAATTAGTGGAGACTAAATACTAGTGTAGTTGTAGATTAACCAAATGTATTTTTGGCTGCTTTTTCAGTATTGAATTTTGTTGGTTTTATTTGTAAGACCATTCAATTCATTTAAGATTGCGATAATGAAAAGAAATCACAGTAAGCCTTAATATGTGCAATCTCTGAAATTTACACTGAAAACTACAGCAAAATTATCCTGGTGTTTTGACGGTAGAGGAATTAGTGTAAGGTCTCATTCATATTAGTAGTATAATGAGAAGCTATATACATTCGCAGAAGGAAAGTAACATCAAACTAACACTTTCAATTATGATTCTCTAGTTACAATTCTTTATTTTATCCAGTGAAGTAAATAAAGTTCAGGT
>VYZX01027889.1:153770-167893 GCA_013401335.1 Brachypteracias leptosomus | reverse complement strand
ATACCATGACCTATAATTTTTCCCCATTTCTATCCAACTCCTACTCAACTTCATTATGTGCATCCATAACACTTGTGAGCTTTGCTTTACAAGGTGGAACTTGGGTGTTACTTACTTCAGAAAGTTCAATCCTGCTTTGAAGGAACAGTTAATGATCTCTTTATGAGTATTTTCTTTAATGTAATATTCACTGAGGCAACTTGCCTACTCAGAGGATATTCTCAAAGACCCTCATCAGACACCATAACCACTTTATGGATGGAGAACTGATGCACAGAATAAAGTCAAAGTATCTGCCTTCATTTTGTTTCATCTCTTAATTTCTGGTACTTACTTTTGTTGACCATGTTGCTGACTACTTGTCATTATGTAGTTTTCAAAGGGTTGCCAATAAATTCCTTTGGCTTCAGTTGGTCTTCTGAATCCCCAAGTTTGTTACAATAAAAACTCATTGCAGCCAAGAAAATCTGTATGCCAAGAAAACAATGAACATCCAACTAGTTTCAGTTTAAAAGTTTGCTTTAAATATTTTGCTTAATATCTTTAAAACAAAGAAATAAAAAGTTATTCCATTATACTTTTTCAAATCCATGATTTCTCCAGCATATTCCATTTCCTACCACAGAACATAGAATCATGGAATCATCAGGGTTGGAAGGGACCTTAAAGATCATCTCGTTCCAACCCCCCTGCCATGGGCAGGGACACCTCCCACTACATCACATTACTCACAGCCCCATCCAACCTGGCCTTCAAAATGTCAAGGGATGGGGCTTCCACCACCTCTCTGGGCAACCTGTGCCAGTGTCTCCCCCCCCGCCTGGGCAAGAACTTCTTCCTAATGTCTCATCTAAATCTCCCCCCCTCTAGTTTTGACTCATTCCCCCCAGTCCTACCACTACCTGACATCCTAAAAAGTTCCTCCCCAGCTTTCTTTAAAGAAACACTTTAAAATCACATCCTCAATTATCACTTATCCTGGATTAATTCCTAGAAAATGTCCATTCTACATATTGAATAAAACTGGGAGTATGAGGGAAAAGTAAATAATTTCTCATGAGGGTAAAAATATCAGTAAATGTCTAGGATTTGCAAAACCAGGCTGAAATAAAGCAAAGGGTATAATATTGTTTAAAATGGAAACCTGATCTTCAAAATGCTGCTAGATGTAGAAGGAAAGATGTAATTTATGCTCTCATACTATTACATGAGAATAGAAATTAAATTTAATCTATGGAAATGCTGATATCTTGATTAGCTGTTTGGATTTGGTTTGCTTTTTTCTAGTGAGCAACACAGACTTGATAAGTAATTACATCTGTTCAGCCCTCAGTGGAAGTACATGTTAATTCCTTTTGTGAGAGAAACTGAGAATAGTGAAATCCATGATTAGGAGTCAATAAATGCAAGAAGCTGGTTTCCTACTGTTGCAGTCAGATCTATCAAAATTACGTGATTCTCCGACCTGCTGAGGATGTGCTGATATTCTTTACCCCACTGGGAGTAAGGTGTGCTCAGTAACTCTGCACAGAAGTCATTTAAAATTGATCTGAATGTGTAATAATGTCTAATAGAAGAACTCTCTAAACTGAGCACTACACTAAAAACTTGGGAGTGTGAAGGAAAACATTTGACCTCCGAGACTGAGGTTTAGGAAAGTGTTGAAAATTTATTGAGCTGAAGGAGGCACTTTTATTCATAGTTTCTTTTATTTGTGCATCTAGACTCTCTTTATTCTTTTTGGTACCAATGGGCACATTCCAGGTTAAGTGTTTCACATTACAGAACAGCATGACATGGGGAAAACCATCTAAAAATAGAGATTCCTATTCTTTAGTTTTAAATTAGCACACAGAAATTACATTAAATTACTTCTTTTTCCTTTGCAATGACTGAGACTTGTGTTATGACATTTCATCCTCTTGAATAGCATCAAGCTCAGGTAACAAATCCCATGTCATTACTAGCAAAAATTCAATATTTCCAAGATAGGTTTCTAGAAAATAAAACTCTTAGAAACTCCCACAAAAAAAACCCTACTTGGAAGTAGGAGGAACAACTGATGCTAGTCTCAAGGTTCAGTTGTTAGTATTTATGTATTATTGTAGTTCTGTGGATCTGAGATTTTATTTTGTATTATTTATTTCACTGGAAGGTGTTGTGTTTTAAGCAATGAAGTCCTTGCTCATTCACAAAGTTTGGTCATGGTACTTTCTTCATAATTACACCTTTCTGAGTTTCTGATTGTGTAAAGATAAGATTCCTGACAGGTTTCAGTGCTACTACCCACAATAATGCACTTTATTAAATCATGCCTCACTTCATCATTTTCACTGCATGGAACTTAGAGCAATTTTTCTGCTCATGTTTCTGTCTTGTTCTGGTGTTCTGTGATCTTTTGTGTGATCCTTCTTATCCACTCATAGTCAATGATTACACATTTTCCAGCTTTGATCTATGCAAGCTGCAATTGGGCTGAGTTGCTTGATGTTAACGTTCACTTCTCTCTGAGGCAGACTTTCTAAAATGCTTTTCCAAATTTTTATTAGGTTTTTTTTAAAGCAAAGCTTATTAATGTGTGTGCTGTAACTGAAAAACAGATATCCTAACGACTTCAAAATGATGCTATCTGTGCAGCTTATAAAATGACAAATGGTTTTCCTTTTCAAGCCCTCCTTTTCCCTCTGAGCTTCCTTACCCACACTTGCCCTTGCAAAGCCTTCTTTTGCTTCAGAAAATCCTAAAATGCATCCCTGTACTGCCTTTTAGGGTATAGGAAGCTAACATGTAAGAGTAAACTGCTGTCTACTCTTCTTTTCTGATAGTATTTGAGAGTAACATCAATGAGTCTGGCATAGTCCTGTTCAGTATATCTGTAGACCTAAAATACATAATCCTCTGGTTCTTTGTTCCATCAGGATATACATGGTCATTTTCTTTGAAAAGTCATAATCTTTTCATAGCTTAATAACCTTAGTGCCTTTAAGAAAAACATTATCTTGTATTAAACCAAGATGCTCCGTGTTCAGTATTTCCTAAATGCAATTAAGGTCCAGGGCAAATGTCAAATTAATAGAATTATGGTCTAATTCCTTGTGTTCTGTGCTAGAGGAAATATTGAGGACAGGACTAATAGTAACAATTTCTCACCACAGGTCTTTAAATTATTTCTTAGCTTTTATCTATTTAAGCTATCTGGAGAACGAGGGTAGTTTATTTCTTGTACTTAGTTACTTCCCTCTCCATTTGTGCATATTAATACAGCTCCTAACTAGTGCAAACTCGTGATGGATTTTAATATGGCAATCATCTGTCAAGAGCAGGACAAAATCCTGTGGGTTGCATATTAATCTACAGGCAAGAATGTGATTAATTAGCATGAAAGAGTCTGCTGATAATCTAGTGCCTTTGGTGAGACACCCTGAATCTCCCGAGGTCATCTGGTCAATGCAGGGCAGGTTACAAAGTCAGATTCTACATCAAAGTTAGACAAGGTCACTCAAATTTATACCTAGTCAAGTTTGGAGTATGACTCAGAGCTTCCACAATGTCTCTGTTCTAAGGCTTGATCACTCCCGTAGCATTTTTTTTCTGTCCCTAATATCCAGCTAGAATTTATCTTTTAAAAACTTTTGACCATTGACTTATATTCTTACATTGTGCACCTCTGGGAGAAGTCTGGCTCCAGCTCCTCTATAACCTTTATTTGGTATTTGAGGATGATGTTAGAATAAGACCTAAGACCCAGCCAAAAAGCTCAAAAAGAAGTTTTGCATATCCAAAAGCATGTTTTTATCCTGATATGTTTTATATTTTAATTATTCCAGAAAACATTAACTGATTAAATAGTAGCTAGAATGTTGGGGAAGGATATTTTAAATAAGGAAAAGGTCAAAATTTTGTAAAATTCAGAAGTATCTATAAGAAATATTTGTATTTCTGATGCAAAAATACAGTATCTGAAGGATTTGAAGAAAATGTAAGATAATGTTTTTGAAGTAAGAAGACTATAATGCTTTTGACTTCTGTTCTCATACAGACAAATAAGTCCTCATCCATCTCTGCAGAAATATTTTACACAAGTCAAATTGAGAAAAGAGCCTGTGAACCAACATGTCCTTTCTACTTAAAGGCTGAGAATTGATGATGCTTCACCATTTCACAAGAGTGATTTGGGATCTAAAGTTAGCCGCGTACTTTCCTTGCTGTATCTGCAGATAAAATACTTGCTGACTTTCCCCCAGCCATTTAAGAAACCTATATGTTTCAGAACTGTATCCTATAAATGTAAGTTCATATTTTTTATATGAATAACAAGATATGCATACAAGTTTTACAGCATTCTGAAACACAACAGTTATTAAGCTTTTATCATACTGTTATATTAAGGTTCTGCATCTCACTGTTGCATAAACAGTAAAGGTCATATTATTTATCAGAAGGAAATCAAAGGATAAACAGGACACTTCATAAAATGTAGTGTTTAGGAAGAGAATTTTGTTCCACCTGACAACTGTAGTAACATTTCATCTAATTATCACTTTGACTGTCCTTGTACAACTCTAGAAGAAGATGAAAGGTATACATTCCCTAACCAAAAACTTACACCACGAATATGTTTACTGCAATGCACCAGCAAAGCAATTCCAACAACAGCATCAGCTCATTAACATATCCCTTCTGGGCATTTTGACCTTGTTCCTGCTATGACAAACACTAAAGGCCTCCAGGCTATCTTTAGAAAGTCTTCAGGTTATTCATTTTGCAGAGAAAGTTGTTCTGCAGCTAAGCAGCCCAGAGAGGGGCACAAACTCAAACTGGAAGCAGAAGCATCACTTCTTGGAAGGGCAGGAATCAGAAGCTAAGACAATATAAATTTGCCCAATCAGTCTCCTTTTCCCCACTTGACTGATCTCACGTTATCAGTATCTCTGTTCTATGCCCTACATCTCAAATTCCCCAGCAATAATTTCAAGAGAAACTGATCTTTTAATCTGATGTCAGACACCAAACTGAAAAAGTACTCTCTGGTCTCCCAGTTTTGAGACTAAACTAACTAAATAAAAATCAATACATCAGTCTATATTAATATGGAGGAAAACACTCCTTAAAAGCTACCTTAATTGTTCTGTCTGTAAAAGTCTCTTTCTGTAACACTTTCTTTTTAATTTGTAGAACAGGAAATCTGATAGACTTCAAAGTGCTTCTGCCAAAATTACAGAGACGAAGGAAAACAGAGATCAAAATGCTTTCATTTTTACAAAATATTGTGCATACCTCTTATTTGCAGACAATTTCCATAGTGTTATCTTCTATTTGGTGGAGAGTATCTTGGTAAAAAATCTATGTCTTATCTTATGCATGGCCTGCCATGGATGAACATTGACCTTAGATATGTATCAAATGATAAATGATAATTTCCTCAGTGAAGGTTTCCAAGCAGCAAACGTTATCTGTTTTAAAGTAACTTTACAAGCACAAAACACTTCAGAAGAACATGATCCTTCCAGCTTATCTATATTGCCTGACACTTCATCTCTTGGGAAAACATAACCATGGTATTCTTTATAGTGAACTAATAAATGAATAAATAAAATTCCCAAGGCCCCACAGACAGAACCTGGCCCACCTGTGTGAGTCCCTTCCTTCCCCCAGGTGATCATGGTTGGGGTGGTGGGTGAGGCTGGAGATATATCAACCAGGAACTGACCAGTTTGAGAGAAGGAAACAAAGAACTGGTCAGTTTGAAGAGAGTGCCTGTTGGGGTCACTTGCTGAGCTCTCTCTCAATGGTGTGTTTCTCCCTTGGCTGATTCAAGATGGAGAAGAGCAAACAGATGGAGAATAAAAGATGAAGGTATGTGAGGGGATGTTGCTGAGTTTGGTGTTGGCCTGAGGAAGAAGACAGCAAGCAGCATAAATCCACAGTATGCTTAGATATTTCTTATAACCACCTTTACATTTTAAAATACCCAAAACCTAGAAATATTACTGGATAAGTCAAGTAAGCTCGGTAATATTTTCTTATTGCATGTTACAGAACTATCCTAGAAAAGCAGATCAATGGATCATAGAATCATTCAGGTTGGAAAAGACCCTTGGGATCATTGTGTCCAACCATCAACCCTACTCTACAAAGCTCTCCCCTAAACCATTTCCCCCAACACCACATCTAACCTTGCTGGTAGACACATCACAAAACAGCATCAGAAGAGAAAAAGCTGCCAGTGCATGTAAAGGAACCAGACAGGAAAAATACCTGGAATCAATCTGAAGCCCACTTGGTTTGGCATTTCTCTGCCTATGCATTCACATGAGTTGGCTGCAGACAACTCTGGTGTTATTTAAAGATAGGCCTTCTGTTGGTTCAGGAGGAATGGTTGGAAATGACACTGATATAGTCAGACACGCTCAGCAAAACCTGGAAACCTTTTTATTTGTGTCTATACAGTTTGTTTGTAATGCTTAAACCTTTGTTTTGGTGCATTAAGACACTAAGAAATACAATATATTTTTCAGAACAGTCTTTTTCCTGTAAATTTCCTTATCACATAGAGAAGTATTAAAATACAACATAGGTTTCTTTTTTTTTTGTATATGTAGAATAATAATGTATTAGAGTAGCAGTTCTGGGCAGGGTGGGGCATTAATCTATTTTATTTCCAGAAGCTAAGAAGAACAAGCCATTGAATTTGTACCAAAAAGGAAAATATTTTTATCATGGATTTTTAAGTACTTATTTTTCAGCTTTCAGATAATGGAAGACAATCTGAAAAAGAAGCCTCTTTATTTAATTAGCTAAAGAATTAGAAGGCATTCTTGCAAGGAATTCACTCAATTAACAGAGAGACCAACATTCATAAAGTATTCTGACACAGCTATACAATCACGTGAGAATTGAATATACTGTATTTGAAATATTAAGATCATTACGAGTTTCATCCCAAATAACTTCAAATTGTAAAGTATTAAATACTTGTAATAATCTTTGTCTTATCAACTGAATGTATCTAAAAGTGTACAAGGGCTTACAAACATCTGAGGGACAAAGGCTGTTCTGAAAGGAACCAAATAGAAACTCAATTTACCATTCCTTTCTCAAAATGCTTCTTAATATGCAATAAACCATTAATAATCATAATCCTAGAAATAAAGTAGCAAGAAAAAAACAATTAATTATAAAATGTGTTTTACTTTTCCAATTTGCCTGAAATACATTCACTTGAGAAATAAATGTTAATAATTGCTAATCTTCTAATGCAATGACTTGACACATAGCTCATCTTGTCTATTACCAGGAGAGGGGGGGGGAAGAGAATACTTATCTGATGTTGTCTTGTTTTCAGTACCTATTAAATATTTCCCCACTTTTGAAAATGTGATTGTTTATCCAGTTTGAATATAGTATGCAATCACATATGAAATACAGTAGATAAACAAATTTAAGAGTCTGATTTAATCAAGCAATTTTTAAAAACCAATTAAGAGTGTCAGATGTGAATTGATTAACCTTTAATCTATCTAAAGCAAAGGAAAATGGAGAAACTTGAAAGTCATCTAGCTGCTGTTCACATCTCACAACATAAGTTGTTGTGAAAACATTATAATAAGAATAACCTCATCATAATATTTAGATTGTAATATTTTTAGTGACACAGATCTTCATCAATTCTTACAAGTTTAATGTGGAGGAGAACAGATAATATGCAAAACGTTGTGGTAAAGCCATGAATGATGAGGGACTTTCTGAGCCCTATGTCACAAATGTTTGAAAAAAGGTATCCTATGCCAAGTAATAAATAGTCTATTCCTCTCCACTCAGGGTAATAAAAAGCCTATGACCCTATTTTATCAATAAATGGATCTAGGTTAAAAAGAAAAAAAAAAAAGTTTTCTGGCTTTCTGCTTTTATAACTCCTTTGCCCAGCCCCTTCTATACAGATCCCAAAATACTCTTTGAATGGTCAGGAATGGTCCCTCCAGCCTGAAAGACCTTTAGCAGATCTGCCTGACAAACCACTATACTGTGAAATTATTGTCTTATGATCTTTTAAAAAATAAGATTCCCCTCTACAGTTCCCCTCTAAATAGCTGCTATCACATTTAATCTTGGCACACTTGCTTAAGCAGTAAGGGAATTAATTACTTAGCAATTTTATACTGCAGTTAATCACTCACCTTTCATATTAACGTTACCAAAGCTGAGTTGGGCAAATAAAAATATGATGGAAGAAAGATTGAAACTTGTTTCTGAGCACATTAAATTATATCTCCATGAAAAGGAGGAAAGAGAGAAATCACAATCCAAGTAATTTCCTACAGAATAAAGTTAAGGTAAGAAAGAATAAGGAACTTTTTTCTGAGATCACAGAGATGCACATAAAAATTTAGTTTTCCTGAAAAGGCTCTTCTGACACCTTCCTAGCTAAATACACATAAACTTAGTTTGAAAGCAGGAAACAAAGACACAAAAGATACAAAGAGGCAGACAAATGACCTTACTCAAATCAAAGATCAAAGGTTGTCTAGTTACACTCAAAGTCTGTAGTAGACTGCACAAGTCCTAGAGTGAAGAAAGTGAATATCAGGCAGATCGTACTACTCAAAGCTTGAGCCAGAACTCAGTAGCCTATGAGAACAAGTTGAAGAGTAATTTACTAAGAGAACCAACAAGTAAACAGCCTGATCTGTATTTAGCACAGAGCATTAATGGAGTCGTACTGTTATTACTGAAGGAAATCCCAGCAGAAAGCAAATTCTGGCCACTAGAGTGGTGAGACATTTATCAATTGGTTGATCTTTCTTATTATTTTAGGTGTGGAGATGACCAAGTACCTATATCAATGTTATGTATGCATAAGATTTTTATGAGAGAGAATGAGTTATACAGTAATTATCCCTTCTGGGCACATTAAAGTACCCAGAACTGATGCACTCAAGGTAGCACTACAAGCTCATTGAGAAGGAGTAATTATGTATAACGAGATTAGCAGTTTGCTATTCCTAATACTGTGATTTAGAAGGTTTTGACAATATTTTTCTGTGTTGACAAAACATAACAGTGTTCCAGAAACAACAAATATTTGTGTAAACTGCCCAGTGTTTGTCCACATCTGGTGCACACACCTTTGTGCTTGAATGTGCATCTGCACACTATAACAACTATATAATAATATATAATAACTATATAATAATATATAATAACTATATAATAATATCTAATAACTATACATTTCTCCAGGGGTCTTTATCTTTTCAAAAGACTATTTTAACACTTATAAATAATTGAAATTGAACTGGATCAGTCCATCAGCTTCAAGTAGCTTTCAGTCATGGAATCATAGAATTGTCAGAGTTGGAAGGGACCTTAAAGATCATCTAGTTCCAACCCCCCTGCCATGGCCAGGGACANAATGTGTTTTACTTTTCCAATTTGCCTGAAATACATTCACTTGAGAAATAAATGTTAATAATTGCTAATCTTCTAATGCAATGACTTGACACATAGCTCATCTTGTCTATTACCAGGAGAGGGGGGGGGAAGAGAATACTTATCTGATGTTGTCTTGTTTTCAGTACCTATTAAATATTTCCCCACTTTTGAAAATGTGATTGTTTATCCAGTTTGAATATAGTATGCAATCACATATGAAATACAGTAGATAAACAAATTTAAGAGTCTGATTTAATCAAGCAATTTTTAAAAACCAATTAAGAGTGTCAGATGTGAATTGATTAACCTTTAATCTATCTAAAGCAAAGGAAAATGGAGAAACTTGAAAGTCATCTAGCTGCTGTTCACATCTCACAACATAAGTTGTTGTGAAAACATTATAATAAGAATAACCTCATCATAATATTTAGATTGTAATATTTTTAGTGACACAGATCTTCATCAATTCTTACAAGGTTAATGTGGAGGAGAACAGATAATATGCAAAACGTTGTGGTAAAGCCATGAATGATGAGGGACTTTCTGAGCCCTATGTCACAAATGTTTGAAAAAAGGTATCCTATGCCAAGTAATAAATAGTCTATTCCTCTCCACTCAGGGTAATAAAAAGCCTATGACCCTATTTTATCAATAAATGGATCTAGGTTAAAAAGAAAAAAAAAAAAGTTTTCTGGCTTTCTGCTTTTATAACTCCTTTGCCCAGCCCCTTCTATACAGATCCCAAAATACTCTTTGAATGGTCAGGAATGGTCCCTCCAGCCTGAAAGACCTTTAGCAGATCTGCCTGACAAACCACTATACTGTGAAATTATTGTCTTATGATCTTTTAAAAAATAAGATTCCCCTCTACAGTTCCCCTCTAAATAGCTGCTATCACATTTAATCTTGGCACACTTGCTTAAGCAGTAAGGGAATTAATTACTTAGCAATTTTATACTGCAGTTAATCACTCACCTTTCATATTAACGTTACCAAAGCTGAGTTGGGCAAATAAAAATATGATGGAAGAAAGATTGAAACTTGTTTCTGAGCCCATTAAATTATATCTCCATGAAAAGGAGGAAAGAGAGAAATCACAATCCAAGTAATTTCCTACAGAATAAAGTTAAGGTAAGAAAGAATAAGGAACTTTTTTCTGAGATCACAGAGATGCACATAAAAATTTAGTTTTCCTGAAATGGCTCTTCTGACACCTTCCTAGCTAAATACACATAAACTTAGTTTGAAAGCAGGAAACAAAGACACAAAAGATACAAAGAGGCAGACAAATGACCTTACTCAAATCAAAGATCAAAGGTTGTCTAGTTACACTCAAAGTCTGTAGTAGACTGCACAAGTCCTAGAGTGGAGAAAGTGAGTATCAGGCAGATCGTACTACTCAAAGCTTGAGCCAGAACTCAGTAGCCTATGAGAACAAGTTGAAGAGTAATTTACTAAGAGAACCAACAAGTAAACAGCCTGATCTGTATTTAGCACAGAGCATTAATGGAGTCGTACTGTTATTACTGAAGGAAATCCCAGCAGAAAGCAAATTCTGGCCACTAGAGTGGTGAGACATTTATCAATTGGTTGATCTTTCTTATTATTTTAGGTGTGGAGATGACCAAGTACCTATATCAATGTTATGTATGCATAAGATTTTTATGAGAGAGAATGAGTTATACAGTAATTATCCCTTCTGGGCACATTAAAGTACCCAGAACTGATGCACTCAAGGTAGCACTACAAGCTCATTGAGAAGGAGTAATTATGTATAACGAGATTAGCAGTTTGCTATTCCTAATACTGTGATTTAGAAGGTTTTGACAATATTTTTCTGTGTTGACAAAACATAACAGTGTTCCAGAAACAACAAATATTTGTGTAAACTGCCCAGTGTTTGTCCACATCTGGTGCACACACCTTTGTGCTTGAATGTGCATCTGCACACTATAACNGGAGCCTTCTCTTCTCCAGAAGAGGTTCAGAAGTTCTCCAGTCAGAAGTTCAGTATCAAATACTCTCACTGTTGTCTGCAGTTATCATTGCTATTGGTGAATTTTTGAGTTGAGGCTACTATATAATCATCATTTCCTCCAGCAATATTTTATTACTTTTCTTAATTAGCTTCCTAATCACCTTTTAACAAGAATTTATTTTCCACTACTTTTCTATTTATTTTTTTTTTAAAAAAAAGGATGAAAATGATGATACTGTACAAATGTATTTAATAAATTATGAATCAGTTAAATGTTTTTGTGCCTCTGATCTCTCTGTTTTCCTGCTTTTCAATTAGTGACAACATCCATAAATTTAATCTTCTTAACTTCTAAGAACAAATAAAAATAAGCTGAGCTTTAAATAATTTTACCTTTTCTATAGGGAAGTTATTTTAACTTATGTTAAATGAAAAAGAAAACCAAAACCAAAACACAAGCAAACCAACCAAAACAACCTCCCACCCTTTGTTTACCACTTCAAGTCTATTGGTCTTGAATTCCTACAACATTACGTCCTAAGTAAACTTTGCTTCTATAAGAAGCATATTTTATTACTGTGAAAAAAGATCTGCTCTGGCTATAATCCTACTGGAAACATCCTCATCTTTGAAAAACTATAAAATACAGACCTTATATATTGGAGGAAAAAGAAGGGGTTTTTGAGGGGTGTCTGATTTGGGAGATTTTTTTTTTTAGTGGGTCATCTGGATGTTTTCCTCCTTTTTTTCTCATGATGCTTTTGCAGTGAAGTGATGAAATGGCTGACTTGAGTGATGACAGCCTGAACAATGATTGCTGTCAAAGAAAGAATACCTTCTATCTTCAAACTTCTGAAATATTAAAGCAGAGACAGCCAATAGAGCCTTTTTTTTTTTTTTAAATGACCTTCCAATTACCTTTCCCTTTAGTTCTATTTTTGTTGCACAAAAGGAAGCAAAAAATGTTTGTCACAATCTCTATTTTTTTTCTGAAAGATTTCTTCTATGTTGTGTATAAAATAATCTTTGAATTGGAACTTCATAATGATAAGTGATGTGCTTCTGGAACTTTGCATAAGGGGCATGCAAAGCCTCATTGAAAATCTGGAAACCTGGATATGGAAGAGGATAAAAAAAAGTTTGTCTTTGATATAAAGTTACTGTATTATTTTAAAGTAAAACAAGGTTTTAGGAGTGACAAAAATAAACAAAAAATAAAGGTTCCATACCCAGACATACAGGCTGATATAAACACATATGTAAGTGTCTGTTTTTGAAAGGTGAAAGTCAGAGAAATTTCATCATGGTTAATAACCAGGTAAAGGTATCATAGAAGGGTTAATATAAGACTACTTAAACAGCTTTAAATTTAAAAATAGTAATATTTCTGAAGATTAACTTCTCTTTTTATTCTTTATACTTAATCCCTATGTAACATATATACTTAATATACTTAATATAGCATATATACTTAATCCCTATATAGCATTGAAATGTTTCTGAGCATATCTTGACACAAATTCCATTATACCATGTGCATCCCAGGCTTGTTTTTATTTCTATTAAAAAAATAGCATATTGCTTTAGAGTCCATTTTGAGTATAACTATAATGGAGTATTTTATGCACCTGTGAAAGCTGTTTAGAGAAGTGAATGAAAACTTCTGAACTGCTTTTCTTAGGTAAATTAGATTTCTGTGTTGTAGTGTTGAAAATTTGTTAAATATTTCAAAACACTCTTGTACTGTGAGAAAAGGAATTACAGAGCTTTTTATCCAAATTGAATCAATTCCTCACTTTGAAATTTATTTCGTATAAACATTTCAAAAGGAGTAAAAATTAAAATAAGTCATAAATTCATTTTGAAAACCATAAAAGTTTATATTTCAGAAACTACTGAAAGGCTTAGGCAGAGAGAGTTAAGATTTCCTCTTATTCTATGGAAAAGGAACTGTGATTCCCAAACAGCCTCAATTTATTTTTGCCTATCACACATGCTTTAAATCAGGAGTACTTTTTACCACTTGCCTCAGAGGGATAGCTGGTATAAATAAGAAAGGACTATTAAATTAGGTTATTACATTTTTTAATGTATGCTATAATTAGTAAATTTATTTATGTTCCTCTTTGTTGCCAGATCTAATCCATAATTTATTCACACCTTCTAATTCTCTCACCTTTATTGTTATCTATTATTGTTCTTCTTATTATTTAGATAATTAGGTGAAGTGTTATGGAACTTTTTGACAGAGCTGTGTTGCATTTAGGAGCTATCATGATATTTAAAGATGCCTTAGTCCTTACCCTTATGATTTGATAAATAATACAGTGGATTTCTGCAAAGCACATGAGGATTTATTATGTAAAACATGACATTGTTATGTAAAACACAACATTGTTATGTAATCTTTTGAATTAACTTATTTGCATTAAAAATTTGCAAAGATATAGATTTTTTTTTTAATTTAAAGCCAAACACTATGTTTTTCTTTATTCTGTTAGTGAGAAATGATATACAGAAAATGTGTCATTGTCTTTCCCCAAAATTCTTACCCATTAAGCAAGAAAGATTTCTTATTCAGGTTTTTTTCTTTATGGTATTTTGAAATGTGATCAGTATTTTTTTCTTACACCATACAACATATTTGCTTCTACTTGATGTGGGATTAACTATATTATAGTTAATTTTTTATATATATATATATATATACACA
>VYZX01027889.1:130832-153726 GCA_013401335.1 Brachypteracias leptosomus | reverse complement strand
TAAATATATATATATATGTCATTATATTATATTCAGATTAACTATTCATTCACCTCAAAACAGCTGGAAAGTAGTTGACATGCTTGGTCATTCTAATCAGTGGTGGCAGCAATGTCATAGTTGAAGATATTCATTCTAACCTGAGCTATGTCTTAGGCTATTAAGTCTTTTTTTAAGTATGTATAAAATTTGGAGTTATGAAGTATGGAATTACAAAAAAATATCTGTGGAATCAGAAGAATATAGTGAGGAAGGAATCACCTTCATTTAAATGTAAAAATTGTAATATTCGTAATTATTATATTTACAATTATGACCATACTTGACCTCCTTTTTGAGTGTGTGCTTTTCCTTGTTTAAAGAGAAAGATGCATATGAGAAGTAGGGCAAAATTCAGGTGTCTTGAAGCTGGTAGGGATATTGCTGTTCATTTTAAGAAGGGTAACATTTCAGTTATGGTGACTACTTTATTCAGAGCCTTGTGAGTGTATATTATATTCATTGGATGACATTTGACATCTAGCAGAGCCAGTAATCTGCTTTCCATACATCTGCTCTACCAGCTACCATCATGGCTTCTTCTTTAGCATTCTGTGCCCTAATAATATTGATGAAATGATTTAGAGCTATTTAAAATTTGAAAATGCCAGAAGCAGTAAGGTCAGCAGAGAAGTTTACTTAAAGAAATGTGATTCTATGCTAAACCAATTGGTGGTGATTAATATTGCCGGTCTAAGTGATTTTCCTTCATTTTGATCCAATTAATACCCATGTGTCTGATCTACAACATATGTTCCAAAGAAAGCTTGGAGATATTTTTCTATCGATTAAATGGATTTGGATCATCTGCTGCAACTTAACAGGACGGTGACATATAAATTCAGATATGTTCTGAATATCATCGAGTTGTAAAAGTGCTTTAGTCACATTATATTAATAATTTAAATACCACCAATATTATCTACATTAGTAGATTGCCTCAGAAGCAGTGGATTTGCACATTTCTTTCTGTTTTCAAAAGCTACTCTCTAATGTGAGACTATAAAATTCTGAGCACACACAAACACACAACTTAATTGAATGAGAAATAATAGAACAATAAATATTAGGGATATTTTTTTTAATGTTCTAAAATGTATATATATGTTTAGAATCACTGTAGTTAATTAATAATTTCTGTTCTGTCTGAAACACTACATTCTGCATCTCTAGAGGCTGAACTGGGGAAAAAAAATCCATATAACTTACTGAAATAGTATTGAGACTATTTCATTGGATTCACAGGTAAGCTCAAAGGGTTTACTTCCTTTTAACTACAAAACTATAGATTTTCACCAACCAGAAAACAATTCCAGGGGAAGAAAATGCATCCAAAGCTATATATAATTTTTTTTTTAATGGTACACAGCAACACAGTTAACATCTGATTGTCTCTCAAGGCTCTCTACAATAGAAAAGTTGAGTAAATATGTACCTACTCCTGTTGTTTATTGCTGCCTGTGACCACTTGGCCACACCACTCAATTTTGATTCCACAATACATAAGAAAAGTAGTAGAGGTTAACATAAATCATTCAAAGCCACTGGTAAGGGCAAGGTAAAATCAGAAACACATTTAGTACAATTAGTGCAAGAAAGGAAAACAAGGGTTCTAAAGTTTGCTTCTCCAGAAGGTCTCTAGTTCATCAGGAACCCTCCCATAACACTGTTGTGATCTGAGGGTCATGGTGGGACTTTTGCTAGGCATGATATGTTTCCTGAGATAGCTATTCCAGGGGAGATATCTGCAGATACTAATGGCTGATTAACTGCTTGTGGATGGAATATAAATACATGTTCAAGATGCAAACAACCAGTGCCAACTGACTGTAAATAATCAATAGCTTCAATGTCTGCTAGACTGCTAACAAGGGAAAGGACAGTGTTTCTGTAGACTCAGTTATTCAGGATGATGCAGATGGTTAATGTTGATAAGATATAAAATAAAGATAGGAGTGAAACTTATGTATATAAAACTGTGCAAACATAACCTGAACATCTACCATAAAAAACAAACAAAAAGGGACCTACATGAAGGCAGGGGAAGGTCTGTTCAAAAGGGTTTGTAACGATAGGACAAGGAGTAATGGTTTTAAGCTAGGAAAGGACAGATTTAGACTGGATATTAGAAAAAAGTTCATTAATCTGAGGGTGATAGATCAGAGGAATGTGCTGCCTAGAGAAGTGGTGGAGGCCCTATCCCTGGAGTTATTCAAGGTCAGGCTTGATGGGGCTCTGAGCAGCCTGATCTAGGTAGAGATGTCCCTGCTTGTGTAGGGAGGTTGGACCAGATGACTTCTAGAGGTCCCTTCCAGTCTAAAACATTCTATGATTCTATTAAACAACTATTAACAGAAGTGCTGGCTTTTAATAGAAGATGCAGCTTGCTGAATTTGGGATACCAGATAATTGAGGATTGCCTTTGATTTTATGAAAGGATATGAGCTGTGACAGTCTAACTTTGGGCAGTACTTTCCCATAAGTCAGACAATTTAGCTTTTGAGTCATTCTGCAAAATCAATATCTGCAATTAGCTAACTGCTTCACTGACATACCTTTTTCTTGCTTCAAATACACATAATGGAGGGTAGTTTAGAAAAGTTCTAGAAGAACTTGTGGTAGAATAGTTTTAACACATACAGGAAGCCAAAGTACTCTTTATGATGCTGAGTGTTACCTTACTTAAATTTCTGTTGAAATTAATAGCATTACTGTTGATGAAAGAGCATTCATTGGAGCCAAAGCTTTTGGGATGTAGCTTCCACATTCTATAACTCCCCCTGGAAGAAGAGATGATCTTGAAATCATAAAGGACAATGCTGTACTCAAAACATGCAACTTCTACTAAGCTATGTCCAGTCTCATGAATCTTGTAATCACCTAAAACAACCAAGCAACCAACCAACTAAAAAAACTTGAATAGGAATATATCTAAGTCCTTGCCTCACAAAGGTAAATTTCAATTCATAGTTCATGGCTTGTACCTCAAGACTCCTCCACCAGCAGATCTGCTGTGACCAGTGCTTAGAATACAGTGACACCTAAATACTCAAAGACATAGTGAGGAAGTTACATTAACACAACACTGCCTTTTCTGGGTATCAGTCTGATTTCTCACTGCTCTCCTTGCAGTTGTGAATTCTTGTTCCAGTACAGCAGCACTTCTACCATCCACAACTGAAATGGTGAGATTAACATGGCTGGGAAGGTTACCTGCCCTGAAATTTACAGATTGTAGTTCGTCAGCAGAAAAGTCGTGACTATTAATATGCCAATTAAGTGCAAATCCCAGAAAATCCCATAGAGACCTGGCTACATGTGAGAGTGATTTGACTTGGCTGAGTTCAATAGTATAAAACCACCTGTCCTTGCTTCAGTCAAGTGTCTAAAGAAGGCATCTTTGGCACTGCTGTGACAAAAATGGCAAGCTGAGAACAATATTTAATGCCCAGGTAGTCATTCCCTGTGGGAGAGTCTGCCTGTGCAATTTCTTCCCTTCTGACCCATTTGTACTCACTGTGCAGAGTTTCATTCTGCAATCAATACTCATGAGATTTATGGCACTAAGTCTTATTAATGCCAATGGAATTTATGTAGCGTTAGTCCCTAGGCACTGTTAGCTGACCAGAGCAAAGAACTGCTGGCCAAAGCTTGGATGTTATATGTAATTTGAGGATTATAATGATATATTCAGCATTTTTTGTCTTCAATTATTTTTTCTGCTTTATTCATCAGAAGTTACAGATGCAATTATTAAAATAGCATGTCAATTTAAAGAGGATGTTCCTGACATGGATAACACTCAATTTCAGAGTAATTAGTATGGTCAAAGCAAGACTTTTTTCCTTTGATAGTTTGGGACAATTTAGGGTCAGCAACATTATTGTGTATGACAGTAAACAGGTTTATTAAATAGATCAAACAGAAATTTTGCAATCTGCTTGATCCTTAATTACCTGCAAATTTAAATCCGTATTTTATTGGGAGTCTCAGGTGTTCTTCTCAAAATCTCCATTAGAATGTAAATAGGTCATTATATAATTGAAGCTACTTAAATAAAGTATATTTTCTTCACCAGTTCATCCTGTCATGAATTTGTGAAGACGTGGATTATTTCAAAGTACAACGACTAGAGGGAATTTGGGTGAGTTTTCTGAAAATAGTAAAGAACACATTAAGAATGTCCAATCTTTACATTTTCTTTTTCACCATATAAGAGGAAAACCCCATAAAACTCAAGAGTAATATCTCTAGCTTATAAGGAAATAGAGCTTTACATAAGGGTATAGTTCATTGCTGTATTTCCTTACCCCAGGAGGCCATTAAGACAGACAATGTGACTATTTCATTCTTTTCAGTGACACAAAATATACAAAGGGCTGTGAGGAAAATTCACATTATCTATTTGTGTCAGTGAAGAGATGATGATGATCCTTTAACTTGTGCAACACTAAAGTTGATAGACTTTCAAGTCAGTTACTTTGCCCAGAAGATTCAGGAAAGTGGGATGAAGGTCTGAAGTCAGTTGAGATCACTGATTCTTAGTAAATTGTCAGAGCATCTGAGAGACCATAAAAGGCAGATAATACCACTAAAGGTTTGATTCTAAAAGATACATATGGTTGTTCAAAGTGAATTGTAATATCTTGAGGATGATTCCTTTGGACAATAGTGACTTGAGGTTGTATTTCTAAGTTGGAAGCTCTGAAGGAATCTAAAGAATTCCTAAGAGTAATTTTAAAGATAATTGAAATGTATCTCAGCTATTCCAAAAGACCCTTTTAGATGTATTTCTTTAGGATGACTAAACACTTGTGAACACCATATTGAACTGGTTACTAAATTTTCCAGAAATATTCCTCATTTCCAGGTCCTAAGGGGTGTATTTTTTTAAAGGTGGATTTGTAAAGAGCTATGTGACAACGAATGGGAGGGTGTTTTTACAGTAAATTCTGCATCTGTGGTGTTATGGAGCATAAAAAAACAAGTCCTGAAGGTTAAATAGGAACAAAACTGCATTGTTGAGTTTAGTATAGTTGAAAATATTCAGTATTCTTCAAGGAAGGAACCTTGAAAAGAGAGAGGTTACAAACAAAATTACAAAAGAAAAAGATAATGAAAGAGAATTAAGATAATTAGAGCTTAAACCTCACAATTTGTTCCCTCAGAAATTATGAGATCCAATACTCTGACATGTATCTTTACTGAAATAAAAAAATCAAAATTATGAGATATCCTGTGAAATATATTTCATTTAAATATTGGTTTGGAACAATTGGATTATTCTGTTTCATCAGCAATTAAGTATTATAGTGCATTTAACTGCTTAGATATAAAACTTAAAGGCATATATGTATACAAAGAGTTCAATATTGCCTATGATACATTTATGGATATTATCCAGATATAATGGAATTAAAATAAGTAAGAAAATAAAATAAAAAGAAAAGTACCTCCTTGGGGAAAAACAATACAATATAAAAACTCAATGTAAAATTGTGTGTGCTTTTTGGCTTGGAAAAATTCTGTATGAATGGGATAGTTCTACAAATCTGTTTATATTGGTGATTGTTCATATTCCAGCACAAAAAGTTTCCATCAGACCATTGTCCTTTCTTTTTCTCTTTCTCCCTCTCAGCAAAGAAAAAAAACCAAACCAATATTTACTAGTGATAGTAATCCTTGTACTATGAAGTATCAGCAACTTGTTCCTTGCTAAGTTTATTTCACATAACACAGCATCATCCAAATTTTTCAGATGAAGGAACAAAGGAAAAGACATTAAGTGATCTCTTCAGTATCAGCAGATCTGACACCATGATGAAAGCAGAGGCTTTCAGATTCCTGTTTTCAGTGTTAGTATCTTTTCATTATATCAGTGTCTAAGCTGATTATGTGATGTCTTTTTTTTCAGAGAAAACACTGACACTTGGTTCCAACTAGTTTGACTTCAAAAGCAGCATCATAAATAGCTTTTAAAAAAAATTACTATTATTCTAGGGAAGTTTTTGCCTGCTAACAGATATATATTAACCTCCACATTTATTACAAATATACTATAAAAAGGGAATATGAAATAATTGTCTGATTTATACTTTAAAGGTTTGGCAGAGTTTGCATATCAGGATAATACAAAGAACATAGATTTTATTTATTTACTGACTGCTTTAGTCATTCATCACAAAACCCTTTCAAGTATGTGATGTTTAAACACTTGTAAATTTGCTCTCATCCAGAAACTGATGTATAAGAATATGTTTACTTCAATGTGTTTTTCAACTTGACACCAGTGTTTGTTAATTAAATATAAAAGAAAAAGTAATTTAATTTTCAGTTTACACACAGAGAATTGTGTTAAAGAAAAAAAAAGAAAGAGAGAAGGAAAAATCTTCCTGAAACCTAATTGTAGATGTTTAAATAGACCTTTACACCCACACAGGCCCACTAAGGTAAATAAGGCTTCCTACCAGTTGTAGGGTTCTAACAGGGCAGGACAGAGTTGACAGTAATTTTGAGAAGAGTAGTTTTGAATTGTCTAAAACTTGTTTTTAAATTCATGCAAAATGATCTCACTTATCATATGCTTTTACAAAGTTCTTCCTATTGACCCCTGTGTTCCTCTGCTACCATCCCTTTTCCAGTCATCCATATCCCTGATGTTCATAGAATCATAGAATTGTCAGGGTTGGAAGGGACCTTAAAGATCACCTAGTTCCAACCCCCCTGCCATGGGCAGGGACACCTCCCACTAGATCAGTTACTCACAGCCCCATCCAGCCTGGCCTTCAAAATGTCCAGGGATGGGGCTTCCACCACCTCTCTGGGCAACCTGAGCCAGTGTCTCCCCACCCTCCTGGGGAAGAACTTCTTCCTAACCTCTCATCTGAATCTCCCCACCTCTAGTTTTGACCCATTCCGCCCAGTCCTACCACTACATGACATCCTAAAAGGTCCCTCCCCAGCTTTCTTGTAGGCCCCTGCAGATACTGGAAGGAATGCTGTTACTCTCTTCCACATCAGAATGAACATGCACATGAACCTGCCCAATGGCTGAAGCTGGAACAATCTCACCATACAAACACTTCTTCTGTCAACTTGATGGGATGTTCTTAATGTGAACAGGAGTTAACTTTCCTTTGATGCTTGAGTTTCTATAGGAAGCAAAAAAAGGGATTCTTTCTTTCTTCGGTTATGACACACCTTGTTATTTCTCTGTCTCTGAAGTGCTGGGGCCTGAGCTGAATTGACCTGTGGATCAGTCACAACCCAGCAGAATGTTTTGCTTCCCTCATTGGCTTCAGGTTCCAGAGGTAGAACCTGTCCCACCTGTGTCTCTGTGGGTCACCCTCAGCCAGGTGGTTATGGTTGGTGTGGTGGGCGAGGCCAGGGCTACTTTAACCAGAAGCCAATCACTCAGGAGCTTCCTGTTGGGTGTAGCTTCTATTGGGGCTGGTTGAGTCTTGCTGAGCTCTCTCGGTGGTGTCCTTCCATGTGGAGGGCCTCTGAGGAGCCATCTCTGTCTGTTGTATCCAGCAGGCCATGCTGGCACCACAGTGGGCAGTGGAGGAGCTGGGCCCACAGGAACCTCTGGCAGGAGTGTTTGAGAGAAGACTCCTGAGGGGCTGTTGGTGAGTTCAGCGTTGGCCTGTGTGAGCAGGAACTGATGGCAGCATAAAATGATGATGGCTGAACCAGTACAACAGCCTCAAATTGTCTTTAAGTGAAAGTAAGAATCTCTCCTGTTAGAATGATCTGGTTTTGTCTCAAGATCAGTTACTTCCCAGACATTTTGTGATGAACCACCCCTCTGTCATCATTACAAATCTCCTTCTTCCTTCCAAAATCTCTGCTATGAATCTACCTTCCCAATAATTCCTGCCCTGTGTTCTGTCCCTCTAAGTAAATATCATTTTTCAGTGTTCTAATATTTCCAATTCCTGGGGAAATTTTCTAATGTGATGTTCACAGTGTCTCTTCTGTAGAATATGCAACGTTCTGAGCTTGAATCATAGAAGTTGTTTGAAAGACATTTTTAATCAAGCATATCTAGCTGAGTTTAATGTAGTAGTAACTGGGTAAAACATTATGGGACTAAACTTTATAGGAGGTCATACTGGGAAATCTACTGTTCTGTTTTGGCCTATTAAATTCCAATTTGTGTAAAAATATCAATAATATGGAACCTAGCTTTAAAAGTGGCTTATTATTTAAAAGTGCAAGAAGAAAAGAGTGTTGGAAGCAATCTGTCTAAAACTGTTGTATTTCTTTTAGGAGGAAAAAAATATATATAAAAAAAACCCCAAACAAACCAAAACAGTCTTTATAATCAATTTTCATAGCTCCTGGCAATGTAACTGAAAAATACAAAGAAATTTGTTATCATTTTATACGGCATTTATTTCTTTTGTTTTGGAAGAGACAGACTGTGTTATAGTGATCTAGAAATCTTATTTCTCATTTTTTGACTCATTCTCCTTGATCCCTTTAAAAAATAGGTTGTGTTTCACAGCGTAATGAAGGATTTTATCTGATCAGGACTCTCTTCCTTGGCAACATACGATGAGTTCAGACTACTGAAGAGAAACAAGCCTTTCAAATTCCTGCTAGCAACCTTTCACCTTTGCTCCCTGCTCTCATGAAAGAGTGGAGAGCAGGAGCTGAGTAACACTTTTCAGTGCCAAATAACCCCAACTACAGATCTCATTTTAGAGTCCCCAGGAGTGTCACTCAGAAGGCAGACTCCTTGACACCAAGGAAAAAAAATGTATTTGTATTTTGATCATCACAAGAACCCTATTGTTGCTGATTGCTAGGAAAGGAGAGAGGGAGGGAAGAAAAAGAAACAACAACAAAAAAACCCCAAAACAAAAAATCCCACAAAAAAACCTTCAGAGGCTTTTAAGGAGCTTTGGGCTTTGAAAAATGAATAAAACATTGCATTTGAAATCCCTTTGTGTATTACAACAAAGAGATAAAAGTTTATCATAAAATAAAGGTCTAGCAACTTCAGCAAATATATCCATGGAATTGGAACTTACAAAGTGTTGTAAATAATAAAAAAAAAAATTGAAAACTGTTAAAGTGAAGTTTGCCATCTGCGTTTGAAGGTTATTAGAATGTTCTTTGTTGAAAGATGAACTTTTTCAATTAATGACTATGTAGATTTAGATCAGTAATTCCTTTAGTAATTATACTCTGTGTAAAGAAGGAATTATATGCCTTGTAAGCATGTTCCGTTCTATCAAAGTAGATTTGTGCAAAAACTGAATTAAAAAGATAGTTTATCAGCAGAGGTTCATATAATAGATATGTCAGTCATTGTATCCTGGTACTCACAAGCAAAAAGGAGACTTGATTTTTACAGAATAGTTAGATGAATTCCCTATTTCAAGCATATATTTTTACCTGTCGGGTTGTGAATCTTTTTATTTATTGGGTTGGGGTAAAAGAGAATGAATGGACGTATGGATGAGTGGCAGTTATATTTTATTACTGAATTGGCCATAATTTCTATTATGCTTCATGAAACATTTTCAGCTTTCAGTGTGCTCCCATCATCAGCTCCCTTGCCCATTTCGTACTTGAATCTCAAATAGTGCTTTGGAGTAGAATCAGCTGGATAGTATAATCCTTTTTTTTTCTTTTTTTTTTTTTTTCTTTTCTGAGTAGAAGAGCATGTTCCAAACAAGTGTTTTCAGAGAAACTGAAGGAACTAATATATATTCATCTTACAAAGGCTGGCATCTGCTTCACTTATGACTTCAACGGATTTCAAATGAAACACCAGACCATTAATTCAGCAGAGAAAGAGATTAGTCTGAAATATTTACTAAAGAAGGTAGCAGGGGCTACTAAATGGAATTCAGTCGTACCTCATCTTTTGGGACTTATTTCTAGCATATTCCACAAGGCAGATTAATGTGAAAGCTTATTATAAATCTGTTCCCACTGACTTCAGCCATCACCAGTGCTGCCAGAAAATAAGAAAATATGAAGTGTTTTCAGAAATAGATGAGTACAAAGGGTGAACGGCCAAGCTGGAAATTAAACTGCACTTGTTACCAAAATAATACAAATAGGTTTTCTTTAGCTTTAATATTAGCTTTTATTTCTCTGTCACTATAATACTTGCTTCCTTTCCCCTTATTCTTTCATCTATTTGGGATTTGTTGACTAGAATTGATGGTGATTCTTTTTTTTTCCTATTGCTTTCATACATCTGCATGGTCTTGAGAGTGGGATAGTGAAGCTTCAGCAGAGCCCTGCCTGTTGTAAAGCTTCAATTACCTTGCTGGCTGCATTTCTGTTTCCTCTCATGGTTTTTTTTTCCTTGTATGATTAAATGGATCCTAAAATTCCAAAATTCCCTATCGTTGCATGATTCTGTCATAGGAAAGGAAACCCAGATCCTTAAGTTGAATGCTTTACCATAGCCAATCATACATACAACAACATAATGGATGCCAGTTCTTCCCCAAGGACACTGTACTATAGTAATTTAAATTACATAATACCAACATCAGTCCTTTCTGCTACTTTCTTGTATAATAATATCTGTTTTGGCCTTCTTTTTTTTCCATTATTTTCATCTCTTTTTAATTATTATTTACTTAACGTGAACAGTTTTCCCCAGTAATATCATTTCTTTGATATGCATTTTGAATGTGACCACATGAGTAATGGAAGTATCATCAGTAAACTGCTACATAGAAACATATGACATAGAACATAGAGACATAGAACATAGAAATGAAAAAAAACCCCTTTCAAAAGCAGCTAGTATCTTCACTTTAGAATGTCTCATGGCTCTCATATTAGTGGACTCAGATCTCTACAAAACCAGAATCCTTTTGAAGGTGTTACTAGGAAAACAAAGTTGTTTTAAAAGTTTTTTTTCCAGACTTGTGTGTGTAGTTTTAATTTTTATACGAATTTAAGGAAGGGGGGCTACATTCAATATACTTTGAAAAAACTAATAGTTGGCTATGATTTCCTAACTAATTCCCAACTCCTGGATTTGAAGTGTTGCTAGTTGCATAATAAAGAGACACGATTGCCATGAACATGCAGAGAGAGTTTCACTGAATTTGCCTTCCAGTATTAATGTGTCATTTGGATATGAAAGTAAGGCTAGAACCAATTAATGTTCTGTAGATACTCAGTAAAGGATTGACAGGCTGGAGAGCCCTTTGACAATTAAGATATGTCTCAGCCTCACATTTTTGTATTCTGGACCTTTTGACTTTCTACAGAACTCTAAAACATTAGCACCATTTCAAGTCTTTTTAAGGGTCAAACATTTTAATGCATTCTATATGTTAACTGTCTCTAAATATTCTTCTATTCTCCAAGTTTTTTGTTTTCTTGGTTATTTTAGTGATGTCCTTTTTTTTCCTAGCGAATACTGAAGAGCAATGAGGAAAAGTATTAATTGTATTAATGTTACAATTAATCTATACTGACTAAGCCTATATTGACTAGTTAATTAAATTTTATATTTTTGTTTTACACATTTTTAGATTTCTGCATGAGCTCCTAGCCAACTGAATATTTCTTGTAGCCACTGAATATTTTTTCTGTAAAAAATGGAAAAAAAAAAAAAAGAAATATATTTCATGCCCTGTTGACCTAAATTCCCATATAAAAGGACAGACACTAGCCCCATATAAAAAAAAAGAACTCGTAAAATTATTTTGTGTCACAATGTTGACGTGGTCCATCAAAAATACACTGTGATATCTTCTCAGGGATATCCAAAATGACACTTATGCATATTGAACATGTGTAGGTGGGTGGGAGGTGGTGAATAGGAAAAGAGAACCTAATGCATGCCCAGTTTCTGCTGTGATTTGAAGTCCAGGCAAAACCCTGGCATCACTGTGAGCTCAGGAATGGGGAAGCATTCCTGGTTATGAGCAGGGAAAAGCTAGGACAGCTTCCAGAGCCTTGGAAGAGCTAATTTCCTGGAAGAAATAAATAACAACAACAAAAAAAAAGTTGGACTCTTCCCTAAAAAATTAGTTTTCAGACCCTTTCGTTCTTTTAAATATAAATATTTTATTTTGCCTGACAACAAGTAATTTTGTTCTGTATCTAAAACCAGAAAGATTGTGGTAATATCTAAAGGCCATCTCCTTATGTTCTTTCACATCATACATCAAGATAAGCTCAATAAAAAGAGAACAGTTATGGAAGAAATTTACATTAATTCTTTTAATGGTGTATCTGTGTCAGTGCATGTTGCTTATCCTATGATAGCAGTCACAAAAAGAGGGGAAAAGAAACTTAGTTTTGATTGGTTTAAATAGACATAACTTCTACTAAGTCTTACTGATATTCTAGGAAAAACCCCTTGACTTTTTAGCTAACTTCTCACATCTGTTTAAAAAATAAATAAAATCAGGTTTTCTTTTCAAGAAGCTCTGTCAATTTTTTCCTCTTCCATAAAAAGGTTTCAGTTATATCATCAAGGTACTTAGATATTTCTAAATGCTATTTTTTGATACATGTTATAACAGAAGACAGTCCAAGACTTCCAAGAGGTTCAGAAAAGCAGATTCCACAAGAGATAACTGGAATTGCCCAAGAAAATAAGTGTTTATATCAGTTTAGGGTCCTTTAGATACAGTCCAGAACTTTTCCATTTGACACTTCATCTTTTCTTTCACAATACCTATGCTAGAAATGAGGTAAAACACAGATAGCCCAAAGTAGATGACACATATATATTTAATGTGTTTGTCTATCTCTTTAACATTACCTACATTACAGTTATGGATGCATTAAAAAAAAAGTAGGTAGAGAAAATAAAGAAATACTAGTCACTAAAATAGGGATAGAATCTCTTGAAACAGAAGCAATAGACTATTCCAGATAATATAAGAGCAGTAAGGTGCACTCAAAGACCAAAATACTTTTTGAGTATTATTTTATAAAGCAATAAATTCAGTTTTATACTGAATATGGTGGCTATGGTACCAGGATTTAACTGATAACGACATCAACAGTATTACTTGCACTGAGTTTTTTTCAGTGTACATCCCTTTGGCACTAATTCTGCAAAAAAAATATGAAGAGATGAGCAAATTATTTTGTCCTATAAAAGTCTTTAGACCATCACAGTAAAATTTGGTAAAATATCACATTTTTGCCAAATACCAAAAGAATCCCATCCTGTAAAGGTTTTGACTTCCCTTCCAGTCCATTGTGGATCAAATCTGACTTCTCCAGTATCTGTGGAGCTTCAGTGTCATAGAAGTAGTGTTAGGGAGATCAGACTTGAGCCTCCTGCTCCTGTGGCTGTGTACAGCTCAGCATTTCTGACTTCATGCTCTCAGATTTATTTATAACTGTTTATATTAAGAATAATAATGACCTCTAGGTCAGCTGTATCCTGGCAACTAATCACTGAGTGCATGGAGGGCCTAAGGCACACAACTCCTCTGGCTGGTGACTGTCTTGTTAGGAACCACCTTCTCTGCCTTAATTTAAGTTATTTGTGAACTTCAAAGAGCTAAAATATTTTCTTTTGTTTTCCAGTACTAATTTCAGCATTAATCTGCACTACAATTAATCTTTGAAATGTCCTTGAAATACACAAATTAAAATTTGAAGTCTGATACATTTTGGTTTCTCTTCTCTTGTCTGCAGGTTTATGTCCATTCCCACCTCAGATGGGAGGCTACAATTCTTCTCAGCAAATAGTGTTCAATTTCCATACTTAGGAACCTCACTATTTCACCCCTGGAACAAATTGATCCAAGATTGATCCCTTGATTAACAGTATGTATAAGGGGAAAGTGCAATAAACCCAATGAGGGCACCTGTTATATGTCAATACAAGGTTTTGTTCACTATGTCAAGATTTTGTTTGCATAGTCATCTTTAGAAATTAACATTAAAGGAAAATTGAGATTATATGTGCTTTGGAAAAAGTGAGCCTTAATACCACTGCTCTTAGAATCCGAGCATGAGGTATCAAATCAGTAGCAACAGTCAAATTCCTGCTGAGCATCTCTGGGACAAGAATCATTTCTAAGTCCATAACTCCATATAGAATAGGAAACTTACAGGAAGGGGTTAAAACAGATCTTTTATGGCTTGAAAGACCTGGCCATTTTGTAAATATTATTCTTGGAAGTAAAAGGATTTTTATGTAAGGTAGGAAGACCTGGAAGTGTTTCCCAAGAACATTTGCTGCATTTCAGCCTCAAGTTTGACCAATAATGTGTAATTCTTGAAAAAAAAATCCTCTGATGTCAAGTTTAACTAACTTAAAGTGCAATATTTAATTCAGGTGACTGTAATTCTGTCATTTCCTAATTTTAAATGCTGACATTTATAATCATATTTGTTGGGTTTAGCTACTTAGCTTAATAAAACCTCCTATCTGTAATTTCCTAGATTCTTAAAAGGAAAGGTGGTAGAGCAAAATGACTGAGCAAAGTTCACTCAAAACTCCCTGGAAGTGCAGCCTACTCTAAAAGAAGCTCTGAGTTCTCTCTCAGGGGAACTAACGTTAGCCATAATGCACTGTCCCTTGTGCACACCACTTTTTGATGGAAGAGAAGGTGTCACTGTTGACAGTGAATTCCATAAAAAGGGGTTTATGAGATTTATGGATTGTGATTTGGGTAATCCCTTATGCTTCTGCCTGTCTCCTGGAATTAATCCTATCTTCTTTCTGCCCTGGCGTCTCCTGTTCTTCACACCTTTTATTTTTATTCATCCTCCCAATAATTTTCTGGTTTGTGTTCCCACATATAGCTTCTCTAGATACCAACAAATTGAGAGTTTGCTCCTCATTTTTGTAGTGGAGTAATGAAGGCACTGAAAGCATGAGACTGTTTCAAGGCAAGCTAGAAATCCAAACAACCTTCACATTTTTAGTAGCTTTACATATTTGTGTGGATATAGATTTATAGAAGCTAGTAAAGCATCTTCATTTAGTCAGAACTTCACAGAAATTGTAAAATGCATAATTTCTACCTTGGAGAAGATTATATCCCTCATACCAATTCTGCATTCCAACTCTTGGCATCTAGAGCTTCCTAGACAAGCAGTTCAAAGAAATTGTTCATGTGAACATGTGTTCATGCATCTTTTTCCTTCATAGTATTTTACCAAGCTTTTCCAAGATGACTAATCCTAGGGCAAACTGCTTAGAAGCAACTGAAAATATATAATAGGAATTCTCATTTTATGACGTTGTATTAAAACAAATATGCACATTTGTCCTGAAAAGGTCAGTGTTGGACATAACAAAGCTTTTCATTGTGATCTGGCATAGTTTTTTTTAATGTACTCACAATGCCTTCATGTATAAATGTACAAAGCCTGGAAGATGAAAAGAACTAAGGAACTTTTTCATGAATAAGTTTCCTTCCTGACATTTGTGACAGGCTGTAAACTGGTGACAAATCCTATCTGTAGCAGTCTTACTATTCCTGTAACCAGCACAAGTAACAGACTCTTAAATGTTTGTTGACCAATATTGTGCCTGTCTCTTCTTACTGCCTCTCTTCCACTCAGCTGTTGCCTTCCAAAGAATTACAAACCTGGATTTGTTTGTGAAGAAGTATATTTCTAAGCTATGCAAAGTCTGCTCTAACTACCAACGTCCTCAGAAATTGTTTTACTTCAATTCTTCCCCGACAGCTTTAGTTGAGTTACATTTATTTTTCTAATAAACAACACACAAAATAGTTTTGTTAACCCCAAACAATCTTTATTTAATACTGTGTCTCTACTGTGGATTGCATCATGCTGAAAAGCTGGATAAATTTGCCCCTGCTGAGCTCCATGCTGTGATAGTTAGATTGCCACAAGCACCTGCTCAAGCTATTTTAAAACAAACTCAGACACCTTTATTCTATGCTGAACCCTGGAGTGCAGACATATGCTGAAATATTTAGGCACAAGTAATATGGAGTCGTCCAGGCCCTTTAAATCTCAGAACAAGCAACCTCCTAGTTTCCCAGCCAGTATTAATTGTACACCTGCTATTGTAAAATACATCTTGTGCACTTCCAGGCATGATTCTCTGAGTTAAATGTGCTAAGGAAAGCAGCACAAGACACATTTAAAAGCTACGCTCTCAGCAGTCAGTGAAGCTGAAAAGACAGTGTCCTTGATGCATACTTGGAGCTTTCATCAGCCCCTAAGAACTAATTTAAGATTACTTCATAATTCCAAGAGCATGAGACCTGGTCCTAAAGTCTTGTATACTATTAACATGCTAGTTTAGACTTTGTGTGGGTCCAGATAATCCTAAAACACTAGTAATTATTTACAAGACGTATGTTTAAAATTTGCCCTTGTAGATTGTTTCCAAGATCCTCATACATCCTGGGAAACATTAGGATAGGAGGAGAAGAGCTTAAATACAGTTAAATGAAATTATGAAAACAGTCTGTTTAGAAGTACATTAGATTAGTACAAATTAGAAGCACATAGCTACATTTTTGCCTTCATAAATAGTTTATCTGAGAAAGGACATATGGAGCAAAATGTTAAATAAAAGTATTTGGTGTCCTTTCCTTGACAAAATGTCCCAGAATCATCTAATGTTTATGCTGATCCAGTGCCTGCCATATTATTGTCTGCTGTCAGCATAGTGGAGACATTTGCAAACCAATAGCAAAAATTGTAGCTCATTTAGATAACACATGGAAAGCATATTGGGTTGCTATACACGTGTAATCTGAGCATAGCAAAGTACACCCATGGAAAACAAGTTGTTAGAGCATGAATTTTTAAATTATGGGTTTGGCTCATTATTTGGCAACGGTGCTTGGAACAATGGACAGGGCTATAAACTTGTTTAGCTTTTTGCATTTGAAATTATCCTCATCTCTTCTCTCCTTTTGCATGAGAGTACACAACAGGATACTCAGTTCCCTCTGGAAAAGAATCGAGGGCACTCGACTGGGTGATTGAGTTATTTATTTTCCTGGATAATTTTAGACTCGTTAAGAATTTATCCAAATATTAGTGTACCAGTTATTATACATTTGCTTGTGCATTTCTGTAAGAATTAGTCCTTCATCAGAAGAATGTTTGTTTGACTGTTTGTTGTTACACACACACACACAGAGTTAGATATAAGATAGAATTGAGGCTGCTCTGTAATAATTGATGAACATTTGATATTAACACGGTTATTGAGATCTTTAATTCATTATTTTAGTGGGCTTGCTGAAGGCAAGAAAGCAGAGGAAAGCTGTGATTCACCCTAGCAAACACTTGGGATGTTGTTATAAGCCATGACACTGCCTCTGCTTCCAGATGAACTTACCAATTAGTTTCAGGCATCAGCCTGGCTGCAACACTATAAAATAAAGAAGAAAGATTGAATAAAAAAATGTGTCCCAATGTAGCGAGGTCAAGCTGACAGTAGAAAGCTGGATGTGAGTCAAAGACCCTAGAGAGAAAACTGAAGCAGTGACGCCAAGGGAAGCTGAGCTGCTGCAGTAGTGAGATGACACCAAAAGGACCACTCCACCCCACCCCTCCTGCTCCTCTCCCATCTCCTCAGCACCAACTGCTTCCCTTGCCTCAGCACCAATGCTCATCTGTCTCCACAGGACACTCTTCCAGAGAACTGAACTAGCAGAAAACAGATCTCTGCTGTTATGTAGTTTGTTATCAGCTGAACTGCCTCACTTGAGATGCCAGTGAGTGCCTGAGCTTGTAAGTGAATTACCAGCAAGTGGGAAGGGAGGGAAACTGCTCATTTCACAGCTACCTATCACCCTTAGAGACTTTACCAAAAAGGACACACCTTTGGATGCACTAGACATCTCCAAAAAAACCCCCAAAAAGTTAGAAATTATGTTTGCAACACTAACTTCTGCTGAAATAACAGAAGAAGGCCACCTTCAGTACTGTCAGAGACTGCTGATGACAAGAGCTGTGATTACTCACCTGTCAGGGTCAGATGAATCAGAGCTGACACAGAGCTCTGTATCACAAGGCCTACTTTAAGGCTGAGGGAAAAAATAACATAATTTAATCTTACGAAAAGGAAAGTCACAAGGCTTGAGGCTCAAGGGAGGTAACTTAAAGGAGAGAGAAAAAAATGTCGCTAACTGAGCAATGCTGATAAGAAAGTTTGTGTTTAAAAGACTCCTCTACTGAAGTGCACATGCTGACTTTATACACTGATAATTTTAACCAAGATTCTCCATAATGCTAATTGCTATTGAATATCTTCTATCTGATTGTTGAACATCTGCTTCTATGAGAGGAAATATCTTATAGCCATGCCTGCCTCCTACGGGAGATATCAAAGCAGCAAAATCTCTACCAGAGCTTAAACTCTTTCAAAGCACAAGACTCCTAAAGCAAATTTGCAGGTCTCCCTGTGAACAAAGGGTGCTAGTAGGAGATATGGTGGATGTCATTCCAAAGCACATATAAAACTGAGATATATCAATGTGGTTTTGGAACAGAGAAGAAAAAAAAGAAATGTTTATGTTTATGTGGCTGATGGAAGCTGAGGAGCCAAGAAAACAGCTTTGAGGTGATACCTGAATTTGCTGGTGTGTGGCAAAACCCCTTCCTGGTTCCTAACCCTGCAATAAGACACAAGTTCGAAGTGTCACAAAGTGTAGCTGGCCTTCAACTCACTTCTACATAGGAGACAGGACTCAAAAGATAATGCCTGCCGAGGCTCAGTACATGTATAAGTCAACATATGACCACAGTGCACCACTGAACTCTCACTCACTGAAGCAGGTCCACTAAAAAAGTTGTGCTTCATTCTCCAGGAAAGATCTCATCAGGACTGGAGTCTGGGACAAAAATAAGCCCAAGAAAGACAATTCTGTTAGAATTAATGGCTAGACTTTGTCAGGCCATGTGGGCAGCTGACATCTCTCTCCTAGTTTATGACTGAGATTCCAGTATCATACAACAAAAGGGCTGGAGGCAGAAGGTCAAGTTAAGTCTGAGCTCCCAGACAGAAAAGAGAACATACAGATACTTCCACTGTGACAATCAACTCAAGGAAAAAAAGCCACCCTTCATGGCAATGCACTGGGGTACGTTGCTTTCCTGAAATTTGAGGGCAGCAGCAGTGTGCACAGTATAAACACAGCCAGTGATAACAGAACTCCCCACAGAGATGAATTTCCCCCTTTTGGGAGAATTGGCTGAGAGCTGCAACAGAAGAGAAAGAGAATATCAAGATGAAAACAAGCTGGACATTGTTTAGTTTAAATTGGATGCTGTCCTGCAGTCAGTGCCAGAAACAGTTAGTATCCCTAAAATAAAAGCTGTCCATAGAGAAAGCAAATGGATCATTCCAGAGAATGTAGTGCTATATGAAAGTAACTGAATGTACATATGAGTAAATAATCAAGTGGAAAAGAATATATAATCATTCTAGAGAAATAGTCTATTTTTTATAAAAGCTCATAATATCTTCAAGAAGATGCCCCCTGTAGAGAGTGAAAGGATAAAAATAGCTGAAGTAGATTTGGGAAAAAAAAAAAGAATCTTCCTGGTAGAGTAGAGAGGGGGCTAATTTTCCAACCTTCCTCTTATTTCTGTTAGAACAGAAGATTTCTTGAGTAGCAAACTGTTAGGGAAAGATCATGCTGAATACAGCTGCCAGAGCAGCTGTCTTAGGGTACTACTATTCAAACATATCTGCTATGTTTAGAACACTCTTAACAAATTGGAGTAATGGGAGAAAATCTTTTTGAAAGCCCTAAGATACTATGATAGCAAATACGTATGTAGCAGATCTATCAAGAGAAGACTTAGTGAAACTTAATTCCCCATGGGTTTTTGTGTCATTTACAGATTTTTCATTGACAATAAGAGATTTTACTTAACATCTTTGTTGGAAAATTCATGATGTCTTTCACCTATAGTGTTTCTCTGACATATTACAGGGGATAAACAAATGCTGAGTCTTTCCCTCACTGGATTGTAATAGCAGAACCTGTGGAACCTGTGGCTTGTCTGTTCTCATGAAGCATAATATTTGTGAAAACTCTTCCCCTTTCTTGTGTTCCATTGAAAACATTTTTGGTGGGAAAAAGATAATAGATATCTGCTGACCAATGCAGCATGGAAACAGCTTCATATCCTCAAGAAAACAGGGTAAAACCAGTGTGCTTCAAAGATGCTTTTCAGAGCATTAACAAGAATTGTCTCAAAACAATGAAAGAGAAGAGCGTATTCTTTCTGAACTTAAAAAAAAATTAAAGTGTTAAAACACTGAACATAGGGGCATTTATCTAATTTAAGAGTGATACAGATTGGCCTGTATTTTTATTGATGGCCACTCAACACACATTTGTCCCCAAATCATTATTGTCATTGCCAACAATGCATTTGTAGTCTGTCCACTTATTAACTTGTACTTTTTTACACATGAATTTTATCTGACATTTGAATTAATACCTAGGTCAATCTTTGTGAAAGTAGATGTAGTTCAGAACATAGTGAAGCCCAGCAAAAGGTAGAGCTAAATACTGTACATTCAAAATCAGCTTAGTAATTCTGCATGATCTCAGATGGAACAGGAAAACTCACAGAGAAATGCATCTCTATGTAGAGCAGAGATGATGGGCAGGGTAGAGAATATAAGCCACATAATGGGGACAGGTTTAGTTCTATCCAGTATATCCAAGCCTGGCAATGATCACCAAAGTTATGACCCAAGATAAGACCCCAAGGAAAGTGATTAAAGCAGAGTGTGGCCAGTGCAGCAATTGTTACCCATTCAGAATGGAGATTTTGCTGCCGAAGGGATTTTCTTTTCAAGAACTACATCCCAAATGTGTTAGGAAGAGCATTTTAAAGAGATTTCATGAAGGCCACTTGAAACTGCAAAATCAAAACAAAAAAAATGAGATCTACTGCACACTAATCTCAACTGAACAGTGATACTGAGGAACCTATAAAACCTTTCTTCAAGGAAGACACCCCAAGACCAAGAACTCCATGTTAACACTAGAGGAAAGTTATTCCAGTGAAGTAAATTCAACATGGAATTGTTTATTTTGTCTAGGTATATGCAGTCTGTTCTACATTATTTTCCTTATTCTTTAAATAGGTTCACTAGATGATATCAAAATTTAAAATGAGAAGGCAAATTTGGAATCTGGTGTGAGTTTTCCTATATTTTGGGGNGTTGAGTGTTTATATCATCTAGCAAAAGAGAACATTGAAAACTGCTCTTAAGCAGCTTACAGCATATGAACAAATGCTCACACTACCTAAAAGGCTGAATTTATTTCATTCTTTTTCAGTGATTGTTAAAAACTAGGAGCATGAGACTTAGAAGCTGCAGTCTTTAAAACACAGCTATTCTACCCAAGAGCTGTGATAGTTATGAGCAGACACACTTCACATTGATAAAAACTAGTACATTTTATTTATGTAAAATATTACATCTAGAGCAACTCCTAGTAATAAAGGTGAATAGTGCTTAGTGTTTACAAAAAAACCCCTCAAACATTAAACCAGAAAAAAGTACAATTATGATGATTTTCCTTGTCATTTGCATCAATTTCGTGTCCTCACAGTGTAATGATGTGGGAACCAGTGGTAAGAAGTTAGTATAGAATGGTTAATGAGGCAGTGGTGTCTAACAGATAATATTTGCTTATAATAACACTTCAGGGCTGAGGCCAGTAAGTGTTAATGGTGGATTTGTAAAAGGATGGTAATGGGGAAATTTGATATTGCCTTCTCTGAATAAAGCAAAATAAATTGGTCATGTCTGTATTGCAGAAAGTAACAAATTGCCAAGTTTCCTAATTTAGCTCTAAATGAGTTAGCTTGTCCCCTGATTAACATCGTTAAGGTGTTCACCTGGCTGAGCTGTTTCCAGCTTCCCAGTTAACATCTTTTCATGATAATACACTGTCACACTGCCTTGCCAGCTCCCCCAGAGCTAACTCCATGATATATGCAGAACACTCTTTGCAGTGTTTCAACGTGATCTCAATAAAACTGACAGAAAAGTGACAAGTGGAGGAGAAAAAAAAATTGTCCTTCTGGAGCATTATCATACTGACATGGAAGGTAATGAAAGGTTTTTATCAGATGTTTACTTTCAAGATGCTTAAAGCAATGTTTGTATCCTGTTATCAGAATCCAAATATGTGGCTTCAGAGTCATATATGAGCATTTTGAATCATCATAACCTTTCTGTATGTCCTTATATGACTTTCATCATTAGGGCAGATAAATACCTCCAGGATAGTTGGTTAGTTAGTTAAATTCTTTAAAAAATATGGAGCTGAATGGCTAATTTGCAGTCACAGTTACAGAGACAAAGCTCAAAGAGTCATCTACGTGTTTGAAGATGATTTGCCTTTGTCAAAAGAATTTTAACAAACAAATGTTCAGTTTTCCTGAGGTGTTGGAAATTTTGCTGGCCTTCTACCTTGTTTCTAGTCCCACAGGAATCCAACATCTCTGGTTGGCACAGCGTAGCAGAATTTTCAATTAATTTGNGGGGGGGGGGGGTAGCTTTTTAAACTAAGAAATTTCATACCTCAGTTATTTCCTTGAAGGCACAAGATGAGGAACACTAAGTCTGATGGGCTTCTTACTAAAAAAGGTTAGTAAATGTGCATCCCAGAACCTGGTAAATCCAGACAAATGGCTCTACTCCAGAATTACAGAATCATATTGGTTTGGTTTAATCCAGGTCGGAAGGGACCTCAGGAACTCTCTATCTCAAAGCAGGGTCAGCTATGAAGTTAGACCAGGTTGCTTTTGCCCTGGGAAGACTAATATTCATATTTCAAAGATGATCTGGAAATTCAGGTATCTGCTGTTGAGATTGATCAAACTTATCTAGTTAATATCATGATTGGTTGAGTGTTTA
>VYZX01027889.1:112750-130479 GCA_013401335.1 Brachypteracias leptosomus | reverse complement strand
TCAGAATCCAAATATGTGGCTTCAGAGTCATATATGAGCATTTTGAATCATCATAACCTTTCTGTATGTCCTTATATGACTTTCATCATTAGGGCAGATAAATACCTCCAGGATAGTTGGTTAGTTAGTTAAATTCTTTAAAAAATATGGAGCTGAATGGCTAATTTGCAGTCACAGTTACAGAGACAAAGCTCAAAGAGTCATCTACGTGTTTGAAGATGATTTGCCTTTGTCAAAAGAATTTTAACAAACAAATGTTCAGTTTTCCTGAGGTGTTGGAAATTTTGCTGGCCTTCTACCTTGTTTCTAGTCCCACAGGAATCCAACATCTCTGGTTGGCACAGCGTAGCAGAATTTTCAATTAATTTGTTTGCCTGGGTTAATTTGGGTTTATTTCTTTCAGAAAAAATAAAAATGGTTTCTACCCATATATTTTAATGCAGATTCCTTGACATTTTTCATCAGCTGAGGGCACTAATTCTAGCGTTTTACTCAGTTGCATGATGTCTACTTGAATTCCAGGAGCTTTAATTGAATGTGTTGTAAAATTGGAATATAGGGGAGAGGAGGAGGAGATCTGCAGCCTGTTGAACTTTGCTACAGTCCTGCCACAAATATTTAAAGAGCAATGAGAGAGATTAACTTCAATAGGGAATGGGGGATTGAACAAATTCCTGTAGGTCTCTTATGTATATCACTTGCTGTTCTAAGGTGTGTTTCATCCAAGTTGAAATACACTTTGAGATCTTCAGATAAAAGGTGTTGCAAAATGAAAAGTGAGGGTATTATTGGTTTATGTATTCCAAGTCCCTCTAGGACAGCTGTAAAATCCACAAGCTGGAGTTTGCATTAGAATCTCTGATCATAGGTAAATTCTTTATCTTTGAATTACTGGATTAAAGAAACAAAAGAGAAAGCCCTTTTTCTGTGCATTTGAGTCTTGTTTACTCCCTCGTGAATTATGTATTATATAACAGGTATATGTGCTTGATACTCCTAGTTATTCACAGTTAATGAATAATATAATAAAACCATCACATCTTCAGGGTTAGGGAAGTAAAGTGGTTTATGTACTTGAACAAATTAAGACACCATGTTATGTTCTCATTTTAGGTACATTGTTTGAAGAAGGGTATAGACTGGATATACACACATGAATTAGACAATACTTGTTCTTATTGTACCATTAAGACCTACCACATCTGCTCAGATGATGTCCAAGGTAAATCTCTATGGCAGAAATACACTAGGACTGATATTTCTATTATTTTATTGTTATAGTGTCCCCTAGACCCATATTTTAGCTCCTGTCTCTGTAACATAAATAGAAGAGGTTAAGCATTTTAATATCTTCTGCAGAGTACATTCACACCTGTTGTCTTCTAAATATTACATATACAGAAACTTGTATAAAAAAAGGAAGATACAAGGATTTTAGTGATATATTCAGGTCCTAATAGCAGTAAACTAGTCACAAAACACAGACAAGACCCCAAATATGAAAGATGGCTTTCAAATAACCTTTATGTAAAGGACTTTGTACCATTCTTGATTTTTCTGGGCATTTTTTTGTGTTTGATTTTATTCGAGTACTCTCTAAATTGGAGCATTAGCTGCTCTTACAATCAGATTTAAATTGTGCTTGCCATCTCCCTTTAATATTTTTCTTTTAGTAATTTAAATGTCATTTCACAGGAACAAATAGCCAGAACAAAAAGGAAGTATTGCTTATTGGCCAGTGTTTAAAGGCACGCAGATAAACAAAGTCCATTGTAATTATGCCAGGGGCATAATTCTGACTGTTCTGCTCTGCCTTCTATAATTAGTCTTGGAAGCAAACACTGTTATATCCAGCCATGAAATGAAGTGAAAGAACTGAGTTTATTAGAGATTAATAAAGTCTCCACGAGCATTCCTAAAAAGCTACTGAACCCTTAAGTATAGATTATAGGTCAGAACACATTGCCAGTACTTCCTCAGAGGGCAAGAAATTGAGCATGCTATATATATTAACTACAAAGAGAGTGAATAGAGGGCTGCTGAATGCTAATGGAAGATTTTAACGAATTACACCACGGAAAAAGATGTGTGGGACTTTCATTGCAACATTTAAATGTATTTTTAACAGTCTTATAACTGAGATGTTTTAAGAAAAAATCCAGAGCTCTCATTACTGAAATTCATTACAGCAATATGTGCACGTTTAAGTGGTATTGCTCATTTATAAGGACATTTTAATGCAATTTTCTGAGACATTCTAAACTGTATTACCAAAATATATAAACCCCTTACATTTGAAAGACTGACTCTTTCCATCCAACTACTTTCTAAAGAGAAGCGTGAAAAATATTTTCACTCTTCCTTTCATAAATAGCAGAGATGGAATACAAAAAATATAACACTGTTGTGTAAGCTTCTCAATATAAACCTTATTGCAAGCATTGATCACTGCATCACAAGGAGTAATATCAAAGGAAAGTGGATATCTAGTGGGGAGAAGAGGATTTAACAACATGCTTGCTTCTTCAGGAGATGGAAAACAGTCTTGGAGATGCACCTTAAAGCTTCAACTTCTGCTTCAGTGTTTTAATTATTCTGCTTCCTATAGTCAATGTCTCCCTGTTGACACATCCTATTTCCAGGCAATTGCTTAAAGTTTTCAAAGCATCACAAGGAAGTTGCCCTGTACTTTTTTCAATTGATTGCCCAAAAAATCAGTCTTTCAACCAAATGTTAACCTTCACATCCTTCCTACCTCCTATTATACACAATAAGCATGGGACAGGTATTGAAACACCTTGATATTGATGCAACACAGAAAGCATGAAACATACTGATACTTGTTGCAAATCTGACATCAGGCAGACCTCATGGAGAAAATATAATTATTGACCTCCCATTCTCTTGCACTGTTATCTAAATTAACTTTGTGATCTTCTGCTGATTGCCCAGCTCAAATGATAATTAACTTGATTTGGCAACTCCGAAACTGTTTATGTGGAAAAAATGTTAAGTTGCTGTTGCTTGGGGAAAAAAACCAAACTCACAAACAAACAAAAACCCAACAAAAATCACACAAAAAACCAAATCATATTATTTGGATAAAATACTGAGAAATGATCATAAGATGAGCAGCTTCTTTACTCTAACAAAGAAGATGTTAATGTTCTTTGAGATGCTTTCTATTTGTTTGAGACCTCAGTTTTGTCAAGAAATAGGAAGAATAGTTTCAAGGATAGAAATGATAGAATACCAGATGGAACAAAAATGTCTAAAAAACTGTGGAAGGTTCTCAAAGAAAGTTCTGAAAAGATAAAATGGGGAGGGAGGCAGGGTAAGAGAGATTGAATCCTGTTCTGAGGGAGACATATATTGGTGAGAACGTTCTGTAAAGATTGAAGATCTTGCATAACATCTTATGTAGGTATGTTTATGATTTCAGAATATAAGTGTCATTATGCCCAAGAAGCTCTTTTAAATGAATATTTGGTTATGATTTTGTTCAATGCATTGCATATATATATATAAGTACACATATACTTTCACTGATTGCAGATGGAGAGAGCAATAAATATTGGCTTTCCTTTACTTGTGTGTTACTGCTCTTTTAATATCTGTAAACTGGACATGACTAGAGACAGATATTGGGTAGGAATTCCCTGATGTTTCCTGTTGATTTAGGTTATGTTTATGCAGATAAATTACTTACTCTTGGGCTTTTTCATAAAATACCACAAGATGGTTTCCTGCTATATTGCTCAAGACTCTTTTTCCTCCTGAAGCAGAGTCACATCCACGCACATGGCATTTGGCTCATCATGTGTCTTGTAGGATGAAGGGTTTACTCACACTTGCATCTATTTAACATGATGTTTTTCAAAGTTAAAATGAACAGAAAGCTTAAATTTCTGGGTGTGAAGGGCTGCCATGTCCAAATGTCTTGGATTTTTTTGTAACTGGAATGATTAATGTTTTCCTGGGTATCAAAGAAATCATCAACTGACAATATCAAACATTGCTTTACATGTTACTGTGTCAGCTGCTATGGAATACCAGTCTCATAATATGCACTATTAAGTGCAATACCTTTTTATGTAGTAATATTTACCCATTCCTTACTACCATTCTATGCAGTTAGTCTGGATGAATGACTGCATCTACCAGAGCAAACAGATCTCCTTTTGAAAGATTCAGACTTCTACTCTTTGTCAATTGTTTTTGTCCTGCTTGGATACAGATGAATTTTAAAATGCGAAATCAGTTCTAGAATGAAAAAAACTTCTTCAAGTGAAAAAGAAACACTATTCCCAACCTCCCCACCCCCTACTCCTACTTGACAGCTTTGAAGAGGAGATGATAACAAGAGACTAGAAAAAGCAGTGTAGATTCATTTGTAGTATGGAGGAAGGCTTTCTTGTTTGCTCTTTAAACAACCACAACTCTCTCTTACCACAAAGTTATCCACATTTAGCTTTTATCATCCCAAAGTCACTGGATATGCATTTCTAAGGGCTTTTACTAAAGAATAAATCTAGATTCTTAGAGTGGCATGAATCAGTGCAGCAGCTCTGTTGACTCCAGTAGAAGTTCCTACCTTATGTCACCTCGACCACACAGACTTTCTGCAAGATATGATATCTTGGTCTTTCAGACCCAAACTGTGAAATAACACTCATCAGATGTGTCCTTCTATGAACTTCCTACTCTGGTTGCAGTGTTAAGCCCTCAGTACTCTTTTCCTACAGTGATTTTGTGTGTGATGTGAAAGTGTCATGACTATACAAAGCCTGAGACCTGTGGCAATGACAACAAAATGGGCAAAATGCTGCAACCAGGATCTTGAAGGTAACTCTTAATAAGAATGAAGGTATCTTACACTCCCTTCTATATGCATAATTCTGCATTCAAAACTTCTTGAAAATATAGTAGGCCTTTATATCATCTGATAAAATTTGTCAGATATTACATTTTATAGGGAAACAGTAAGTTAGAGATGTTTTCCCAAAGAATCAATATTTTTTTTCTTTGTGTATGTATGGAGAATTACTCCATTAATTTCTGTCAGTCACTTTGGTGTAACTGGGGGAATTCAACTGATGTACTCCACAGAGGACTGGATTTCTACATCTCTGGAGAAATATGAAAGTCAATGCCCTAGCTGGCTAGGTTTTTTCCCTTTTTTTTTATTTTCCTATTTGAAAGGACCTTTAAGACTGATGGAATTTTTTTGTGGTTTTTAGGTTTTGGGAATTTCCTCAATTTTCTTCTGTGTCAGCTACAAGTATAATTATATTTCAGCATGATAGTGCTATAGGTGCAAGCAGATACAACAACTTAATTCACATTTACGTATATAGATAAAAGAAAGTTTATCTGCAGATGCTAGATATTTGTCTGAGTCCTTCTGGGATAAATCCAAGCTTACTTTGATGTACCAGAGCAGCACTACATTACAGCATCTACAATAAGCAGATTCAACCAGTCTAGGTTATATATTAAGCTTGAAGATCAGAAAATTGGCACAGTTGGATGAGAGTGTCTCAATAGGATCATTGAAACTGGGGTGGGTGATTGGATGATTTGCAAGAGTGTACAGCAAACCATTTTGGTACCATGAATTCAGTGATTAAGCAAAATAGTTACTGAATATGGCCAAAGACTGTATTTGATTGTTGGGAGTAATTCAGTTGCATTATTTATTGTGTATCTGTGAGTATAAGAACTTGGTGCAAATATAATTTTGTGTGTTTCCTGGTACTTTTCTTTTCCCCTTTTGTTGGGATTAGAAATAATTAGTATCTAGATAATGAAAATATACAGAAGATTTGATTTTCAAAATAAGGTCTATTATTAGCCAGGTAGCTTCAGATCTAATATCCATCATAGCTACAAACAGCAGTGCCTAGAGTTCATCTTAGCTGCTGAATTACGTTTAGATTTGACTATGTATAGTCAAAAAATACACCCTTAGAGCTATTGACCTGCATGAATATACATTCAGAAATTCAGATCCTGAAAATGCACAGATAATTGAATTTTTATGAATCCTGAAATCAAAAGTGTACATAACCATTGTGTATCCTCCACAAAAGGAGCTAACAATACAATAGCCGTGGGCTCAGTCGTAATTTCCATTTAGCACTTTGCTGATTTTTAGACTTTTCAGCATCTTCTTGCATCATTTCTATGTGAAACAATGAAAAAGATGTAATGCAGAAAAATATACGTATCTTTCTGAAATTCCTGAACTAAAGTAGCAGAAGGTGTGAGAGCTGAGTCTAGCCTGTATATTTTATTCAATTTTAATCTACACATTTCTGTGAAGTTGTATATATATGTGTGTGTATATATATATAAAGTATAAATGCAGATAAATAAAAAATTAATCAGAATAACCTTATAATTTTGAATCCAATCATTACACCAAGCAGTATTTTCTTCATTAAGTAGCCATTTAAATCAACAGAATAAGTCACTGGAGTTTGCCTTGGTCCTTTCTTTGAATAAGGACCAATATACAGGTGCATTGCTGCAGGAGCTAAACAGGGGATTAATCAAAATTTTGAGAGGCCTCAGATGTTTGATCACTTTCCTCCTGTTTCCAAAGTTAAATCTGTTTTTATAACACTGGGGTTTTTTTCTAGAAGATTAATTTGTATTTTTATGTTCAAAGCTGAAAGTTGCTGGCAAGAAACCCTGTCAATATCTTGACAATATGAGACACTATAGGTGACTATCTAATTTATTTCCTTGCATCAAACAAGTATATCACTGAATAAATTGTATCAGGTTGTGGAGCCACCTGATCAGACGAACAAATAAGAATCTTGGAACTTATACTCCATGAGAGAATGAACTGTTTGAGGTAGGATATGTAGAAAAACAATAGAAAAGAAGAGCTAATTGTTGAAAGGAGGAAACTGCAATGATTTTTGAAACTTGGATGGGATTATTTATAGATTTAAGAATGCAAAAATATATTATGTCTACACCAGAATGATATAAACTGAGTTCTGAAGTATAGGAAAAAAAGAAGTCAGAGAGAAAGATACTGGCAATACACAGAAAGTGAATTCTCTCATTGCATTATTAGTAAACAAATATTTGTCCAAAATAACTCTAATTTGAATTTGAAATTAACAAAGCTTCTCCTAAAGACTTTCCTCTTTCTGCATCACAGAATGGAAAAATTGTTTATAAACAGTTTATCTTTGTCAAAAGATCAATCCCCAAATGCCCCTGAGGTCAACTTCCCATGACCCTCCTGCTCCATAAACAGCAAGTGAATAAATTAAATTGCCTAAAGTCAATGTTAACTTGTGCACCTGACTTTCCAGAGAACGTTCTTTATTTTCCCTTGTCTTTTGTCTGTTTGTTTGTCTTGTAGTGCTAGTCCTAAATCATCTGTGGTTAAACTTCATCTTGTTCTTCCAATGGTGCTTTTCAGCATTCAAGCAACAATTGTGTGCTGAGCTAATGCTGAGGATTCCATGGAGAAGAAACTCATATTTCAGTCGAGGTAGCTTACAATACAGAAAGAAAAAAAGTAACAAAAGTGGGTCTATGAAAGGCATGTTTTTATGATTAGTTATATATTTATGAAATGTAAATTGAAACTTAAATAATATATATATAAATGTATATTTATAAATATGTGTTAGTATATATGCAACATGTATTTTCATACACATGGCATAGATGCATATACATGCTTTGATACTATTATATTTAGATTTTCCTTCCTCACAACTGAGTACTTAATATTGTAATGTTTAACTTCTATCTGTGGGAAACATCTACCTGTTGACTTTTGCAATCACTGTTTATTCTAACTGCAAGAAGTTGCCTTCAACTTTATGGAATCATAGAATCATCAGGGTTGGAAGGGAGCTCAAAGATCATCTCGTTCCAACCCCCCTGCCATGGGCAGGGACACCTCCCACTAGAGCAGGTTACTCACAGCCCCATCCAGCCTGACCTTCAAAATGTCCAGGGATGGGGCTTCCACCACCTCTCTGGGCAACCTGTGCCAGTGTCTCCCCACCCTCCTGGGGAAGAACTTCTTCCTAACGTCTCATCTGAATCTCTCCACCTCTAGATTTGACCCATTCCCCCCAGTCCTTCCACTACCCAACATCCTAAAAAGTCCCTCACCAGGGACTTACTTTACATCCAATTCATTACAGAATTATATTTTCTGTAGTTATACAGCTATATAGCCCATTACATAAATATATAGCTATAAGTGTATACAGTCTCTTTCATTCCTGGAGCCAACATTTTTTCTTTAAGAAAGTTGATTTCTTCCTGGCTAGGTTGAAAGACATTCTAAAACATAAGGAAACATTGTTTATTTTAAAATACCTCTGATGTTGAAATCAAAAGTTTGAAAAGACATATACACACAGAACACATAATTATTTCATTGAAAAGAAAAGTACCAATTTTTATTCTAAGTTAAAAAAATATTTTGACATAACTATTGCCTATATTCCTAAGGTAAATGCTTTAGGATGTTTTCAGTTCTGATACATAAAAATTCAAAACACAGAATGGATTCTTTTCATGTTACTTGACTTTTTCTATCTAAAAGCAAATTTGTTAGGAAAATGAGAATTTAATTCTGTTGCATTTTTATTTCTTGACGTATGAGCTTTTTAATTTTGCTGGTTCTACATGAGGAATAATGCAACTTTGGGATTTCCTACAAAATGGAAAACCAACAAGCAATCCCCACTTTCTCCTAACTTTTAGACTAAATGGATAGTGGAAGCATGTAGAAATCACAGGAAAAAAAAGGTTACCTAAGTCCAACTTGTTGTTTAAAGAAGAGCCAATGCCAAAATCACCTCCACAGTGTTTAATAAGCACTGATCATCCCTGACCATGATGCCCACTCACATATAAATATAGATTGGCAGCAAGGAATGTGCAGTAAGCAAAGCTCAAAACTGACTGGTAAATGCAAGTTCATAAATATCAAATGTAGTTCAGTGGCCTAAAAGTTCTGCTTTGATGTCCACTTACCAGAAACTTGAGTCAAAGCTTGTTGGAAGGTCTCGTAAAGCACCTGTAGAAAGGCCAGTAATGGTTCATTTGTATCCTGAGTTTACCTCCCATGCCTACAGCATAAGAACAAGCTCAGTCACTGGGGTGCATATTAATTTGAAAGGCTGAGTATTTACCAAGTTTTAGAACTTCTCCTTAAGTTTTCAAATCAAACCTTGATTAACTTTCAAAAAATCATTTATGAATTGATCAGAGCTTACTAAAAGTGAATAGTAATGAAATTATGTTCATATATATAGAGCGCAACTTGAATTATCATATCAGCTTTTTAAAATGAGTCCACACACTGCAAACAGTCCTTGAAGCTGTGTCCTACCATCTGTTTTTAGGAAACACTAGCTTTTATTTTGTTGTCTCATCAAAATATGGAAAGTATGAGTTGAGTTATGTCTGGTGAGATTTAACGGTGACAAGGAATCAGTTTTAGATGAAATCTTTTAAGGGATATTTCACTTACAGAAAATCAATCCAGCTATTTGATATGATTTTCATTGAATTTGGTGACCCTAAAACCGATCTGAAAAAGAAAGTATTGACTTGATTTGAACTAGTTGAACAATAGTTTAAACACCGAGCTTAGCAATGTTTGGTTTATAGTTGGACTTGATGATCTAAAGGGTCTTTTCCAACCTAAATGAATCTAAGATTCTATGATTTACTAACAGTTCTGGTTATAGCAGGGATAGAATCCTAAGCCAGTCACGGTCTGCAGACCATTAGCAACTTTGGGTAAACCAGGAGCTTAAGCTGGGAAGGGCAAAAGTCAGGGCAGCTGACCTGAATTGGCTCCCAGGTGTATCCCATACCATTAATGTCTTGCTTATTATAAAGGAGGAAGCCTGCTGAGGACAAAGACTTCTTCTGCTCTTTGTTATCACTGGAGGGTCTTGCTCACCATTCTGCTCCTGAGGTATGTTTTCCTGGTTTATTGTGACTGCTGTACATTCATTGGGCTGAGTATAGCTTTATGTACTTTATTTTGACATTTTAACATTATTTTTACTGTTTTGCTAAATCTGTTTTTGTTTCAACCCATGGGTCTCCATTTTCCAATACCCCTTCCCAGCTTGGGAAGATTTATCAACAATTGGAGATGAGCTAAATGAACACACTGATGAATTAAAATTTGTAACTGGAGTGGCTCAATAGCTCAATGCTCTCAGAAGTAGAACAGTTTGTTGTTTGTTTGGGGGGAGTTGTTTATTTGTTTTTTCCCCTTTGCATGAGTGAATTGTATCAACTGCCACTTAGGAGTGATAAAACCTCAAGGACAGAAGTACATTATGCAGTGACATAAATTTTAGACCTTATTTCTAAGCAGGATAAGTATAGTAGGGTAAGTAACTGTATTTTAAAATCCACTCCCCAAGTGTGTACAGAACATTGACACTGAAGAAGGTCCCTGCTGCCCTGGCCCAGCTGTGACCAGCACTAGGGATGCAGGGAAACAAAATAGTCAATGTGCTTGTGTCCTTACTGGCAACCAGGTTTCCCTTCATAACAAACCCACTTCAGGCTCAGCTTCTGTGTGGTGGATTTCTTTGGACTTGCTCTCTTGTTGAGGGACTTTGCCTTTACTGCTTTATGACTTGATGATCAGGGTTGGCAGAAAATGATAGTGGCTCTACCAGTTGCAACAACCCCAGTCAATCTCTTTGAGTTTCTCCCTGTCTAAAGTCAAATTGCTGGGATGTCCTAGTTACTAGTGGCTTCTGGCTCTATTCTCACCGTTTCCTTCCTGTGTGTATCCAGACACAAGTCAGATCATTCTAGATATGAATCCCCATGACAATTTCCTATGGTTTTTTTTCTGCTTTTCCAGTCTATACAAGAGCCACCTAATGAGCTAAAGTTAGGCAGATGTATTCAAAGTCTCATTTATCTGAATAGTGCCTTCATATGGGTGTCACCCTGTGACATCAATTTGGTAGAGGATGTCAAAACTACTTGTAACTAACCTGGCAGACACAAGAGAACTCAACCAGGTGTGGAGAATAGAAGAAATGGGCTGCCAGGTTTTTGTGGTGATTAATACATTGGTTCTAGCTGAAATGTATAACTTCACCCTAGAAAAATCTGATTTGGAGAATCTGCTAGTTATCTCCTCTGCCCAGCTAGAGCTTGCGGCATGACCACTAATGCCTTTAAATCAGCCAGTGTTCTGCTGACCTGGTAGGTATTTGATGCTCAGAGGCTTGCAAGAATTATAATAGTAGGGAATTACTNGTAAAGCACCTGTAGAAAGGCCAGTAATGGTTCATTTGTATCCTGAGTTTACCTCCCATGCCTACAGCATAAGAACAAGCTCAGTCACTGGGGTGCATATTAATTTGAAAGGCTGAGTATTTACCAAGTTTTAGAACTTCTCCTTAAGTTTTCAAATCAAACCTTGATTAACTTTCAAAAAATCATTTATGAATTGATCAGAGCTTACTAAAAGTGAATAGTAATGAAATTATGTTCATATATATAGAGCGCAACTTGAATTATCATATCAGCTTTTTAAAATGAGTCCACACACTGCAAACAGTCCTTGAAGCTGTGTCCTACCATCTGTTTTTAGGAAACACTAGCTTTTATTTTGTTGTCTCATCAAAATATGGAAAGTATGAGTTGAGTTATGTCTGGTGAGATTTAACGGTGACAAGGAATCAGTTTTAGATGAAATCTTTTAAGGGATATTTCACTTACAGAAAATCAATCCAGCTATTTGATATGATTTTCATTGAATTTGGTGACCCTAAAACCGATCTGAAAAAGAAAGTATTGACTTGATTTGAACTAGTTGAACAATAGTTTAAACACCGAGCTTAGCAATGTTTGGTTTATAGTTGGACTTGATGATCTAAAGGGTCTTTTCCAACCTAAATGAATCTAAGATTCTATGATTTACTAACAGTTCTGGTTATAGCAGGGATAGAATCCTAAGCCAGTCACGGTCTGCAGACCATTAGCAACTTTGGGTAAACCAGGAGCTTAAGCTGGGAAGGGCAAAAGCCAGGGCAGCTGACCTGAATTGGCTCCCAGGTGTATCCCATACCATTAATGTCTTGCTTATTATAAAGGAGGAAGCCTGCTGAGGACAAAGACTTCTTCTGCTCTTTGTTATCACTGGAGGGTCTTGCTCACCATTCTGCTCCTGAGGTATGTTTTCCTGGTTTATTGTGACTGCTGTACATTCATTGGGCTGAGTATAGCTTTATGTACTTTATTTTGACATTTTAACATTATTTTTACTGTTTTGCTAAATCTGTTTTTGTTTCAACCCATGGGTCTCCATTTTCCAATACCCCTTCCCAGCTTGGGAAGATTTATCAACAATTGGAGATGAGCTAAATGAACACACTGATGAATTAAAATTTGTAACTGGAGTGGCTCAATAGCTCAATGCTCTCAGAAGTAGAACAGTTTGTTGTTTGTTTGGGGGGAGTTGTTTATTTGTTTTTTCCCCTTTGCATGAGTGAATTGTATCAACTGCCACTTAGGAGTGATAAAACCTCAAGGACAGAAGTACATTATGCAGTGACATAAATTTTAGACCTTATTTCTAAGCAGGATAAGTATAGTAGGGTAAGTAACTGTATTTTAAAATCCACTCCCCAAGTGTGTACAGAACATTGACACTGAAGAAGGTCCCTGCTGCCCTGGCCCAGCTGTGACCAGCACTAGGGATGCAGGGAAACAAAATAGTCAATGTGCTTGTGTCCTTACTGGCAACCAGGTTTCCCTTCATAACAAACCCACTTCAGGCTCAGCTTCTGTGTGGTGGATTTCTTTGGACCTGCTCTCTTGTTGAGGGACTTTGCCTTTACTGCTTTATGACTTGATGATCAGGGTTGGCAGAAAATGATAGTGGCTCTACCAGTTGCAACAACCCCAGTCAATCTCTTTGAGTTTCTCCCTGTCTAAAGTCAAATTGCTGGGATGTCCTAGTTACTAGTGGCTTCTGGCTCTATTCTCACCGTTTCCTTCCTGTGTGTATCCAGACACAAGTCAGATCATTCTAGATATGAATCCCCATGACAATTTCCTATGGTTTTTTTTCTGCTTTTCCAGTCTATACAAGAGCCACCTAATGAGCTAAAGTTAGGCAGATGTATTCAAAGTCTCATTTATCTGAATAGTGCCTTCATACGGGTGTCACCCTGTGACATCAATTTGGTAGAGGATGTCAAAACTACTTGTAACTAACCTGGCAGACACAAGAGAACTCAACCAGGTGTGGAGAATAGAAGAAATGGGCTGCCAGGTTTTTGTGGTGATTAATACATTGGTTCTAGCTGAAATGTATAACTTCACCCTAGAAAAATCTGATTTGGAGAATCTGCTAGTTATCTCCTCTGCCCAGCTAGAGCTTGCGGCATGACCACTAATGCCTTTAAATCAGCCAGTGTTCTGCTGACCTGGTAGGTATTTGATGCTCAGAGGCTTGCAAGAATTATAATAGTAGGGAATTACTAAATTCAAGAAATTATAATAGCCCACAGTGGCTTCAACACAAGCATCGATTTACCTTTTGAATGCAGACAGGCTAAGCTGCAAAATGTAGCTCTGGTATAAAACCCCAGTGATTTACTCAGGGGATGACTTATACAATATATTTAATCCATAGCAGGCATACTCTTCCCCCTGACAACTTCCATGATCATAAGTTTCTCCCTGTACCTATGTTGTCACTGCTCTTAAAACCAGAGACTCACAGATCTCTCAACACATTTAAAGTCTTCTAACAAGTATCAAATAAACATGATTTACTTTTACACAACCCCCTTTAATTGTTGTAGGGGAAGAAAAATAAAACCAAAATCTGATGCTTTTAATTAAAAGAGCTTTTTCCTTAAGAATGTACTAATTCAATATAAAATAATAATATAGGTACCTAGTTGAGCTGTCATTGTATTTATAGATGACTCAGTGGTAAAGGATAGATTTAGACTGGATATTAGAAAGAAGTTCTTTAACATGAGGGTGATAGATCAGTGGAATGGGCTGCCCAGAGAGGTGGTGGAGGCCCCATTCCTGGAGTCATTCAAGGTCAGGCTTGATGGGGCTCTGAGCAGCCTGACCTAGGTAGAGATGTCCCTGCTTGTGTAGGGAGGTTGGACAAGATGACCTCTGGAGGGCCCTTCCAGCCTGAAACATTCTATGACTCTATGAAATATACGCTGTTTGCTCTATGTTTGATTGGAAGTTGGGCAGATACCACCCCAATACTTCTGAACTGGTGAATGAAAGTAACCAGACATTCTGTCTTACACTTTCTTGCAAGAATTCTGCCTCTGGACATACCTGGAGGTGCACCATACTCCTTAAATAAGAGAATCTAATAAATATGCACCTGCACTGCTACATACAAACCTTCAGCCAAATTAGATGCTCTATGCCCAGCCATTAATTAAATAACAGAATTTCTATATTTGGGACAAAAAAAGTCTGTGCCAGAGCATCTGTTCACTTGTCTTGAAATGCATGACTGGTATTTTCTAATGCAGATTCTAGTACAATAATGTGAGAAATTGATTGTATTCAGAAGGCACAATTGCACATCAAGGAAACATGCCACATTGGACTGGCTTTTTGGCCCTGCTGGAATAGCTACTGAAAGATTTCATAATATTCCCCAGTGTAAGAATTTGAGTGATGCCTGGTTTGAAGCCAGGAAAATATATGGGACATGGAGTGGCTCTTAAGTGAGAGAAGAGAAAGGAGTTGTAAAAATTAAATGTTATTTTAATGGCTGCTTGTCAACTAGCAATCTTCTGGGTCTGAAATTCTGACAGAGGAATTGGTGCGTATCTCAGGATGAAATTGCAATAAGCTTTCTGAGTTTCTCATGCTCTGTTCAGGTTATGCAGTAGAGGGGCATGAAAGGTCAGCAGAAGTTTTCATTACACTGGTTCTCCCTTCTGAGGAACAAAAAACCATTAGTATCGATGAAAGCCATGGCAACTTAATGCCAAAGAAAAATAAGAAATGATATATTATAATCCAGTAAACTCCCAGTTACTCTGAACTTCTACTACCTCTTCAAGCTACCCTTCCACCCAAGCATGAAAAATTTAAAAAGCTTATTTCAATTTAAATCTCTGGACATGTATATTTTCTGCAGAGAATTCCTTCTGCTCTCTGAAATGTCCTCCCACTGTTTAGTTCAACCCTGGGGTTGGTTTGCTGCTCAGAAATAGTTACAACATTCTACAGAAAAACTGTTCTCAAGCATAGATTGATTTTTAGCTTTTATTAGCAGAATTCTACACTTTAAGAATATTTCATTTGTGTTTAATTATGTGAAGCAGTAGGAAGTCTCCACAAGACAATTTAGCTGCTCAAGTTGAAGGAATTCTTCTACCCATTTGTTATTACTTAAATTAACTGTTTGATTTTGTAATTTAATGAGTCTTTGCTATTATGAAGAACTCATAGATGATAAGCCCTCTTGGCTTCTAATGAAGTCAGTACTTTGATCCTGATATCCTTTCTGTACCAGAAAATCATGTGTAAGTTAACAGAATCTCTGCATTGGCTTCAATGGAAGAAAACACAGTAATATGCCTGTGATCCCATGAGAAATTACTAAAAATTATTCTCTTGATATACTAAATATTCTCAAATATTCTTTCGAATACATTCGGGACAAATCCTCCAAAATATAATTTACCAGCTTCATTTTAGGTGGAAAGGAGAGTGTCAAAGTGGAATTTCAGCCAGAAATCACAGTAGAGAAAGAAATGAAAACAGAAAATTAAATAGGAAATTAAAATTAATGAGATAACACTTTTCTCTTGTTCCAGTGCATTTTTAATTTTTATTTCAAAAGGAAGTATAAAAAGTCCTCCAGGTGCATGCAACAGTAGGACATGGAAGCTTGCTCTTGGCTTGAGTAAGTCCAGCCTAAAGATGTGCACACACATCAACAAACAAAATGTACCAGTTGTTCAAATGAACCTTCCCTGGAGGTTTTTCTGTGTCAGAGAGAGCTTCTGCCTCAGTGCAGCACAAGTCCATCACTTCCAGTCATAATGAGCTATTTCACTTTGTATCCTGTTGCTGAAGCTTTTTTTCTGAGAATCTTTGCTCTTCCATATGGAGAAGTGTTTTATGATTTTCATTCTTCATTGACTTAAAGGTCATTATCAGTTCTAGTTATTTTGCCCATAGGTCTTTTTTGTTTTCGTGCAACTTTCCAGCCCTTCGCTGACCTTTGAGAAACTTGTGAAAGTTAGGGTAATTTTTATCTGAATTTGTAGGCTTTGAAGCAGAACAGTCTTCCATCATGCACTCCTAACATAGCCTTTANTATGCTGCCCATTAACTTAAATGAGAACATTTTGTAATGCCAAGTACATAACAGCTTGAGCATTCTCAGTGTGTGACTTTGGTTTATATTTTTTTGGTTCTGTTTTTTTTAAATATTGCTGTATCTGGGGATTTCTGATTGCAGATATACACGTGTTACAGTGGTGTCATCTTAAAATCCCATTCTATTAGTAGGTCAGCATTTAGCTGCTGTGATGTAAGAGCAAGTGTAATTTAGAGTGATTTATAACTGTCTTTTGTTTCTGTATCAGAAGGAAAGCCAAAGCCAACAGCTAATAAGTTAATAGTTTATGAATACCTCTGCTAATTAAAAAAAGAAAACACAACGTCCTCCTTTTTTCACCTCTTAAATCAAGGTTCACAAGACTTTGATACAGCACAGAGCACATTCTACCCTTGTTTATTTGCTGAAAATGGGGAGTAAATACATATATTGCCTTGAATGGCAGAGCTTACTTTACTGAGATTTTTAATCATGGAATGTATAGTGATTTGGGGTTCTCTTTGATCTTCTCTCTCTAATGTTGAATGCAAAGCTCTTTTGGGAAATCCAGCTGATCTACAGGAGATTATTTCAAGTAACAACAAAAATACCATATGTCACATTCTGCTGTGCTGACAAAAGCAAATTCTAGTCAGAAAGGCAAGGACCTTAAACAAAGGCAAAGCCAGCTACATGATCAAAGGGTTAGCATGGTTAAATTAATTTTACTTGCCTCTAATAAAGTGCAATATAGCACAAATCCACTTTTCATGTCCAGCAAACAAGCCTACAGCCCCTGTCACCACAATCCTGGGCAAAATTTTTTGCTATAGCCATTGCATCTATTCCAGTGGGACTAGAGAGAGAAAGCAGTAGGGGGAAAAAAAGGTTTTTATATAGAATATTTTCTTTGGTCCAGAAGGATTTCTGAAATTTCCAGCTCTGCAAATATTACATGATCTCCATTAATGTAATACCCTTTCATTCTCACCTCTTCAAGTAGAGCTTTTTGAGCAGCCATCACAAGGGGACTGGGAAATTGGCAAATATAAGAGGAACCAGGTCACAGTCGTGCTTGTATAATGATGCTGACAATGTTCTTGACCTTCATGGCTCGGCAGTTATTCTCACCACCACTCAGAACTTTTGTTGTCAATGAGATGTCAGCTCATAGCACGTTCTGGTGAAGTAGACACACTTATTTCGATGGATTACCAATGGGAGGAAAAGGATATTTGTAATTCAGCTTTTAAATAATATCATGACAAAAAGAATTGCTCCTTGAATATCCTCACAGATTATAAAATTGGCTGAATTGTTGGCCACCAGGCTAAACAGAAATCAAAATCTCCATAAACAA
>VYZX01027889.1:76523-107678 GCA_013401335.1 Brachypteracias leptosomus | reverse complement strand
GGAAATAAGGCAGAAAGTGGCTTTAAAATTTGAAGGCAGAGAGAAATTAAGTTATTAAACTGAATTAAAGGGGGAGGGGAGGAAGATGCATAATAGTGGTTTCACAGTCTGCAAAAACCTAGACATTAAAAACACATCTGTAATTACATATATGGAGAGGAAAGGAAAGAAATAAGAGAAAAATAGGACTGCATACAAAGGAGTGGTCCTTCCAATGTTTGAATCCTCCTTTTGTCCTTATATTTNTAAAAGATGAATTTTATGCAGGCCAAGTCTAAGGTTTTGATTGTGTTTCTACATTGTGAAATTGTAAAGGATGAGAGAAGTCCCTCCCCAACACTGCAGTGTGAGAATGTTCAGTTGCTCATTCTTTTGAATACAGAGTGATTCAAGCAATCAATGAGAGCTTGGAATGAATACACCTCTCCATTCAGATTTTGTGTGAACAGGACACTACTGGTGTTTGAAATATGATCAGATGAGTGAGACTTGCTGAGCTGTACATGCTTTTCTTGAAGGCTGCACTTGCTTAAATGTTCTTTGCACCAGACTTTGTCTCACCTATATATCACCTTGGTTTCTGCATCATCACAGCTATTTGAGAAACTGTTCAGTAAATAATCAGAAAACTCATAATGTTGAAAAATATCCATGAATTCCTGGGTTTGGGTCACTTTTCAACTAAATCTGGTGTGCTGGCAAAAAAGAAAATGTACAACCCAGTGGAAAGAAAACTTTTAAAATATAATACTTGTATCTTGTAGAGGAACTTCTGAGAGTTCACTGAACTGGAATCTTGGTCTGGTTCTTCCAGCACTACTCCAAGTCCTGTCAAATACAAGTGCCAACAAGTTAGGGGCTTTTTTTTCTGTAGAATCCACTTGCATGTTGTTTTTCTCATCAGTAGTGAAATATTTCATTTATCTTTCACTCTCTGAAGTTTATGTATGTGTGTTCTAAGAGGAGCAACTATTCTTCACCTAAAGGAAAAACTGATGGTGCTTGTGAAACCTTAATGTCTTTGTCTTTAAAATCCTCCCATTCTCAAATACACCAGGTCTCTATTTATATAACAGTGTTATCTGCCAGTTTCCTAGCAACTAAATGACCAGTCATTATGTTTTATTACTTTTCTGTACTTAACTGGTGTCAGAATTGATATCATCCAAAAGAAAATTGAGGAAGTTATATGTTTTTAAGACATCTGAAATTCCTAATTCACTCAGATTGTCTTCTGCTGGTTTATGTAACACAGGAACATTATAGCCAGCAAAGACCCATTAAATACTGTAAGGGTACTTGGTTCAGTCTTAGAGTAGTCTTTAAATCCATCCCAACTTTTAATAGTATGCACAGAAAGTAATTTTATTTAATAAGAAAATGGAGATACTCTGTGACTTAAATATTTGATGTGTCAATACCCTTCACTTACTTTTTGGCTAATTAAAACCTCATGTCAACATTGCTTCTTAGTACCTCAAATCAATAGCTGGCAAGGCTCAAAACATGTGAAATGGAACTCGAGGTACAGGGGCTTAGCCTCACAAACATTTTAAAAATAGATTATTGTTGTCAGTTTAAAAGACTTTTTGCTATATTTAGGAGTTTGTAAGTGAACATGTGCCTAGATAACACCTAACAGAGAAATGTTTATTTAATCCCATTTAAGTAATAGGGAACAGATGATCAGAAATAAAGCAAGTTGAAAAAGTTCATATTAGAAATTTCTTAGAGAAGAGGATGAATATAAGTGTTTGTTCTTACACTTGTGTCCTGGACAATGAGACATCTCTTAAAATTTGAGTGGAATTGAAAGATACAAAAAAGATAGATCAGGTCAGAAGGGAGCTCAGGAGGTCTCCACTCCAACCTCCTACTCACAGAAGGGACACTTCTGAGGTCAGACCTCTGGTTGCTCAGGGCTTTGTCCAGCTGGGTCTTGAAAACCTACAAGGATGATGATTGCACAGCATCTCTGGGCAGACTGCCCCACTGCTGGGATGTTCTTGGGGAGAAAAAACCTTGCCTTGTATCCTTGTATCTTCAATTTATGCTCATTGTCTCTCCAGCCTGCCTAGGTCCCTCTCAATAGAAGCTCTGCCTCTGAGTATATTGACATTCCTCCCTGAACCCCTGTATTGTGGGTACATATCAGCCCAGCCAGGCTGAAGTTTGGTTTGTTTGCTGCATGTGTAATTTTCAGATGTTTCACACAATATGAGTAAAGATCTTTCTCTAACCTGGGAAACCGTCAGATCTCAGGATCACCACCACCTTTCACTTGAATGGGACCTTCTCTCTCAGTTGTTTTAAGATTTATTTTTCCTTCATGTTATACGTCTCTTCAACAGGGTGATGATTTGGAAGTTTGAGAACTTAGACAATAGCCCAGTATTAAAAGAAGTTTTTGACTTTCTGAAATGAGCTCTTCTCAAGCTCTTTTGGGCTGACCTATAAGTTTTGCAAAGCTCTAATTAGGACATGGCTTCAAATTTCACCTCAATTACTATTTGGCAACACTCCTTTCTCTCTTGTATATTTACAGAAATTAAAAAGCTTTGGTTCAACAGAAACCTTTTGTTGTCCCCTCAACTAAGGGAGGGTCATGTTTGCAATTTTTCCCTCCATGCTTTAAATTCAGAGGTTAAAATATGATGTTTAAATGGTGACAGAAAAGTCTCAATGAAGAAATTGGGGTCTTCGACCTCAATCTCTGCTGCTTGGAGTGGGACAGGGGAGCATCATTCTGTGGTTGCTGGTTGAACTACTGTAACCTGCAACTGACAATTTAACCTATTAGATTTTGAGCATTTTCAGCTCAAAAGCATCAAAGTCAATGTAAATAACACATTAAATTGTCTCATTTAAAACTAAAATCAGGGAAACCACTATTTAATTATAAAATTAAGGACATAGACCAGGAGAAATTATATATAATGCACATTTTTAATCATCTCTCACCTCCTAGATGAGTCTCATCATATTTCCATATTAGATTGGGTTTTAGCTTTTATGTGATCACAGATCAGGCAGAGCAGATAATGATATCAGGAGCAGGCAAGTTTAGAACAAAGCAAGAGAATGAAATAATTACATGAAAGCCAAGAGTGAAGTAAAAGTAAAAATCATTGACTTGAAAACCATTTAAAATTCCATTAAAACTGTGCAAAGGGTTTGGCTTTTTTAATACTATTGTTCAGCAAAATTAGTCTTTGTTGTCTGAAGTGCAGGTAATGGAAATGCTGAAGTAAATTCCTAACTCTAAGACAAGTTCCCTTATAAATATACTAAATTATGTAATTCTAGAAAGAAAATTTCATAATCCATGCTTAATTTTGCAACCTTACTTGATAAATTATGAATCAGAAAAAAGGGACTAAGGACAGACATTATTAGCTAGCTTTGCTTCCAAATACACTGAAATATATTGAAATACATAATATTGTGCCTAGTGCTGTAATTTTTTTCCAGAAAAAAATAAAGATTATCATTTCAGCAAATGGTTTCAAAGTTTTCTGAATCTTAGGTTTAGACAGATTTCCTTTACAAGCTTTCATGATGCCACTAAAATCAAATTTGTCTGCCAAGTCAGACAAATATGTCCAGTAACAAATGAATGACTTGTTGTATTTCTGCTGTGCCTCAGTAAGAAGTAAAGGCCAATCTGTAAAAAGGGCAGTTACCTAATTTACTTTTGTGTAGTTTTTCCAGCAAGGTAAAAATTAAACACTTAATACAGTAAGAAGTCATTTTTGATTGCTACTAAACTAGGTTTCAAGGTTTTCTGTAGCTCCAGTTGAGTTTGTACATATAGGAAAGGGCTGGTTTTTTTTAATCTACCATCTCTTCAAAGTTACAGCTGAAATTTTTTGTCACAAGTGTCCTTGCAGGGAAAACAACCTTTTCCAACAGTTTGTTCATGTTTCCTGCACAGCTTGGAGGTCAATAGGTGGGGAAACAATAGTTTGAGACAAGAAAGAATAATTGGGACTTGGAGGAACACACCTTAAAGTTCTGTTATCAAAGAATCTGGAAACTCAATACCACAACCAAAATTCATTGTTTTTTTTTATTGTACATGTATTGGTTCTAGAAGGTACATTAATTTTTTTTTTATTCTGCTTCCAAATTAAAACTTGTATGAAGTATTGATATACTAGGAATAATATTCTCCACTCTTCTGCCTTAAAAAATGCCTTCACTGTTCTGCTTGTCTCCTTTTCTTATATATAAGAGATATTTTGCACTTTCAGTGTCTTTATACTCTCCTGAAAATAGAACTTTTGGAATTATCCTCTTTAAAAAAATTGAAAGCCAGTGCATGATAATTTTTTAAATTATTTTCTAGCTTCAAGCATAATTAGCAAGTAATCTGCATGAACACATACTTCCTTTGCTCTAAAATTCATTAGTAATGCAGTCACATATTCTGCAAGGTTATACATGGGACTTGCAAAATGTGGTATCATGGGTTTTATTTAACAAATGAAAACAGAGGGGGGGTCACAGTTCAAATAAAGCTAGACAAATATTAATATGATCAGCATTTGTTCCAATGTACTCCCTTTCAAGGAAGGCAGAAGAAGAAAGGACAATGCAAAGAGGAATAGAATAAAGTTAAAGAACAACAAAATAGGCAATGTAGGCAAATTGTTAAAATGTACAGGTTCTGAGAGAGAAGGGAAATGGGGAAAATTAAGGGAAAACATGAAAACAGCAAATGAAGATGAATTATGTAACTTGAAAAATATGTGAGTAGGAGGAAAGGAAATGGGCAAGGCAAAGAGAAAGTGGAAAAAAGGGGAAATCATCTAAAATAAGGCTATAATGGTGGAAGAGTTATGTAAAAGGACTATCAAAAATAGTTTTTCTGTTTCCCAGGAGTTACTTATGAGTACTACTATGGTTCACCTAACTGTGTTAGTCACTGAGGATGGTAATACATGTAATATTCCCTTTCCTTTAAAAGGCAAAGATAAAATAAACTATCCTATATTACAGGTTACAAAATAGAAGATATAAATCCATATTTTTCCCCACAGGAGTGACTCAAGATATAAAATACCAATTCACAAGGCCACATCCCAGGGCTCATCTGTGGCATTAGAGAACAGAAATAAGAGTATAAATTGAAACTCAGCATCCTCGGACATTTTTGTAAAATCATAGAATAATTTGAGTTGAAAGGGACCTTAAAGATCGTGTCGTTCCTACCACGGACAGGGACACCTCCTACTAGACCAGGTTGCTCAAGGTCCCATCCAGCCTGGCCTTGAACATCTCCAGGCATGGGGCATCCACAGCTTCTCTGGCAACCTGTTCCAGTGTCTCACCACCCTCACAGGGAAGAACTTCTTACTTGCACCTAATCTAAATCTACCTTCTTACAGTTTAAAACTGCTACCCCTTGTCCTATCACTACATGCCCCTGTAAAAAGTCCCTCTACAACTTTCCTGTGGGTTCCCATCAGATACTGGAAGGCTGCTAAAAGGTCTTCCTAGAGCCTTCTCTGCTCCAGGCTGAACAACCCCAACTCTCAGCCTTTAGGAGAGATGGTTTTATTTGAACTATTTTCTACTCTTGGCTAATTCTGTCCCTGAAGAGATTGAATTTCCTTAAATTTCAAAATTAAAATTAAAAAAAATCAAACATACAATTTGAATACAAGGGAGGGAATCTGAGATTTAAAGACTAGAGTATTACCAGCACTGTTGTATCAGTCCTAAGAGAGTCTGTGGTTGGATGTCTCATTTTTTAAGTACTTCAAACCTATATTCAGAACAATAGTGGCCAATGTTTCCTAATTACTTAAGTGCCTACTTATATTTTAGTACCTTCTACAAAGTCATCACCCATACAAGAATTTTTGGTAGCTTCTTTTCATCTGCTTTTGTAGGACAAATGATAATTTATGCATATTGGTGAAGGTAGGAGGAATAAAACATCTAGACAAAACCACTCAGACTGTGAATCACACTTATTGACAAAAGAGTTGATTAACCAAATTAAGAGTTCTCTGTTGCCATCTTTTCTTTCAGCAGATGCAATATACTGTCTGGGCAACTGGTGAAGACTAATAGCTCTATACAGAGCAGTCAGGGCATTGCCTACATTAAATAAATTCCCTCAAAGACAGAGAGAGAATTATTTGATCTAGCCAGGTAAGTTTATCAGAATACTTCCAGATGCTATAAGCCATCATATCTATATGTGACTTGTTCTTCACATATTCCTCTTTGAAGAAGCTCCAAAAAAGAAATAGGATATTTTTTGGCATCACAAGATTGCCTCAATGAGCAAAGATCTATGAATTGTACTCATGTACTAATTGAACATGCTTAATTAACAATCAGGCTGTGGAAATAAGAGTCACTACCACTACAAAAGGATTCAAACAATTATTGGAGTCAACACAATAAATACTTTAAGCATTTAGAGTTTTCCAGCCTGTTTACTGGTGTTACTAATTACTGATAAATCAATAATTGTGCTTGTGATATTAGCTAGTTGTGATCACCAGCTAATGATGTACAGTGAGTAGATTTGGAATTTCTTTTTTTGGGTGGATTTGCTTCTGGAATTCCTTTTTTGGGTGCATTTGCTTCTAAGACCAAATTGAACCAAGATTATTATTTCTAAATATACTAACCTTTGCAGTTGACAGTATCTTCTTATACCTGCAAATAAATAAGTAAAATAAACTACACTGATGAAGACTTTGTTAAATGCACTTGAATTAATTATCAGTTAAATATAGGATAAGTTGTGTTGTCCTTACTTTGAAGAATGACTTTCTCTCTGTGTAGTGGTTTATTAGTGGGTAGCTTCAACTAAAATATTAAAACTCAGAAATGAGGTAGTTTGATAAAGACTTTTCCAATCTTCTTGTCTGCTCTTAGCACGTTACACAAGATCTTTTTGAGATGAAAGTGTTTTAGCAAACCTGTTCCTGAGATGAAGTACTATTGAAAACGTATAGAAATGACTCCCAGGTTTCCCACAAAGTAACCCACTATTAACTCCTGGTTTTGCAGGCTTTTAATAAATAAATTGATCTTTTTTAACTGAATAAAGAACAGTGCAGCATAGACTAGAGATCATATGTCTATATAGCTGTACAAAAGACATGGACGGACAAAGGAAAACTCAAATGTATAACACAAAAAAGCTCAAACTGCTTAATAGTCAATCATCATATTTAATAACAAGACTCCCCTGAATTTAGCTGAGGAACTCTGTGTAACCTCTAAGAATCAAACAAAGTGCTCTTAAATAAATGCCAATGGCTTGGTAAAGAGAGAGGTTCTTAAACCATGTGTGAGGAAATGAAATCTGGGGATTAAAGTAAGGACTTCACTGACTTGAAAGGATGTTTTATTCAGGAGATAAAGAAATAATAGTGAAGCTGGCAGAGCATTTTGAAGACTAGGTGAGAAATAAAAATTTGACTACCTCAAGAACATCCTAGTGAACTAGATGACGAAGGATTCAATTATAGAGAAGGCTGAGAAATGCTATCAAAGTTTTATGTATCTTCTCAAAACAAGATAAAAACATTACATGAAGTGTCTCTGAATGAGTAATTGTTACAGAAAATTGTGATTCAATCTTTGTCATAGAAAAAAAAATTAGAAGGGATGGAAACGGTATAAAAAAATCTGATTAGCAAAGAAGACAAGAAAAGAATAAATGTAATACTCAGTAGACAAAAGGTATAAAAGCAAATAAAAAGTGTATGGGACTGAATATAAAAAATTAGAAAAGAACAAATAGGATGACAACGAAAAAGCAAGTCAAATAAAGGATTAAAAATACTTAGATTAGAGATAATTTGGGTATAATTCAAAGAACCAGAAACACGAATTTGTATTCAGGATTCAGAAAGAAACAGAAAAAATATAAAACTTGTTTTAAGTATTTTATATAAATCTGTAAAACTGAGGCCAAGGGCAGGGAATGGGGATTATCCTAAATTTATGAAGTGAGAAAAGTAATCCATGAAACCAAAAGTACATTAGTTTAACATGAATTATGTTAAGCTTTAGGAAGAATTTGGAAGAATAGAGCAATTAAAAGCACATATGTAAATGGAAAACAGAACAAAATATGAGTTCATCAAAGAGAGATACTCCTGGATTAATTTAACAACTTTTCCTTGATAAGACAATTAAATTTTAAGCTAAGAATTCCACCAGTTCACATTTACCTGGACTTAAGAATCTGCTATATTGGCATAAAACATGGAATATATCTTGACCTTACAAATTTTTGAATTCTCAAGAAGTAACCTTAAGAAGCAAAGTTAGAGGTTGCTATAAAATCCTTAAGAAACTTTCTTGATTAATATATTTTACTTATTACTATGAAACAAATAAGTAGAATGAATAGATGAAATTTGGTCAGGAAATAACCACAAGAGAGGCTTTTTTTTTCCAATACAGAAGCAGCCTGGGATGTCACCAGAGAAAAGCAATATGAGAGAAAATCCTGAAATGCAATAGAATCAAGATTAATTTCAACAGTACAAAACAGTCCTGGGGAATAAAACAAGTTTTAGCTATAAACTAGGAACTAGTCATCTTGAAAGGAATAGAGAAGAGAAAAGCAGAGGCTTGCTAGCTGAGTATAACATGTCTATAAAAAATGTGATGCATGTAAGGACAGTCAAATATGTTTGGAGGCTGAATTAGTTTTCATGGAGATAGGAAGTGGTTTAGTGTCATTGTATGAAGAGCTAGAGGAGACTTCATCTGGACTGTTGTGTATAGAATCATAGAATTGTCAGGGTTGGAAGGGACCTTAAAGATCATCTCGTTCCAACCCCCCTGCCATGGGCAGGGACACCTCCCACTACATCACATTACTCACAGCCCCATCCAGCCTGGACTTCAAAATGTCCAGGGATGGGGCTTCCACCACCTCTCTGGGCAACCTGTGCCAGTGTCTCCTCACCCTCATGGGGAAGAACTTCTTCCTAATGTCTCATCTGAATCTCCCCACCTCTAGTTTTGATCCATTCCCCCTAGTCCTACCACTACCCAACATCCTAAAAAGTCCCTCCCCAGCTGAGTGTACTACTGATTATCGAAGGCAAACGTTTGAGAAAGTTGATTTTTCACAACTGTTAAGCAAAGGGCTGTATTGTCGTGAAAACTAAGTACCTGTGTATCCTTAAAAAAAGTCCTGAAGAAAATTAGACTGGGAATCAGAAGGTTTATAGCTAATTGAATATTGAAGCTCTGGAAAAAGTCCTGTATTTTCATCAAGGTTGAAAGAACTCTAATATTTAGAGATTAATTGACAAAAGCTTATCAAAATAAATATAGGAGATGATACTTGATCTAGTGAAGAAATAGAACTGACAAATCAAAAGGCCCCCTCCAGTCCTATGCTATTGTTTCTCAATGGTTTCATACCAGGCTGTCCTCCTCCAATTTTTTGTATTACTAAGAAAAATGTATTGCCCTTAACTCTGAAACATCATCTCGTTTCTTCTATCTATTTTATAAACAAAGTTAGTGTGTTGTTTAAGGGTATAGCCCTGCCCCATAATTCTATCTGTCTTCCAAGATATGTTCTAAATTAAAGTTCCTTTTCCTTAAACACTGTGTCATTGAATCCAAACCTTCTCTATTAATTCCTTCTTTCAATTTCTGCTACATGTCATTCTCCTTTTGCAAGAAGATTCAGGCTTCCCATGAGTACGGTAAATATGAATAATTTTCCATGTTAAAACCAATGTAATTTAAACTAACTGAATTCTCTCTCTTGCCTTTCGTGATGTATGGAGTATATTTCAAATCTCACTAAGGAAATCAGCATTTGTCTAGTTCATGACATTTTAAAATTATAATTGTTCTTCATGCTAATTTATTTCCTGAAAACCTTGCTATGTTTATGCACTCTTAAATGTCATGATGGAAATATTAGCATCATAGGCATTTTTATTCATTATTTCCTGTAAGCATCCACATGAGGATTATTGAATGCAGTGAAACACATCCATTTCTGTCTATTCAAGTATTAGCAGTGTGTCTGAAATGAATTAAAGAATTCCAATGTTATAGTCTTAACCTGAGTAGTATTATATTTGCTGGATGAAATATTCAGAAATGTTATGCTTCAAATTATATTTAACACTGCAGATTAAACACAGCAGTTAAAATTTTTCGACCGGATCATTTCTGAATGCAAGTTAACTGTTCCTTCCCTTCTCTGGAAAAGTCAGAGAATGAGTCCACTGAAAATTCCCTATTCTCAACCAAAATTCATTATTATTCTATTTTTACTCCCTAATTCCTGATTTATACCTGTGTATCCACTGTTTTGATTACATTAAACATCCCTCTTATCTGATAAATGAGTATTATATGAAGTTATCCAAGTGTACTTGAATATAGTGATATTGGTTTGATAACATCCAGTTACCAGTCATCTTTTTCCCCTGTTACAGCAGTTGCAACTCTCAGCCATTGCTTCCTCCAAAACAATTCTTACAGGGACAAAATGAATATATGTAGTTAACAACTCATGTGACAGAAATCATTGATTCAAAGCTCATCTTGCACTGGTGCAATGCAACATGAAGTTTGTTCTGTTAGCTAAAGCAGACTTTTACTGGGCAGAAAGCAACAAAGCAAGAAGGAGACAAGAAAGAGATCAAAGGAACAAGTGGTATTACTAAAGGCATAGAAATGCTGAGTAAAGAGGGATACTCAAGGGGGGGGAGAGCCCTGCAGCACTGGTACCATTCCAAGCTCACAACACTGATTAAATTAATGATATTGACAGTATCTGGATGTCAAATCAGATGACAAGCAAACAGAAAGCATTTTCCAGATTTAATGACAACAAATTTTGATGAGATTATGGTTAATCTGTAGTTCTCACCTACAGGGGTGAAAATGATACTCCTTAATTTGACTGTTGATCATCCAGGAGGCAGTTTATGGGGCTTTGCTGATATTTTTTCCATAGACAAGACTGCAAGCAGGTTTGTGGCAGACAACAATCTCATAAAAAGCAGGTAAAATATCCAAATGTCTCTATATTATTATTAAGTTAGAAGAAAAGTCTTGATGACTTCTCATTAAATATCACTAATGTAAAATATTTTTTAAAAAATAATGAAGGTCTATGCTAGCTATAGTATGAAACTAGAAATTTGTTATTATGAGTTTGGGGTCCTCAATCTGGAAGCTGTTATAGCCTCCTGGAGAGGATGAGGCAAGCCAGTTGTATTAGGAAAGGAATATTTCTTTTCCTTGCTTAATTTTGCTTAAGCATCAGCAAAAAATAGAATTGTTCATTGCACAATGAATATTTGATAGGCAGTTCTGCTTTTACTGAGCCCTAAGTGGAAATGAAGTAGTGAGGAAGAAAATTATCAGATTTTACATATCTAAATTATATCATCAAAGTGCCCCTTTCCACACAACTCATTTGATTCCTGTCACCCCTGTACAAAAAAAGATGTGGACAGGCTGGAAAGGGTCCAGAGAAGGGCCACAAGGATGATCAGGGGACTGGAAGAAAGGTTGGACTAGATGATCTTTGAGGTCCCTTCCAACCTGGCATTCTATGAAGTTTGGAAAAAAAACCCAGTTAATAAGTTTGAGTATTGTCTGAAATATGATTATGGAAAAATCTTAAGTTTATATCCAAAATTTCACAGTCATTTACTACTTTTTTTCCAAAACCATTACATTGGCATTACCAAATGTTTGTTTTATTTAGTTTGATTATTTTTTTATTAAATAGACCAAAAGATAATAGTGAAACTTAGTTACTATGCAGAGGTTGCCATGTTACTGTCTAATGTGGTGTTAGGATTTGAACAAGCCAAAATCTTCCTACTGCAACAGATGAAGAATAAGAAACTTTTCTTTTGTGTATTTAAATGCATCTTTCCATCTCATTGCCATAAATGCTATAAAATGCTTTGTATTTTTTTTTACAGAATTAATACTCCTGGCTCTGTTAGCATAAAAGTTTATTATTTTTTTTCCGTATTAAATTGCCTTTTTTGGAATGACAGAAAGATATAGTAAGAATTTTTATATTAACAATCAGGAACAAAACACATGACAGCATCACATGAAAGCATGTGAATTATGATCCAGAAAAAAAGAGAAAATCTGATGTGTTCTTTAATTCCAGTGAGGATATTTTTCCCCAAATTCCTTTCACATAAACTCAAAATGAATAAATATTCATAGTGCATGGTGCAACTAACTGAAGTAACACTATGTATGGATTTTTATCAGGAAAAGGATTATCAATATTCCCTCCCCAGTATATAATTTTATTTAAAAAAATAACTAAACTATTTGTTCTTTCTGCCTTAAGTTGTATTTTCCAGTATATGTTCTTCCAGTATAAAAATCACTTCCAATCTGACTCTGAATCATATTAACTATATTTCTGCTCTGTTTTGAAAGGATAATGGGGTGAAAACTTAAATCTGAGAAATTAATTCATTCCCCTTTCAGTATGTGTCAAATATCCAAGAATACAATTTTATTGTTAACAGGAGGCTTGTCTGCAAATACTTATTATTATGAAGTAAGAACAATTTCCCTGATATAACTAAAGAATTATGAAAATAAATGAATAAATCTCTGGATCATGCAAGAGAAGGTAAAGATGGAAAGGTCTTGTCCCTGCCCATGGCAGGGGGTTGGAACTAGATGATCTTTAAGGTCCCTTCCAACCCAAACCATTCTATGCTTCTATGATCAACAGTAACATGTGGGGACTAACAGTATAATCTAGTTACCACAAAAGATGGCTCATATTAATATTACCTTCCAGATGAAGGTTATCTCTGCTTAGCTAAGAGGGGTAATTAAAAATATTCCTGTTTATTAGTGAATAAATCCTTCTTTACAGCATTTTCAAAAATATTTTGTATCTTAAAAAAGCTGAAACAATTGAAGAATCTGAGAATTTTAATGCATATTTGTTCTACCACCAACAATTAATCCAATATAGGTTAATGTAAAAATAGTTTTATATTGCAATAGAGTAGAAACTTTTTAATATATTGCAATAGAGTAGAAATGTATTAACTCTCAGTTACAGGGTTCAGCATGAAAGTTTAAAATTGAGTAGACAGTAGACTCCAAATTAAATATGCCTTAAACTTAAGGGTAAGAAAAACATAGAAATGAAAGGCCTCAAGGATTTTTAATGTAATAACTTGTATCCCTGATGTTCTGCCTTAGCTATGAAGCAGCTGTCATGTTTCAAGGTAAATGAAAACAAGAAGTAGAAAGAAGGGATAGTTTTGGGGGAGAAAAATTCTTAAATATTGTCTTAAATGCAAACAGTTGAAGCCCTGAAGCACTCTAAAGAAATTTTATGCATACAACATAACTGGTTTCCTCTTCTGTAATTCTATGAAATCATTCATTTTTAAAATGTGCTATTGTAGTTTGCAGTTTCCCCCCTCAAAGAATAAGTTCAATATTTCTCCTTGATAATGTTTTAATATTGCTTACACATAAAATCACTTGTATAAAATCCATTCTTTCTTATAGGAAAGGGATGCTGGTTGTCTTTTAATACCCATCTTAAGTGTTGAAAGCATGGATGCACAGTTGGTAACATGCAGGTAACAGCCTTGGTGTAATTAAATATTTAATAAAGTAATAGCTTTATACTGACTAGCTTCACATTTCATAACTGGAGACAGCTTCATTACTTCTGAATGCCATGGGCACTAAATATCACTTGGAGCCAGAAATTTGTTTAAACATTTTGATAAGCTTTCAAACACTGAGTATTTTATTGATTAATTTATTGATACCTTTTTTTTTGTGTAGTGAAACATCAGCAGTTATTTAGAAGACATTCAAGAGGTTGGTGTGTCTGGGTAGAATTAGTAAATTGGTGTAGAACGAAATAGACTTTAAGTCTATTAAAGTTCTTTAATATGATGGTGATAGATGAGTGGAATGGGCTGCCCAGAGAGGTGGTGGAGGCCCCATCCCTGGACTCCTNATGATAGGTTCATAGTAAATAAGAGACTTGAAGTGCCATGAACAAGCCAAAGATGTTATTTTGATTTCAAAGTATTTAGTTTAACTTAGTCTCCCTTGACTTTACACAGCTTTAAAAAATTTCACATACCCACACTATTTAATAACGTGACTTATAATATGTAATTATTGATTTTCTTCAACATCCCACTTCAGGAGAGCCTTGTAGCAATTACTAAATTTGCATAACAGTCTGTTTTGATTTTGTAATCACATTACAGGAGGCATTCTTTCTTTATATTCTCTTATCTTTCATAGTTCCTTGTGCATAGCACAGTGCCACACTGTGCATTGAAAGATAATAGGTAAACCATAATTATATTTCAGAATTTCATTTTTGGCAAGAAATGTTTTTTAGAGCTACGTTTTGTCATGCTGGATAAAATCCTTGAAAAATACTTACAAGCAAAGCTGATTAAGAACTTAATTTTCCAAACATTGGAACTAAAAGTAAAAAATGAAAGCTGGAAGAGGGTACATTTCTTTTTATGGCATTCCTAAGTCTAAAACCTGCATGTCACATGTAGCTGCTGTCATAGTCTTGCCATATCTCTGAGCAGGATGTATTGTAAACAACAAACATAACAAGCAGATATTAGAAACTGTATCTGCATTTTATTGAAGGATATGAAAACAGCCAGCTACAGGGCTACAGAACTGTTACTTTTAATGCCTTTTATATTAAAAATAAAGAAATGTCGTCACTAGAAAAAGTGAATAGTGTCAGCTGCTAAACTTTATACCAGTTATTCAGGTTAGGAATAAATTGTCATAACTGTAACTGTCTGACATATACTAGCAAATGCTGACTTTATTAATAGTAACTATTAAAAACAAATCTATCAAAAAGCCCCTTATCCTGTACTGTCCTTTGTGCAATGATGTTGTTGGTACAAAGTATAATGTAAATGTGAATGCTACTGAAACAGTAAATTAGTGTTTTACCTTCACTTCTTAATAATTTACCATGGTTCTACATAAATGCACAAGGTGAAATATAAAAATGAACCAAACCCAAATAGACAGATGCTAATTCCCTATAAACTCACTGTGACCAACCCTCCCAATCTATATCCACTGCATGCTAAAACCTGAAAAGAAGGGAGTTTTGGAAGTAGCCTGGAAATGAATGATGCCTCCTTCTGTCCTCCTGCAACACTGAGAAGGAGCCTGGGTTGGGCACACAGCTGTAACCTAAGTGACCTCAGCAATACCTGTAGCTCTGGTTACCCGACTTCAGCCTGCAACTGAGGGTTTGGGTTGCCCATGTCACTGCTTTTGATCTGGATAGTCTTCCAGAAGCACAGGTTGGCAAAGTAATCTCTTCTTCATTTTTCACTATCTTTACTGCCCAGGAAGTGACACAAAATTGCTCTCACCAAGCTGTGGAGCAGCTCTGTGTCACTAATTCAAGTGATTTTTGATATTACACTCCATTTACTTCCCTGGAAGTGGCGTGCACACTGTCTTCTGATCTCATGCTGTTGTGTGCAGTGAGTTGATTCAAACAAGGAGCACAGGCAAATATCCAGTACAGGATGAAACATACCACAAATTGTTACAATTATTACAAATGTTGGATGTCTCAATGAAAAAAATATATAGTAGAATCTTAGAACAATTCAAGTCAGAAAGGACCTCCAGAACTCAAATATTATGGTCCTCTTCTTAAAGTAGGTTGCTCAGCTAAGTCCTGAACACCCCCAAGATTGGAGACACAACTTCTCTAGGCCCCTGCCCCAATATTTGGCTGCCCTCAAGGTAAGATAAACAAACAAGCAAATAAATAATGCCTAATATATAATTGTCATTTCCCATGTTTCAGTTTGTCTACTGCTTTCTGTCCTATCACTTTGATCTTTGAGAAGAGTCTGCTCTGGCCCTGGCTGTACCCATGGCTGTCATTTTGCTCTAGTTTCTGTCAGTAATAAGGTCTTCCCAAAAGCTCTTTCTTCCTTCTCCTGGCTGAACAGGTATCTTTCTCTCTGTTTTTCCTTTTATTCCATGTGCTCCAGCTCCCTGGCCAGCTTGGTGGCTCTCCACTGGGCTCAGTCCAGTACATCAGTGTTTTTCTCCTGGTGGGGAGCCCAAAACCAGAGAGCATTCTCCAGACAACATTCTCAAATGAAGCATTATGTGCATTTAATTAATTTGATCATTTGAATTCACGGAACTAAAAATAATCTAGAAACACCTTCAGTTTGGATTTGAAAAGTGTAATGTTTCCAGCATTGTAGATGTCAAAGCAATTTCACTGGCTGATTCAGCTTCAATTGTGGCACAATCAGCAGGCTGGCATCTTGAGCACTTAGAACTCGACCAGAATATGAAGAAAGAACAGCTTGTTAAGCAAAGAGAATTCAAGGGCAAACAAGGTCTGATGGGGCAAGAAACATTTAAAAATTGATACTGAACCTGCATGGATAACAACAGAGTGAGGTGAAAAAGCTAGAAAACATGTTGAATCATCTCAATGCTCTTGTTCAGGTACGTGGAAAGTAGCTTGTCCTTAATGACACTAGAATAACAATAAGAAGCTCATAATTAAAGATGATCCTGGTCTAGATCTAGTGCTTCGTTTACATACATGAAGAAATATATAGAACTACTTACATGGCTAAGTGTAAGGTCCAAAAAAATGACCAGAGACCTGGATCACCTCTCCTGTGAAGAAAGGCTGAGAGAGTTGAGGTTGTTCAACCTAGAGAAGAGAAGGCTCCAGGGAAACTTCACTGCAGCCTTTCAAACTACAAAAGGAGGCTGTAAGAAAGATAGAGAAAGACTTTTTACCAGGGCCTGTAGGGACTGGAGAAGGGGTAATGGTTTTAAATTAAAAGAGAGTAAATTTAGATTGGGTATAAGGAAGGAATTTTTATGATGAGGGTGATGAGACACTGGAAGAGGTTGTCTTGACAAGTTGGGATGCCCTATGATTGGAAGTTTTCAAAGCCAGGCTAGATGGAGCTTTGAGCAACCTGATCATCTTGAAGGTGTCACTCGCTGGTCACTGCAGGAGAGTTGGGCTAGATGACCTTTAAAGGTCCCTTCCAACCTCAAACATTCTGTGTTTTTATGAAATGTTATGTTGTTTGGTCGTGATCCATCCAAGCAATTTGAGGCATGGCAGACAAAGCAGGAAGCTAAGCAAATACAGCAATTAGTGCTACAACTATATTACTGTTCATTATCATGTAAATATTGGAGTCTCTCACTTTGTCATCCTTGTCACCAGCAGGTTCCTAATCCTGGGTACAGTTAATTCACAGCTAATTAAAAACTCTTTGATATAAGTGCCAACATCAGTGGAATAATTTCATTTCTTTCAGAGTTGTTTTTAATTTAGCTAATCCATCGAGCACTACTGGACATATAAAAGACCATAGAATAATTGTGGGTTTATTATATAATGGAAAAGCCAAGTAAATCAGCATTTTTTTTTCTGGACAGAAATGAAAGCCTGGATCACCCAGTCAAACCAGAGCAGCTAAAGGCAGCAGACAGATAACAAAGAATGGGAGGCTTAGAACCACTGGGACACCTCAATAAATGTTGGACATAGCACATAAAGGCAAAAACTCATTGTATATGCCAAGATTTAAACCATTCTGAATCACTGCCTGAGAAAAATCACCTCCACTGACAACCTCTAGAACTGGTTCAGGAATCTTGCTACTGCAAAACTAGAAAAGATGGGACTTGAAAATATGTATTGTTTTACTGGGGATTGCATTAGGTAATTTAGGTTTTTTCAAATAGTTGTTTTCTTCAGGAGAATTGCCTAAAAATCAGGTACTATATACAAGTCAGATGATTAAAACAAACACCTTGACAATACCAGCAAAATAAGAACAGTAAAGTGCTCCTTCAAAAATCATACTGAATTTTTAAAAATAACCACATTTAAATTTGTTCCATAATATTCTTAGTGTGAACTAAACATTTTGTTACCTATCAAATGTGTCAGTGAAATTATATGTTGAAATAGTAATGACATGACAGGGCAAGGGTTTTTTGATACGTTATTTTCCTTTTCAAGTATAAGTAAAGTGACAGTAAAAAAAAAAAGTCAAACACTTTTGAACTGTGGAAGCAAAGGAAAGAATAAACTGGGTATTCAACAAAGGGAAATTAATACCATAGTCTTTGTAAAGAATAGATTTGTGGAGCTAGAGATTATGGGAAGTCTTGGACTGTAGATGCCATTGGTTTTGGAATGATATACTAATTGAAATTGTTCAGTAAAGAACTGCAGCAGCAAGAGGAGAATACAGGAGAAACACCAACAATTAAGTCAATTCACTAAAAAACCCCAAATGCCGTTGTGTATCTACAGATGTAGGAACCCTTTGAGAAGAAAGACCTTACATCTCCTCTACTGCTGACTGTTCTATCTCCAGGGTAAAACAATCAAGATTTTGTAGAATTAATATAAATATTTTTGGTGGTACAGAGAAAAATCCAAATAAGGGCAGCAGGTGGAACTGTTTGGTTTGTCTTTTTTTCCTCTTAAATTCTAAAGCTAGTACTGATTAACATGCAGGTGGCTCCAGGTAACTTTACTTTGTTCAGTGATTACAAAGTGGTTAAAAAAAGGAAAATTATCCATAAAGGAATGCTCTGTAGAAAAAAATACCTGTGAAAGCATAAAAAGGTTCTGCCTGACTCATAAAGGTCATTTAGATTCGAGTGCTTTAAATAAATGGATTAGCATAAATGGATTAGCCAAGTTTTGCACACTACTTTGAAGATATATAGGCATCATACTTGTTCCTAAATGGCCTACATAAGTCATGCAGAAAATATTTTTCTCTGGGTCAGTTAACTAATGAGGTATGATTCCATTCTTGGGTACCAAATGATTTTGTCTTAGCTGTTATATGAATTGTGTGTCCATATGTGCAGAAGGACACATTTGCTTGTATGCGATGATTTTATATAAATATTATGATCAATTTATTCTCAAGTTATTGTTATCTTGGTCTCTCAATGCTTTCTAACAGATAAAACCCCACAAATATTTAAATTAATAAGCACATCTTTAGTAAGTGTAAGATTCATTTTTATGATGCTTTCAATTAGCATGAATCAACTGGTTAGTTGGAAATGTCCAACTCCTTGCACATAGTGTAATCATTTTACATTAATCAAAGGTAATATAATAATGTAATAATATAACAAAAAAGGTTGAGATGCTTTAATAAAATTCTAGATATGCCCACAGAATTAATTTCTGAGTATCTCAATGTCTTCTGCAGAAAAGGAGTGAATTTCCTAAGACTGAAACAAAATGAGGACTATTTACTACCTCATGTCTTGCTGCTTCTTTTTGGTAAGCACTCCAAAGGTAAATCCAGTTCTTAATTTTTTGAAGATGTTCTGACAAACTTTTTTCAACTTATCTGATCCTTCTCTATAGCAAAGCTTTTCAACAGCATACAACATATTTAGTAGACAATCTAAGCAATGCATTCTGTGTGTATCCAATTTTCCTTTTATGTTTTGTATGCCATTGACCTTGTAACTAGTGATAATAAATGCTACAGTCTTCTTTGCATCATATTTCAGGACATTGTCTCTGAGAGCATCTCTCAGAAGGACATTACCAGTGCATTATGGGCCATACTCTTATACCTCTCTTAGCCCTAACAGAAAAGGGAGTGAAATTGGACCCTGGAGAATAGTTAAAACCATGTCTTATGTCAAGATGAGCCAGAGAGATTGGACTAGTAAGCTGACACCTTGCATGTCCACAGGGCTTCAGGCTTCATGCTGAAGGGACAAGGTGTCTAGGGGACTATAAAGTGACATTCTGCAAATGCTGTTACATCAATAACAATGGTTAGAAGGTTTGCAAGTTATCCAATTCTGGTCCCTGAACTGAATCTCCTCCTGCAGAACACCCTTGCAGGTTTTTTTAGTTTAATCATACATTATTAGTGCACTTCGTTCTGATGACATGTTGCAGTGATAAATCACCAGTGTGCTGTTTCTCTGATGAGCTGTTGCTTCAGCATGCCATGGAATCTGTCATGCAAATGATGTATTAATAAGACATACCCATGGTGTGCTCTGCAAAAGATGGCACCACCTAGAAAACAAAGGGCTCAGGAATGTCTTCAATATGAGTGCAAGATAAAAAAATCAGCCAGTACACAGCATGCTAGGGGCTGGTTTCCCAGCTACACTATAGAATCTTATTTTTCCAAAGAAATTATGTTTTTGCAAGCCTCATTTGCAGAAGGCAGGCAGGCAAAAACCCTTTTGAAAAGAACTATTTCATCTGAGATAAGGCTACCAGCATAAAAACAGCTGCTTGCTTTTATCAAGCAATAGGTTTTAATTTCAGAATTTAATTTCACTCTACAAAGAACAAAACAGAAGAGAAAGGAGACAAACATGGATTTAATTCTGTGGTGCAGCTAAATGGAGGAGTAGAGAACTGCTTGGGTAGATAGGACTCTTAGCACATATATATTTAACTTTGTCCATAAGTAAAAATCACAAGAACAAATCTGTTACTGTAACCTTAAAATTATGTCCGTGATATAAGTACTACCATAAAAAAATGTATGAAAAATTATCCCATCTCTACCCCATTCCTTTATGGAATGGAATAGAAGAAAACATCATAACTAACAATAAGAGATCTTTGTAAGCACTTTTCTAAGTATAAAATTATGATGACAGATTGAAGGCTGTAGAATTTTTCCCATTTTTAACTTATCTTGGGTTTTACTTGAAAATAATAATAATAAAATCTTTGAATATCAGATACCTTTGAATTTTAAATATTTTGAAATAGTTTCCAACAGCCCATACTTGTAGAATCACCTCCATAGTAGTAAAACCTAGCTTAAAGAAACTGTAAATGTTTCTCTAAAATTCTTGAAACTTTAAATTTGGGGCATTTCTATCTCATTTGGGGAAGCCTATGAAGAAATTTTAACTGACCAAAATTTGTTTGAAAGAATATTTCAGTGGCCTATTTGCTTTTGCAATTCCAGTAGAAAGCAACAAAAAAAATATTAACTTCCATTGGACAAAAAACTGGTATTTTGTCAAAAAAGAGTTGAGTATTATATAGACACATTATATTGTGAGTAAGAAGCAAGTATTTAGGATTAAAGCCAATACAAGATATGAAAGATGGAGATAAAACTTGTTAATACCATAATTATATAGCTAATGGTGCCAGAATGTTGCTGTATTATGTTTTCAAACTATCATCATTTTGAATGCATTTAGTAACACATATCTAAAAATTATTTGCAAGTGAATATTGCCTGTTAGTGATAACTATGTGGTTTAGTCTGGTACTTACCTTTCCTCTTTCTTGTATGATTTATTGTGTTTCTTATTTATTTCTGCTTTTGCCATGTTTGAGCACTTATAGAAAAAAATGAAGTTCTAGCATGAAAAATCTGTGTCCAGCTTTTGTTAGAGATTCAAATGATATCTTTTCAGTTCAGCATCAGGACCAAGTGTAAAGAAAATTAGATTAACAAGTAGAATAAAATAAATCTTTGAACCTAAACAGAAATGTTTTAAACTCATGTTCACAAAATGTTTTGATTATTGAATTTTATGAATTAATGGTTATATGAATTTTTTTTTGAAAGATGAAGTGTGCTTTCCTATCAAAATTAAACATTCTCTCTTTGAAGGCTGAATATTATTTATTATTATTTTTTGATGTAATTTTGACCATTTTAAAGTTTTTTGTTAAAGTAATATCAAATTAGAACAAGCCTAAAGGAAAAATTGGCTCTGCCTGGCCATGGGTTAGACAGCTCACAATTAAGAACATAAACTACTTTTGCAATATATGATCTCCCAGAAAGCCATCAACTCATAATACCGATTTTCTGAAATGCCAAATCCTGGCATTTAGAAGAAACAGTGGTTTCTTCTGAAGACCTTTCTGCATTTTGCCTTTGTGTCTGTTTAGTAAAATCCAAGATATTTTGCCAACAGTATAGCACAAGAACAAAACAAAGAAACTAAAATATGCATGTTTATGCAGTTTCTTCCCAAAGCAAATATTTACTCTTTCCCTCAAATCTAATACAGTAAACAAAAAGGAATAAGAATTGTCAGAGACACCAGAATAGCAGCACTGAGAATAGTTTAAAGCTGAAAATCCAGAGAGAATTTAAAACCAGTTTTATAGAGAAATGGTCATTTAGGACATATAATGTAAATTCCCTACTTAAGGTAGAAGTAGAATGCTGTGACAATTTTAAATTTGTTCTCTTTTTTTTTTTTTAACTGAGTTTTAATCAAGACAATAGTTTTCTGGGAATAATTTCAGTTTTGACAATTTGTTTTCTGTCAAAAACATCTCAGTGAAAAATCTCCAATCACTTTATAAGCTCTTTTCTAAATGTTAGCATCCAATTTCTCCATAACATGATGTCCATCAAAAATGCGAGCATCTGGTTTCTCTCTTTAGCTAAAAAGCTGTAATTATTTCATGATAAAAGTCAGAGATTGTTCTTCTAATCTTGAAAAAAGATCGTTTGCTCATTTTTCACAGCTTACAGACTCCATCCAAGATTTGCCTTGTTCTTGTCCTTGTGATCACCATCCATGAAATGTCTGGATTCAAAGCTGCTGTCTATGCTATTGCTTCTTTACATCATTTCTGGCTGGAGGACTGATTAATCATCTTCCTAGTTTCTGAAGGTCTATGTGGTGGTTTGGTCACTTCCAGTATGCAGATAGAATGAAGTATCCCACCCATTGTCTTACACGGGGTGTCTAGAAGTCAGGGAGCGGTGAGGGCAGGTGCACAAAGAAGACAAGTTGGCAGCCATGGGTGACAGAGTGGTTGGCAGGGCAACCTCATGTAGGTGGGATAATGTCCCACATCTCTCAAGGAAGGGAGACAGAGCAAGACTGGTGGCAGAAACCAGGGGCAGATACAGCCCCAGGATGGCTGGGCAGGCCTGTAGGGACCATGGCAGTGGGCAAGTGTCCAGGTCAGCAGAGGAACCCCTACAGTGCATCCTAGGTGAAGACCAGGGCTGAGGGCATGAGCTCAAGTACAGTCCCCACTGGATGAGGAGAGGTCCTATGGAGGCAAATCCCAGACCTCCTTCACTCCAGCCTTGTCCCAGGTCACTGCCACAATGCAGCACAGATGGCCCTCATCTTTATCATAGAGTTCTCTTTTTTTATCACAGAATCACAGAATGTTAGGGATTGGAAGGGACCTCAAAAGATCATCTAGTCCAATCCCCTCGCTGGAGCAGGATCACCTAAACCAAGTTGCACAGGAACACGTCCAGGCGGGCTTTAAACATCTCCAGAGAAGGAAACTCCACAACCTCTCTGGGCAGCCTGTTCATACAGTTCCATGGATAATTTTCTTACTTATTATCATTTTTCCCAAAGTCTGTCTTTCAAAAACTATTTCTAGAGAAACCTTAACAGCAGGTTAAAGTTTGAAGACAATTGGCTGGCAGGTGAAGGATTGTTAGTCATAACATACTGTTATTCTAGTCCCTGAGAGAAAAGCTCTCTTCAGAAAAACCTCATGCCATTCCCCCATCTTGTACTACTAGAAAGGAGGAAAAATGTGGAAAAAAATGCAATATTAAACATTTTTTTTGTGCTGTAATCAGCTGAGTGATAGCTAATATTTTTCTATGAGTGTAAGTATTTCTATTTTCCTCTAGGCTGATGAAATGGGCACTTGAAGGATCCTAACTAGTGTATAACCTTGCTCCAACTGTAACAAAGTAAGAAGAGATTTGGGAAAGGGTAGGTAGCTTCCCACCACCAAAAGTATTCCCATACTTATGGAGGTATTAAATGCTTCTCTTACTTTCCTACTCAATCTCGAAGGCATTATGAGTAACTGTTGAGAATTTTTTCACCAGCTTTACACTAGAGAAAAAGCACAACTGCCCAGGAGAGAAAAGAAAAAATAGTTGCAAATAACATTTTAGGAAGTAATTAAAATATTGGGAATTGATCAGACCAGTATATAAAGAAAGCAGAGTGAGAACCACAAAATCACAACTGGGAATTGCTTTTCTTATGACCTTACAAAACTGGAGTGGAAAAATGCTTATTTTCTAAGAGTTAATTTCAAAAATACAAAGAAAACATCAGAAACTGATGACTAAATTAAAAAAAGGTTAATTTTAAAGAATATTGGTACAAAATCTTGTATACAACTAAATCTTTAAGGCTCTTTACTTTTTTTTTTTTTCCCCTCATTGCTGCATTGGGAGACACGGGGTGTCTGACCAATATTCTACAGCAAGGGGCTTAGAAACCTAAATTCTGAAAGGATCACTGCAGTATCCATCAGGATCTCAGAGTCCAGCTGTGTTAGGAGTGCCCTATCTTTAGACAGCTTAGAGGTCAAGTACTGTTTGCCTGGAAGTGAAAATAAAAGCCACTGAAGTTAAAGGCATTACATTAGTAGAAACTAGTGGATGTTACTGAAGCCTGTTCATGGCTACCTTAAAAAAAAAATCAACAAATCAAACCAAACCATGGAAACTTTCAGTTAGGACTACCTTATATTTTCTAGCAGAAAATTAGTGCTTTGAAAAATCACAAATATAATCATATTTTATCATTTATTTTATCTCTAAGATTCATGTTCTATCATACAGCAGAAAGTATTTGGGGAAAACAAACAGCTAGAAAATAACACCTAAAGATTTTGGTGGAGGGAATCTTATTGGGAAGCATAAATTGAACATGAATATCCCTCAGAAAACTCCCAGTAATTAGTGACCAGACACATCCCATCTTCTCTTTGCAAAACTCACAGATATAATGAAGACATGACATGTTTTCTAAGTACAGTAGCAGTTAATATCACACTGAACGGAACAGTTACCCTGGAAATTTCATGAGTATCTGTTCAAACACAATGAAAAAAATCCATTTCCTATATACTGAGCAAAGATGCAATAGTCTTTAGAAAACTACATCTCTGAGGTTCCTTATTTGAAGGACTTGACCTATTCATCCTTTCCTGTGGAGGCATCCTCTGTGATATGATTTGCACTGCATATTTAAAAGAGTTTCTCAGAAGGTGACTGTTCCATTTGATAGAAGTAAAAATATATACAGTGGAGGATGTACTTTCAAATGCAATGGAAGCTGATGTCAATATATGAAGTGTAATGACAACTGGCTTATGTAACAGATGAACAAGCTGAAAACTAAATTTTAAAAAACCATATTTTCCAACAAGTGTGTTGAGGGAATCCTCATGTGCAGATTGAAGTGTCTTTTATATTAGACTTGAGTGGCTGCCATACAGTAGGTATCTTAGTCAATGATTATGTGGAAACATCTTTAATTGGGCATTTCTTTTAGTATAGATGAGAGTGAACCATCTCCAACAGGAAAAACAATTCTCCTTTGAGGGGGAAACAAACAGCCTTTCTCTGCCCATTATTGTTTTGGTGAAATTTCTTACATAAGCCAATTTTTTTGTAACTTTTGATTAATGTGATAGTACCAATATTGAAGGAAGTTCTTAGATTGTTGAGTAGTCAGAAAAATCTCCAGAATGTCAATCCTTGGTCCATCAGACTAACCCAGATACTCAGAAAGATTTATTCTCTATCTGATATTTTCCAAAAGTGGAAAAATTGTGTTATATTTATGGAGCTAAACAATATTTATAAGTATTCACTATGATACTACTTTCTCAACAAACAGAAAGAATACATATACACATATGGGTGATTATGGTTTCTCTATAATTGACAAAGCAGGGTAAAAGATATTTAAGAGAAACAGTAACTGTATTTTTGAGGAACAATAAAAATCAGCCTCCAATGAGCAAGATTCATATCTGTTGAGTAAGAGCCACTTACAGCATTAAACTAATCCTTTTTTAATCTTAGAAGATGTCTTATGCGTTCACAAGAATATTTTAGATGTTTCTTAAATATAAAGTGGTGAGTGCATAAAGGAAGAGGTTGCTGGAATCTGCTAATTCTATGGCAGCCAATTAGTCTGTTTATTAAAATATTTTTATTTATCTTTTGAAAAACACTTTTCACAGAGAATGTGACTCATGGGCTGCTCCTCTGTAGAGCTGATGTAGAAATTCATTTTATAAATATAAAGGGATAAATGGAAATTTATTATTCCTCTTCCCTATACTATTATTCCTTTCCTAACTTGAGCATAACTGATACCAGAATGAGAACATTAAAATTCCCACACAGTCTTTCTTTCTCCCTCTCTTCCTTCCTCCTTCTGTCTCTCTTGCCACCCCCACCCTGTTTCTCATTATTTGAATGTCAGTGCTCAGCAATACAATGTTAACTAGTAGGTAATAAGCCACTATGAGATGTCTCCATGATATGATCTGTTGTTCACATTTTACAGCCAAACATCCAAATGTTCCCTGCAGTACAGACATAGGATCTATTTAGCATACAATAATTTATTTTAATTTTTGTTTTAAGTTTTCTTTAGCCTGCTGCTACCCCTCAGTGGAAAATACATTTCCTTTGATTGATTGCTGCTGCAAGGCTGGAATTCAGGTTTCATTCTTTCTGTCTGTGCTGATCTCCCTCCTTTCATATGCAGGTGAAGTTAAAATTATTAGCATGATGCTGACAGAGATGCTGACAGGAGGTGTTTGAAACAAAAGTTTTTGAATTATTAATGAAACTACAAGGACAAAAATCAGACGATTCAATGGAAGTTGGGATCTTAAAAAGATCAATAATAGGTACTAAATTTTAATGAAGTTCCAAAGTAACACTAAAATGCATCATTTCATTTGCTGTTAACCTTTCTGATATGCTGCTCTTTGGACTTTAACTTCCTTTATAGAGGATGCTGCTTAATGACAAGGACAGGTGACTGTTCCATTTAAGTGAACATGCTTAACTGGAACATGGCAGGGGAGGTAAAAATCAACGGGGGCTAAATATGAAGGGATATAACAGGTTTAAAGGATATCACCAAAGACAGAAAGAGGAAGGAAGAGCTGTGCAGAAACAGATAACACTGAAGGGGAAAAAAAAAAAAAATCACTCAGAAACAGAACAAATGTAACTTGATAGACAATAAAAAGGTCTAAATGTCTTCTCTGAAAAGGTGCTGAGGAGGCTCAGTTCTTAAAGCTCTTCATGTGCAAATATCCCTAGTACTGATGAGGAAGAGGCAACACACCCCAATGTCACTTGGAGGATTAAGAGAGGGCACTAATCTCATGCTGTGTGGCAGGAGCTGGGATCTGAATTCAGGTTCTTGTCTTTCTGTGCATCTTTAAGCAATCAGTAAGAACTGCTTGTATGTTTAGAGAGAGACATGTACCTAGTAAGCAAAACATTAAGATTTAAACTTTTTTAAAAGGGGATTAAAAAAAAAAAGAGGTTATAATATTGGTGGAATGATCTCCTACTGAATGAGTGAATGAGTCCAACTTGGTTAAGTCTTTAAAGCAAAACTGGAGGGATTTTTACAACATTTTCTAAGTGAAATTGCAAAGGGGATGTCAACAATTGGTGTAAAGATGAAGAGTCCTCACTGCCTAAAGTTTTTCTGAATAAAAACCACCTAATATTTCAACTGCTCCCAAAGAGCTCTTTCATAGTCCTCTGATTTCTACTTGGAAGTTTGTTGAGCCTGTGATTTGGGGAAGATATTTCTCTTTATGGCAAAAATTGATTTATGAAAATTGATGACAGACTAGTAAGAAAAGTCTTGCCTGGGTCTAACTTCTGCCTTTCAAAAATGTACCCATTACAGGATAGATGCTGCTGCTTCTTCAAACTGTAGGCATATGTACATGGCTGTGATCAGCAGCCTCAGAGGCAGCTTATTTTCATTTCTTAATCACTGGCTTCAAAAACTACTCTATCATCACATTGGGTTATCTCCAGTCCTTCACAAAGGAACATTTTGCATTCATTCATTTTATATTTGGGTCACCAGCTCCCAAATGTCTTTATCTGGGGAGAACTTGTAGTGCTTACATCATTTTTTTAATTCCCTCTAACACTGTCCTGACAAATGTTATCAACATTCCTTCTTTATTCTCCATTTTACATCTTGTTTCTTTTGTCTATATTCCCTTTTTCCCTTTTGTTCCTTTTTTTTTTACAAAATACTTCAATGATACAGAAGAAAATTATATTGGAAAATCTCTCAATAAACTGCTAAGGATTTATGTTCAATTTTTATCTTCTCTACTTCACTCAATAACTTCAGCTTTTCTGCCTTTGGAGAATCATAAACTCTTGACCTATACTGTTTATACATTTCAAAGTCCTGCTGATGGGTTTGAAAAACCTAGTTACTCAAAAGGGACAAATAAAATTAAATTTGTTACAGCAGATGTGATTAAGAACAATCTCAGTTTTTACATGGATATAATTTCTTGTTCAATATAAATGAGAAGAAGTAGGAATAACTAGGAAGAGTCTCTGCTGGAGCTGTGTGTGGTGGTTGGAAGACAAAAGACTGAGATGCATTTGGAAAGAGAAAGGACTGATCAAAGTGTCTATTTCCCAAGGTCTTCTCTGTGATTCTTTTTTAAATAGTTATAGATCCCTTTGTGCACCTGGAGATGAGAAGTTGCTTGCTTTGTATTAGTGTATGTATGGATTAGTTTAAAATGTCCATATAAAGTCAATTACATATTTAACAATGAAAGGATTTTAAAAGTCTTTTATCTTTCTAGGAACAGTGAATCAAAGCATTTATAATTTCTGACCAGAAGCCAGTGTAAGTGATGCAGGAGGGGAACATGCTAAATGAGAAGAGGTTGTGAGTCCAGAGGTTGAATAGAGGAGGGATTCAATCACAAATATGGATTTGTCTTGGCTTATAATTATTGCCCAATCTGTTCAAAATAGATCTTGAAAATTATTTTGAAAAATTCATCTGAACACTTGCTAAGTAGGGGAGATTTGATAGAAAAATCTGTAAAATTCTCTGCTCCAAACCTACCACTGTTAATACTCACTGTAGCTGGTTTTAATCAATAGACACTTACATAAATATCCCTTGCCAGAATTTCCTACAGCACCTAGACACAGGAAACTTTATTAATGCATTAAAAGCTGTCACTGCCTAATAAGAACATTTGTCTACCTTGCATCAGCTTTGCAGGACTTCAATATTTAACTGTTTGCATAGTTTCCCTTTTATTTAATAGTCATATAAGCCCTATTCAGAAACCCTTCAATTCTGATTCAGGGACTATGAACATGAGACCTTCAAGGTGTTCTTAAGAAAATCTGTAGCATCCACAACTTCTACACATTTGGCAGGGAACTGTTTTGTAAGATTAGAAATCTAAGCAGATACAACAAAATCCTCTCTGAAACATGTCTATAGTCAAATGGAAGAACTTTTATTTTATAACAATATATTTAATGCCTTGTAGACTTGTTAAATGAATAGTGGTTTTCTAATGTTGCTAACTGGAGGTCAGAAGTACAACTAAATAATGTAGGCTTACACCTGTTTAAAAGTCCAAGAGTGATGCTCTCTTTGCTCTCCACATATGAATACTGTGTCTTGCAACTAGAAAGTGAAAATTCTTTTAAAACATGAATTGTTACACTTATATGCAGCTTGCTCACGTTACTATCCTTTTATTGCTTGCATCCAGAACAAACAAGAGCCTTTCTTGCCAGCTTTTATTTGAAACATTTGGGGTTTTTGCACCTAAAAAATGCCATTGCCAACACAACTAGTAGTAGAATGGTTACTTGTTAAAAGGATGGACAACTGCACAACTGGTGAAGAAAAAAGACAGTGCACAAATAAGAGGATTTGAAGTCATTTACTGTCCCAAACAAGCAGCCTGCCTTCTAAACTCTTTGGTCCCAATGATTTTACTGGGAAGTACAAGAATCTAATCATCTTGATACTCACTGAAGATTAACATGCATCCTATACCTTTTACTGTAAACTGAACATATCAATTTCTACTAATTTATATTCAATTAGGGTTTCTTCATATCCAGATCATTCATAATAATATCTTCAATATTTATATCTAACAAAGGAAATGCCTTTTTTTTCTTACATATCTTTAGGAGTGCAATGAAACATTCAATAGTTATCTGCTTTGTGTGATAGGACACAAAAAGCTACAAAATGAAATTACTTAATGTTCTTGTTGTGGGAAATAACTTAATGAGCTCTTTATGGCTTTATTTCCTCCTAACCTAATTCTGCAGCAAATTTGCTCCGATTTTAAAAAGGTTTAGATAGCAACAATAAACTGTGATTTATAAGTGTGTCCCAAAAGAAGTCACTAATGGTCTTTCAGTATCCCCAGGGCTTTTAATGGTTTGTGCATTCAAGACTTGATTTCTTGGCAAATATAGTGTTAAAAAGGAATTTAAAAACTCACAGAAAAATTAAAACAAAGCTATGAAAGGGGAAATCTGGTGCAAAAATACCTGCTGCATTGCCCTCCTAGTTACAGTATCTTCAAAAGTATGAGGCTTCTACGTCTGATGTGGAGAGAAAAACACAAGAAAATTGATAGCTTGTTAAGAAAATTGTTGGGATGTCAGTTAGCTTCCCAAAGGATAATTCTTTATGAAAGATTCTGTGAATGACAACTGTTCCTGCCACCAGTCACTGATGAAATGGAGGGGACTGCTCACAGAACAGTAACAGCAGTATTAGGGTCAAAGGAAGAAACATTGCCAAGTTTATAAGTAATATAAATATGTTATATCAGAAGGAGAAAATAAAAGGTGGTAAATACACTAATTATTACTTTTTTGACTCCTCCTATTCTTCAGTTACTTTTTAAGCAAAAGAAAAAAGTGTATCAGATGAAATATCAGATCCAAAATGCAGTAGAACTTCAGTAAGTCATTTAAAATTTGAGATAAAAATAAAGATAGCAAATATCACTGAGTTTTGAGAATGAGTATTAAATTCACTACTGAGCAGAGGCCTGTATTCATCAAGTTCTTTATAATTCACAGAAGCACAGGTAAGTTTAGGATCAAGGGAAACTCTGAAGCTTCCCTAGCCCATAATTATGTTGAATCACAGAAAGGTAGAGGTTGGAAGGGACCTCTGGAGATCATCTCATCCAACCCCCCTGCTCCAGCAGGGTCACCCAGCTGAGGTTGCCCAGGA
>VYZX01027889.1:40192-76230 GCA_013401335.1 Brachypteracias leptosomus | reverse complement strand
TCCTCTTCTCCAAACTAAACAGCCCCAGGGCCCTCAGCCTTTCTTCACAGAGATGCTCCAGTCCTTTCATCAACTTTGTAGCTCTCTGCTGGACTCTCTCCAGTAGTTCTTTGTCTCTCCTGAACTGGGGAGCCCAGCACTGGACACAATACTCCAGATGTGGCCTCATTAGGGCAGAGTAGAGGGGGAGGAGAATCTCCCTTAACCTGCTGGCCACACTCTTCTAATGCAACCCCAAGATACCATTGGCCCTGTTGGCTACAAGGGCACATTGCTTGGCTGGGAGCAGGGTTAAATTGAAACTGAGATCAAGTTGTGCAGAATCTTATCCAGCTGAGTTCTGAAAAACTGTCAATAATTATAGTAATGATGATATCTGGGAAATTCCAAAACCATAAACATGAATTTTGACAGCTTGAGCTAAAAAGCCAGTCTTTTAACAAGTCTTATGTACTTAGATATATATATATTCATATTTTTTTGTGAATTGAGGGAGCTTGGGTGCTTAGCCCACATTCACCAGTCTGCTATACTTGTAATTCAGCTTTAACAGGGATTAGATTAGCTCCAGCCTGTACTGTGTAATAAAAAGTCTTGTGCTGTACAGCTAGGTCTTGTAATGCTGAGAGTTATGCTGACGAGGACAATTTGAAGTGTGCCTGTACCTGACACTATATACAAAAGAAATAGAAGCCCAGCAGCATACCAGATGATTGGAGGAAATGCTCTGATTCAGAATGAAATTTGGGAAATAAATTAAAAGGAATCAAAGGACAGGGGAAAGTAGTTTACATTTAAAAAGTGAGGAAGACCTGATGAGACAGCAAGAATCCAGCAGAGAAAATTCATTGCTCAGACATCTCAAAAAGCAAGACGTAGAGGATAAGCTATTGCCAAGGAACACTCCACGTTCTGTTACAGCACATGCATAGCATTAAAAATAGCAGCTGGGGGAAGATATTTGCTATAGAAGCAAAGTGAGAAACCTAAAAAAACCCCCCAATTAATATTTTGTGAAGTGCTAATCAAGAGCTAGGTTTGGTAAACTTCTTTCACTTTTTGTGAGGCTTTTTAAAAACCATTTTTTCTCTTTCCCCTGAAAATTAATATGAAAAATCAAAGGCTCAAGAGGGCTGGTTTTTATGCTGTATGCATTTTCCCCCCATCCTTTCTCCAGGGCAGTTGTTAACGTTTCTCAGGTGATGATTTCCCCTCCTGGTTCTGCAGACTGAAACACCTTTCTGAATTCTCTCACACCTAACAATTTTTTTCTGCTCAACACAAATCAAGTCTGAAAACATTTAAAAACAGTGAATTTAAGTGGGTTAAACTCAGGATGTAACTCTTCCTATATTTTTTAGTTCCAAGACTTGTAATTACTTTATATCATGATTCATCTGGTTTATACCAGTGGCCCACAAGAATTTACTGTAGCAGCTGAGGCACCCCCAAGCTGTATAAGAGACCCCAGAAAGGAAAACCCAATGGAAGGCATATGAACTTTAGCAGTCACTACCAGCCTGCCCTTACTCTGAGGCTTGTTTCCACCCTTTCCAGGGGGCCCAGGGATATAAGGGACAACAGACACAAACTGGAACCCAGGAGGTTCCATCTGAACAGGAGGAGAAAATTCTTTGGAGTGAGGGTGTTGGAGCCTGGCCCAGGCTGCCCAGAGAGGTTGTGGAGTCTCCTCCTCTGGAGGGATTCCAAACCCTTCTGGACATGACCCTGGGCATCCTGCTCTGGGTGACCTGCTGGACAAGATGGTCTCCAGAGGTCCCTTCCAGTCCCTACCATTCTGTGATTCTATGGTTCTTTCAGATGCAAACAAGAAGTGATGGGTTCAAAAGTTTAGTTTTCACAACTACATTAATTTTTCTAATTAAGAATATTAGTTTTAACAACAGCCTTGTCTCACTTTCTTCCACTAAGTGGTTTTGTTTAGAAAGTGTTGTCTTTTCCTCCTCATTTTAATTTCAGAATAAACATTTTCATTTTCTAATATCCCAGCTGGAAGTAGAAGAACTAAACAGTGTTTAGCTGTTAAAAACAAGGACAGATTTCTCTTATGTCTGAGTTATGCTTGGATTCTCATAATTAATAAGAAAAAATGTTTGCTATCAAAAATTCCTGAAATACAACTTCCTAGAAAGCTACCACTTCCCTGTATGTGGGTTTTTATGGAGGTGGGGATCCCTGGGCAGAGATGACAATCATAGATTACACTGTCCTTGTTCTGCTGACCCCCCGGGGCACCATGGACCTTCATATGAAGCATCTACTGCATATTGGGTAGAGACTGGCCTTGCTTTGAAGTCCAGACCCTCCACAGGTGGAGGAGAGTAAGGGAAAGGGAAAAAGGAGTCCCCACTTCACACCTGCTCAAAGCAAGGATGGAGGGCAGCCTGCCTGGACCATGAGTAAAAGAACCCCATACAGATGTAACACTCTGAGATGACTACAGAAGTGCCATTCAGAGTGCAGGACCCCAGCAAGGACTGAGGCCAGGTCAGAGCTGGCATGGCCAAGGTGGTCTTGTCCATCTGGAGCTCTGGGGAGAGGACCCATGCCCTATGGGAACACTTTGGACTGGCCTCAGCCTGTTCCTGCCTCCAGATGCATGCTTTGGGCTCCACCGAGATGAACCCATCCACGTGCCCATGTCCCAGCTCAGGTTTGGCCCATCCCTATCCCCAGGGAGGTGCCCAATGCCCAGGGCTGGGGCTGCCCCAGTGCTCCTCAGCTGCCCTGCTCCTGGCTGGGTGGTGGGACAGGTTCTGGCTGCCAGGCCTTGCCATGACATGGTCCCCAGCCCCCATTGTGCCCTGACACACTCTTGCAAAGAGTCAGGAATGAAACTGCAGATCACTTTCAACTTGCTTTCAGCCTGTGCATAAATTTACTACAGTAGTAATAGCAAAAATTAAATAAACACTGAAGAGGAACAAGAAGATGGGAGTTACTTAATTATTTTCAATTAATTTTAATTGCTGACATTTTGAGCAGCAATTTAGTTTCCTGAGCTATCCCCTTCCTCCTCTCTGGATGACATTGGGAATTCTGCCAGTTTTTTGGCTGCTTTGGATTCCCTCAGTGCTGTTTGAAAAAGAAGAGCTTTAACAGGTGAAAAGTTTAAAATTCCTTTTAGTCAAGTGACTACATGAAGGCAAGAGAGCATCTGAAAGCTTACCAGGTTTTTTCAGGGAGTGAAGAGGGATAAAAGGAGCCAGCTCATCAGTAGACTGAAATCCACCTTGCCAGTTTTGTGTACTTATGTTATAAATAGTCACTGCAGCCACACACATCACACACACTACACAAAAACAGCCTTTGGAACCATTCGGGCTAATAAAAAGGTTTATCTGGCATAAAAACGGGGTTGGTTGTTTTCCTTCTCTTTGGCTGCTGCTGCCGTTGTTAAAATAGGACAAACATTTTAAGGCAAATCTTATTAGACAAGATGGAAGGAGACCAGCAGCCAGAACTGACAATAAAAGGCATGTGGAGTTTTAGATACCATAATCCATTTATAGGTATAGTCATTTTCAGATGACTATTTAAGAAGCCACTTGCAAACATTTGCAAAACTCCCTGCAGTTGTCAGCTAGATTGGTCCCACGTGCTCTCATACCCTTCGCTGTGTAAATGCTGACACCCTGCTTTTTCCTTAAATCCACAAGCCATTAATTACTGACAACTTGCCTTCTGCCTCTGAGATACCTTGGTGACTGTAAGATCTATTCCACCCCCAAAGTTAACCATCTTATATTATGTCAGGGTTTTGCTGCTGCTGCGGCTGTTTGCAGATAAATAATTGAAATGTTCCACCTATCTTGTCTGAATCAATGTCTCTGGTTTATTCTACCTATACAGCTCCACGCATGGATTTCTTGGTGTCAGTGTTTCCAGCATTGTAGCCAGCATAGTCATTGACTATTCACATTAGCAATCATGACCAAAAACTTTCCCAATCTTCTTGTTTCCTGTCAACACATATCACTGAAAAAGAACCCCCTGTATAGCCCCCACCATCAAAAAAATCACTAAATGATCAGTGATGGGTTCACTGAAAATGCCAATGGGTCATATTGATTTGCCTGAAAGGCAGCATTTTCCTGTATTATAAATAAAGAACTCAACATTCCTATAACTTAATCCTGCTTTTTGGCAGTTACAAAATGCTTCTGCTAAATGTCCATATTTATAGAAAATGGCCATATATTGTACTTGGATAAAAGCGCAGCTGGATATTTATGAGGCACCAGTTTTCTATAAATATAGAAATTTGGTAATTATCACAGTTGTGCAGTAGTAATAAGCACAGCTGGGGGATGCTGCTGCTGCTGTTGTTTCATTGGCTACAAAGCTAAATTTCACACTTCGTGTTCTCATCTGCTTTTTTAATTCTACAGGGAAAAAAAAAACAACTTCAGGATATCAGAGTTAAATCTGATCCTGGTCCAACCATTTGTTTGTCAATGGCATGTTCCAAGGCAAGCAGAGTCAGTATGACTGCTCTGTGCCTTTGGACCAGGACACAGGCATTACTCAAAACCAAATCATTGAAATATCTAAGAAAACATCTAAGAAAATACCTGAAACTGAAAACAGCAGTGCTGCTCCTGCCCAAACCCCTCCCAGGTTTGGAAGTTTCCTGGCTGTTATAATACAAATCTAGAATTACTTCATAGTTTTTAAGTCTTGCAGTGTTACTTGCTTGCTTCCTACCTTTCTGTCTCCTTTTTCTGNGGGAAACAAAACATTCTGCTGGGCTGTGACCCATCCACAGGTCAGATCCAACTCAGGGCCAGTGACCCAGGCCCCAGCACTTCACTCCTTCTTTCCTTTCCTCCTTCCCTCTCTTTTATTGAGCAACCAAACAGCAGTGGTGTTGAAACTAATGGGCAGCATAGTATGGAAGAACATTACTTCAGTTTTTCTCAGGTTGGTGACTGTGTGCTAGTTTTGTGTGTGGCTGTTTGTCTCTTCAGAGATTAATCTCTCCATCTATGAGACTTCAGAATTTACTCAGTTATTTGTCTATTGATACAGGTGTTCTGAGAATCATCACGTAGGTGTATGTGGGTCTTGATGATCACCTGATAATCTATATACTATCAGAACATGCTATTCTTATAGACCTCATTTTCTTCTGCTTTTGTTCCGTTGTTTCTATAGCCAAAAAGTCCTATTCATTCTCCATCCACACCACTCTTAAAGATTTTACTGCAGTCCCCTACAAGCGAAAGCTACAGAACCAATTTTCTTTCTTTCTGTTTGCTTCTCTTGTGTCAACTAATAGATTAAAGCCATTTCTCAAAATGCAATAGTATGTTTTTTAAATAGTTTGTAAGTAAACCTTACAACTCAGAAAGCATTACCGTCTGGTCAGATGTGACAGCTGAGGAATATTAGTGAGCTCATAATGGTCTATGGTTCTCTGACCAGTAAACTGTTCATTACCAAAGGATAGGAAGTCTCTGAAGTGTATTATGTTTATAAAACATACATTTTGTTTGAGGAAAACAAAGTCTGGCTGGGATAAAAGGCAAGGAGAACATATCTGCCTAGAGATCTGAAAGCATTTCCATTTCCAACTTTCATCTGGGTAGTACAGACAAGGACATATCAGCTGCCCTGAGTCCTGGAACTGCAATTTCCATCTCAAGACTGGGAAAGTCTTCTGAGAACATTCCAACACATCCTCCCCTTCCTGGGTTTCTTCTATAGCAACTTTTCACTCTTGATTACTATGGCCATTCTTATGTTCTTATGGATCTTAACTTCTTAATCTCACCTGTGTCCTCACAGATCTCTCCAAACTTTCAAGGCTTCTTTGAATGACATCATCTTCTTCTTACCTAAAATGCTGATGTAATATTAAAAATTATTCACATAAATATATTGTTAATTCTCAAAAATACAGCAGAATATACTTTTCTAATCAGAATTTTTTTTTATATTCTCTGCAGTTTCATCTAGAATGCAATTATTGCCACATAAGAGAAAGAGTGTGTAAGGCAGGAGAAGAATATAAATGATGGATTAATACTCTCCACTATAGTGCTGAAAGGCAGCCAGTCACATCTCCCTTCACTGTAGGCCTCTACTTTCAATCTATGAATGAAAAATGTAAGTACAAAGGAGAAACAAACAGTTAATCATATCTTGCAAAAGCTTTTTTTGGACCTCGTGCAATAACAAGCCCACAAAAACCCATTAAAATTGCAATTCTGCAGTCTTTCACCACCCTTAGATCATATGAATGATCGACTAAGGTGCAGCAAGAAATCATATTCAGAAACTATAAAAGATTAACAAGTAGATGCTCCATATTCATTCTGTGAGTTATTGAATATTTTAGTCCACTAGCACTCTGAGCAAAGTACTAATAGGTACGTTATAGCACCCAAAAGTAGTACAGCAGGAATCTAGTTTTCTAAATCTGTGCCTAGCTTTTAAATAGATCTTCCGTAGAGATGATTAAGTAGCAGTTTTTATAGATGTGCTACCAAAATGTAATTTTAAGTGGTTTTGAATGCATTGGTAATCCATTGGAAAATTTTATACAGCTTGAATATTTTAACACCTGCCCAAATTCGTAATTAAAAATTGATTAATGCTATTGCAAACACTGGAAAAAAGGTGAAAACTCATGAAAATGCATGTGTGTGTTATTATTCTGTATTTTCTCGCTTGGATATCGATCATAAGGAGAGTCCTCTCCCTGTCTTTCTTGTTCTGATTCCACACTGCCTCAGGTAATCACTATCTTGTGTGCAAAGAATTGTGAGTATGATCAGAATAGGGGCATTTTACACGCACTCTGAAAAGCTATAAGAAACTACACAGGCTCCAGGCAGTAGAGAATTGGATTCCCTGCCTATGGAACATCTTACAGTAGTGGCCAGTGCTGCCAGTTTTGCAAAGGTAAAAGATGCACAAAAGATTTATAGACAGCTGTTCTGTCAGGCAGTGAAGCCTTAATCAAATACTCTTCCTCCTGACTTTCTTATCAACTTATTTTTGTTCTTGTTTTTACCAACATCCAGGAGCATAGATCACTCTACAGGAAGCAGAGATAAAGATTGCCAGAAGACTGCACTTACCTTCCTGGCAAACTTTTGCTACTGATTATATAAAAGCCTGTGACAAGTTAAAATTCACCTAAAATAACTAACTGCTGGTGTTAGAAGTCTTATGGCTCCGAATGTCTTTGCACTGACTCATCCCTTGAAAGTTACACCTGCTTTTGGGAATTACTGTTCAGAAAGGCACATTGTGTTACCTCGGAAACAGCTGTGCCTGCATGTGTATATTTAGATAGAAGGTATTTCACTTCCTTCACATTTCTGTGTGTTATGCCATTTACTTTTTATTTAAGCCCTTGATGCAGTCAGCTCTTTGCTATCCCATCTTCTCTTAAGTCTGCCCAGCTGCAAAGGATGGTGCTGTAAGGGTGCACCTCTGGTGACACTGCCACGTTTCTGTTATAACCAAAATTTCTACGGGAGAAAGAGAAAAAGAATATTATTAACATATTTAGAACCAGAAAGATAAATTCTATGCACCGTCTTTGGAGGATTCAATATTTCATCACGACAGGTCAGCTAATAAAATCACACAAGGTGACTTCATTTCCTTTCATTTCACTTCGCCATGGAGAACAAGGGTATTTGTCTGTCAGACAGGTGCTTGGCAGGAACAAGCTCTAGCTAGGAAAAAAGGAGACTTAAATTATGGAATCTTATTTTTGTTACTGGAATTGAATTTTTGTGTGGCCTTGAGTAAGTCACTTAAATTGTCCATGTCCTGATTCTCAGCTGCTTCTGTGTAAATAGGCTTCTCATACTTGGCTAAATGCTGCTAAGCTTGAAGAACACTTTTAGCTATTCACACAGAGCACATAATAGAAATATAAAGTTTTATCACTATGATTATTATCCTCATTCTACATTGACCTTTCCCTAATTAGAAGAAACAATTGCATTACTGATTTAAAGGCAGCACGACTCAGCTGTCAGGGCATCTCACATTAAAAGGCATTCTGCTTTCTCTAGATGAATGATATTCATTTCAAAAATATGTACTTTGTAAAGCTATTATGTACCAATTACTAAACACTGCTTTAAAATAGACAACAAAAGAATTGAGAAAATATAGCCTACAATTTCCTGCTACTTTCTTGTCATGATAACACAGACAAAGCAGTGGAGAAGAAAAAGATTAAGACACACAAAAAATACTGTCATACCAGCCTGTCTCCATACTGGTCTACATTTGTTTATTTTTGCATATGGAAATAGCAAAAGCGCTGATTGAAAGTATGAAAATCTTATGTTTCCTTCTCAGTATTAAAAAGATGAATTTCCTTTGCTTAATCTCAATTTATCTTTTTTTTTTTCTCTCTCTCTCTAACAAAACCTATTTACTTCTTCCCTCATTTTTCATCTGAAGCATTGTAGAGAAAAATGCTGGAGATGCCCTCTGAATTTCTTGCTGTTTTCTATACAATGATATATAGACCAGCATCAGTTATGATACATGAGTGATAAAGACTCCTGTGGGTAAATACCATGAGGCTAGAGCCTGCCAGAGTGAGCTGTCTTTTCCCAATTAACTACTGAGAAAGTGGTCTTGAGTGACATACAGTAGGGGAATGATAACAGATAGTTTCAGATATTCAGCCAGAAATGGCAGGAACTGGGAAAGGTGAGATAAGTATCCATAAAGAGAAAAAAACCCCTAAGTCAAAGTTGCTTAACTAAAATCAGTGATTTTGTAAATAAAAACATATGCACTGTTTAAGACAGTCTAGCAGCTAGAATTTTGTTCTTTACAATATCGATCCTAAATTTTAAAATATTACATGAATGTCATCTAATCCCAAATCAGATTTATACCCACCCAGTAACACAGACCCAGAATGTTGCTTTAAGGCTCCAAAGAACAAGAATTGCACAAAATATGGTATTACTTCTGTTATCAGCTTGGAAAACCAGTCAATACTGCAGCTTAAACTCATGAATAAATACAAATACATAAGGAAATAGAGCTTGCATGGGAAAAAAATAAAAGAAAGGAAAGGAAGGGGAGAGGAGAGGAAAGAAAAGAGAAGAGAAGGAGAAGAGAAAGGAAAAGAAAAGGGAAAAGAAAGAAAGGAAAAGAAAAAAGAAAGGAAAAGAAAAGAAAAGAGAAAAGAAAAGAAAAGAAAAGAAAAGAAAAGAAAAGAAAAGAAAAGAAAAGAAAAAAGAGCAAAGCTGTAGCAATAGAACCCAGTGCTCACTACTTATAGATTAAAGAACATCTACTTGGATAGGCACCAAAAAACTTTAGCTGAACGTCTCACAATTCATGCAACATTATGTTCTTTCAACAAACCAAAGACTTCAGTGTTTCAGCATCTGATCAAAAGCTACAAAAATGTACAGAAATATACCTGAGAACATCAAGGGCATTGACACTGTCCTAGATTCCTGGAAGAATGTGAGCATTTTTTAGATGAAACCATCTAGGTAAGGCCAGTGAGTCTGGGATGACTCTTTGACTACTGATTTAATGATATGTGAGGAACTAAGCAAGAAATACCACGTAGGCACTTCAAAATTTTTCCATATTGCTAGAGCTGCTTGTGAACCTGTGCAGTAGCCTCTGATCAGCCTCCAAGTCCTTTTTGGGATGGAGAGCAAAAAACAGAACACCAAAAAGGAGCAAATGTATTTATCTAGGAGGCAATCCCAGCAACATGTACCTTCTGCATAGTACCAAATAAAAAAGGTCTGAATTTTTGATCAATGAAACATTTAAGTTTATTTCAATAGTTTTTGAAAATTTAAATGAGTTGAATACACATAGTCATCAGCAAGAGATTTAGGATTGATGTAATTCTGGTTTATGTGATCCCTTCTTCTATAATCTTTTCAAGTTTTGTGTTAAAGCCAAAAACATAAGAAAAGCTATTCTACGACCTTACTCAGAAACACCTTTCTGATTGTGATGACAGAATTATTAATGACCATTTTATATCCATACAGTCATGCGTAGCGTTGTCTTCTAAAGCAGATCATTCTTGTCCTTCTTATATTTGCACATTTAGAAAGAATTTTTCTCTCAATATTTGTTTTACCATGACTTCTGAGATGAATTCATAGGGATTTTTCCAGGCTCATAGTCATCCTTATAGTCTTTTTCTGCACTTTTTCAGGTTAATTTCATCATTACCAGATGAGTAGTGTTGTATAGAATATTTTGAGTAATATCCTGACAACATGTTACAAAATGGGAGCAATGTTTTCCTACCTGTACTGAGAATACCTTGCTTGAAGCATCCCAGATTATCATTAGCATTTCCACAGACCTGTCACGCTGTCATCCTATTACTCACCAACATATTCAGATTTTGCCTTTCCTTTGTCAGCCATAATTGATGTAGTTTACAATTATAGGCTCAAATTCTCATTAATCATGAAGTGTATATAACTTTGTACTTTGTATTATTAAATTTCATTTAATTTCCATTGCTTTCATCCTCAAGTTCTTCTGATTCTTCCACTTGTTCTGGAATATGGATAAAACTTTCCACTTTGTGTTACCTGCACATCTCAGAGCACCCGTTTACTTCTTGTATGAAGTTCTCTAATCAAAATATTAAACAAATCACCCCAAGAATAACAACTGAAGAAAATCACTGTCCAATCTCTTTCCAATCTTATGTGTCTGATGTAACTTGTGTCACTTTCCTATTACCTAGCTATTCATAATTTCTGATGAATATAAGTCCATTTGAAATATCACTTTCTATATGGAGTTGTATGAAGTGTTTTTGTAAGTATAGATAGATTGGATTGACTTGACTATGATGATCTAATCAATCAACTGTATGAAAATATGCATATATGTGCAATCGCAAACATATATATGGAGTGAACCTAATGTGCTATCTCTTTTTTAAGCAATTTTTTACCTTACTCAAGAGCCTGAGGAGTTCCATGGATTTGGTGATTCTTTCTCCAGAATATATTCTAAACTGTTCTGCAGCAATGAGGACTCTTATGTGTATGCATCTGATGTACATCCAGTGCTGTATTTCCTACTCTCCCTTCAGAAATATTTGCCATCATACATTCAAAGTACTGGACTTTCAATTTCAAGTAGTGTTTCTCTTAAATAACAGATTCTTCAGGAATAGAGAGTAATGGACTATCCTGATTTTGCTAGAATATGCAGTCTAAGCTTTGTTTCCATTTCAGATATCCTTATTTCTATTGCATACTTCTTGTTTGGGTTATGATTTTTTTTTTGTAGGTTACCATTATTATATTTTTTGCACAGCAGTCACATAAAAAACAAATCTGAGGCAAAAATATTTCTGTGCCAACTGGAATATATATCTTTACTCCTTTCTGAGCATATATTAGGATCACTTTTCTTCTGTTTCCTATCCCTGCTGACCTTTTTCTATTTTTATCTTTGTCACTGACAGCTGAAATTTTCTTTAAAAGTTCAACTTACCTATATTTTGACTATTTTCACTTTGGTTCTGTACTTCCCTGAAGTGGTGTCATAGTTATCCTTCATGCAGATTCTTTTTTCATACTTTGTGTTTGTATTCTCAATATTCTTTTGGACATGTTTGAGGTTGTTTTGTTCCTTTTCATTGTCTAAGTCTTATGCTCCTTCCATTTCAGTTATTTTGCCCTCCTGCTTTGAATAAAATATTCTGTTCTAATTTGTCCTTTTATAGGAAATAATTCTTTGCCTCTTCCACATTCAAATCCTTGTGTTCTCCATTCAAGCAACGTCACCAGCTAGAAGTAAGACACAAGAAGCCAGAGGTTTGGTTTTTTGTCTTGCATTTAAGCATGTCAGCCACAGATTACTTTCTGTGGCTAATTCTGTTGTAAATATACTTTCTGATCTAAAAGAATTTATTTCACTGTTTCATTTCAGTATCTGGTGGAGATATATCTACCAGCTCCACGTACAAGAATTTCTTCTCCCTACAGTTATTATGATATCTATTTCACAATATGTCTAGAAAATTGTAGTGTTATGTATTTATGTTATTTGTTACTTCCAGAATTTTACTGAGATTCTTACATAGAGAACTGTAACTTCATACAAGCTAAAGGAAAAAAAGATGTAAGAAAAAAAGGAAGATGCTGGAACTTTGTCAAAAGTTGAATTTAAATTCTGGTTTAATGATTACCTTTGATCTAATTTGCACATAACTGCTGGAAATTTTGAAAGTTGAGCATGGCAGCTGATTAAATATCAGAAAGGTTTTATGACTGACCTTGAACTGTCTTTGCTTAGTCAACTATTTTCTTTTGTTTCTAATGCTATAAAATTTTTATTTTAAAGCTTATAAAAATGCTGAATTAACAGTCCATTAACATCTGAAGCTTTCTTTATCTTGCTCTGTGGTGGCTAGTACAGGTTTTCTCCACCAGTGTGACTGAAAAAAAATTACGTGAAGGAAACATTTTGAATTCAGATGGACAGAGAGAGGGTTTTGAGACTGCTGACAAAGATGTTAAATTAATGGTCAGCAGTTATGTGAAGACTTACTCTTTATGACCTGGTTGCAAAATACAATTCATTTGACATAGGCTCCCAGATAGCCACCTGAGAGTAGAATCATAGTATCATAGAATCATAGGGTTGGAAGGGACCTTAAAGATCATCTAGTTCCAACCCCCCTGCCATGGGCAGGGACACCTCCCACTACATCACGTTACTCACAGCCCCAGCCAGCCTGGCCTTCAAAGTTTCCAGGGATGGGGCTTCCACCACTTCTCTGGCCAACCTGTGCCAGTGTCTCCCCATCCTCCTGGGGAAGAACTTCTTCCTAATGTCTCATCTGAATCTCCCCACCTCTAGTTTTGACCCATTCCCCCCAGTCCTACCACTACCCGACATCCTAAAAAGTCCCTCCCCAGCTTTCTTGTAGCCCCCTTAAGATCCTGGAAGGCCACAATAAGGTCCCCTCGTAGCCTTCTCTTCTCCAGACTGAACAACCCCAGCAGTAGTAGTAGTGTAATGTCTTTCAAATATTATTGACTAGCATCTGCTTCCCACTCACAACTCCGTTTCCATAGGTTTGGGGTCTTCCTAATTCACTATTAACTTTCTGAGACTTGAAGTTCCTTTTCTTACTCTGTCTTTTCCTTCCTTCATACAGTATCACAATTTCTTGAAAAGTTTCTCTTTTAGAATGTATAAAATTAAAAGGCAGAAGGAGAAGACATCAGAAAATGCATTATGTCTTTGAAGTGCTGGCTCCTGTGGGCCCCAAGTTGGAGCTGACCTATGGATGAGTCCCAACCCAACAGTGTGTTTTGTTCCCCAGGTGGTTTCAGGCCCCAGAGACAGAACCTGCCCCACTTGTGTGAGGCCCCACCTTCCCCAGGTGGTCATGGTTGGGGTGGTGGGTGAGACCAGGACTATATCAACTAGGAGCTGATCAGTTTGAAGAGAGTTCTTGTTGGGGCTTGCTGAGTCCTCTCTTGGTGCTGTTTTCCCTTGGCTCTTATGGTGGATGAAGAAGAGCAAAAAGACATAAAAGATGAAGGTATGTGAGGGGATGTTGCCGAGTTTGGTGTTGACCAGTGTAATTGGAGAACTGGCAGCACAGTCTTTTACTTGTCTTCTGTAAGAAATGGGCAAAATCCTAACCACGCTAGTAGTCAATTTTGTTCTAGGTGGGTCTAGAAGGCAGCATGACCAGGAGCACTGATCATGAGATCCATTGCTGCAATCTAATCTTGCAGCCCAAACAGTGAGAGTACCTGGTATATGTTAACCTTTTAGAGATTGAGAGACCTTATAATAAAATAGATTTATTAAAGGAGCAAAGTGAAGGTGAATGAGGAGAGGAAAAATAACAGATAAAGGTGAAGGAGTTATGGGTGTAACAGAAGTCTGTAAAATCATGTGACTAGTCATTTATTTCTCAAACTGCCAAAATAGCTAACCTATATAATACTGATGGACTACCCCTACTAATCGACCTTTAAATTGTATGCTAATATTATACTTTATGTCTATTTTAGAGCTAGGAGAAGGTTAAATTTATTTGCTTGCAGACTATAATTTATATCTTTAGTCTCCCGTGTTCAATTACATTTTCTGAAGTGCACTAAGTTTAATAATTCATACTTAACAGCCCTCTGATGAATACACTCCATTGTAAACAAGATGTCCTGTTCCTAAGCTGGTTAAAGTTGCATCCTTTTAGTCTAACATCATGTCATCTTGTACATACTCACTCTTCTGCCTTTTGGCTGTAAATAACATTTGTCCCCATCGACAATATGTGTAGAAACTATTTATTTTTTCTCTCTCTCTTATAATGTAAAGGTCAGTACAATCTTATTCATAGAAAATTCATAAAAAATTAAGACTAGAGTGTTTTAGGAGCTATAACAGTTTTGTTCTAAGCCTAGTTAGCTTGCTATTCTTCTAAACACAAGATATTCTGATTTTACACTTCAGCTCACATTGAGTGTCTTAAGATTAGATACTACTGGGGAAAAATAGCTTTATTATTGACCTACAGTAGGGTTCTTCATGCAGTATGTGGTGAAAGAAGGGATAGCAATTGAAAAATAATTAAAATTATAAGTCTTCATTGTGAACTACCGAAGATTCCCAAGAAAAATAAGAGGTTTTTAAAGAATTTAGCTTATGTAGTTTCATGGGAATTGTGAAGATAAAGTTTTATGCAGTTCTTTAGTTATTTGGAGATAAGAGACTCATATGAACAAAGTATAAAAATGTGAAAGCTATATATTATTTTTTTTTCTTTTATAAATAGATTTCCTAAGGTAGAGGCTCTTGTTACTTTTCACTGTCTAAAGAGTGTTGTGCTCAGATATCTGGTCTCCAGGGAATTTAGAAGATAAGGGAACAGTTCTGATCCTAGCCCCTTAGAGGTGTTCAGCTGCCATGCTGTCATTGATCATGTGCCTAAAGACCTTTGGAGATCTGGACCTGGCCTTATTCACTGGGAAATGGGTTGTTCTATGGGACAATTCATTGCTGCTCTAGCACAAAATTATTGCCCCTACATTGCACAAATTCTGAGCTACTGGATGACAAATAAAACCACTATTCTCCTTAAAAAGTCCTCTTTGGACTCATGTCTTCTGTTTCCCTGACTTTTTTTTTTTATTTAAACTTGCTGAAAGTAAGTTTAAATGATCTGTGAGATCCCATTTACTTTAGAAAATAGTTTTGGTATCAGAGTATTGGCATCTTTTTCTAATTCACTCAGCAAAAATTTAAGCAGTTCAGCTTTATTGATCTGAATCATCATAAATTATTTCACAAATAATATCCTTGGAAAGTATGATCACCTTTAAAATTAATTATGTGTCAATCTTGTCTGTATCAATTAGTTTATATCACTTCCAACCATCATCAAATTACAGAGAAAAAGTGATAGAGCAAAATCTGGTTTGTTACTGAGGTCGATGATAACTTACCTGAGATGCCTCCACTCTGTTTTTAACAGAGCAGAGATTCCTGATGCACATGACAGATAAACTTCAGTGATATTATTCAAGGATGTAGTCTATTGAAGACCATTAGCTTTCCCACACATTATTTTTCCAATACAACTTGCTCGTGAGGGAGCCTTTAATTTCTCATGTCCAAAGTGAGGACAGATTTTTTAAAAATTTACAGGACTATTGAGGGCTTTTCATGATTGAATGGAAAGAAGGATGAATTAATTTTCCCTCCTCAGATGGAGCTTCCATGTCAATAAAATTTACATTAATCTTACGTTATTTAGACCATAATTCTAACAAAAGTACATGTCTTATTTTAGGATGGATATTTACTTCAGCCATGGAGGTAAACTAGCTGAGGAGAATATACATTTTCCAAACCTTTCCTGGTTACTTACAAATATGGCTTCTTCCATATTAAAACATTGATTATTTGTCTTTATCTACTTGTATAATACTCAACAGAAGGATATCAAGCTTACTTTTACCTCAAAACAAAGTATGGTTGCTCTTCAACATATTTATACACCACTCTTTCATTGTGGGTTTGAGAGAACACTTACTTCAAAAACAAATTAATTCAATCTTTCTTTCTTTGTCTGAAAGTCTATGGAACACAAGATGTATGGAAGTATTGGCAGCCTTTATTTGTGCTTTTTTCTCCAACATTCCATCCCACTGCTATAACTATCCTATTACATTTGCATCCCTTCCTGATTCCAAATCATTTTCAGGAATGCTCATTGTCTCTTAATGCTCCCTTGCCATCCCATATACAACACTGAAGTTACATTATTGCTGACATTGGCTCAGGAATGGTTTATTCCAGACTTATGCCAGGTCTGAATTCTATCCACCAGTATGCTCCATATTTTCAATTTAAAAGAGAAAGCAAACAAACACTGATGTAGATGTTACCAAACTATGCTCATTCTCCAAAATGTTGAAAACATTCTGCTGTTCTTCAGGCATTTATATCAACAGATGTCAAAGACAGACGGATCAACCAACTCACAGAGCAGATCAGTGACAAAGCTGGACAGATAACTTGAGACTCTGATTCCAAGACCAAAAATGTCTCTCTTTGGCAGCATCATTATTAGTAGTAGTAGTAGTAGTAAGAGTAACAGTAGGATAGCTCTTCTGCTTAGAAGACCTAATCATTGACTGTGACCAGTTGTATNCTGTGGCCAGTTGTATAAAGCACTGCACAGAGAGAATTCAAAAAGATAAAACTTTCCTGGAGGAGATAGCAACTGGAGAAAGAGACAAGCAGTGGATGTGTACAGGAAAGGATGGAGAAGGAGAGAGTGTGTTATAGAATCATAGAATGTTTGAGGCTGGAAGGGACCTCTAGAGGTCATCTGGTCCAACCTCCCTACACTAGTAGGGACAGCTCTACCTAGGTCAGGCTGCTCAGAGCCCCATCAAGCCTGACCTTGAAGGACTCCAGGGATGGGGCCTCCACCACCTCTCTGGGCAGCCCATTCCATGTTAATTCTCTTCATCTTGCCATGGGTTTCTGTAAGCCCAGCTCCTCCAATGCCCACTGTGGTGCCAGCATGGCCTGCTAGACACAACAGACAGAGATGGCTCCTCAGGAGCCCTTCACATGGAAGGACACCACCAAGAGAGCTCAGCAAGGTGCAACCAGCCCCAACAGACACCACACATAGACTGATCAGCTTCTGGTTGATATAGCCTAGGTCTTGCCCTCCACCCCAATGCCAACCACCTGGGAGAGGATAGGGCCACAGAGACACAGGTGGGTCAGGTTCTGCTCTGGAACCTGAAGCCAGTGGGGGAAATAAAACATCCTGCTGGGTTGTGACTTGTCCACAAGTCAACTCCAACTCGGGGCCCACAGCACTTCACAGTGTCATTCAGCATGGTCTCCACATACCACCAGTCTTAACTCTATTGTAGGTGAGAACAGATCATCAGTCAGCCACAGAGCTTTACCTCTTCAGTAATGCAAATTCACCAGAAGACAACAGAAACCTTTTCAGTTTGTGAAGCTGTATTTTTTGTAGTTTGCAAAGGCCAAACTAAAGTAAAAGAACTCTTAATACATACAACAATAATTGGCTAAATGAGACTGATTAGAATGCATACCCTTAAAAGATTCCTCCCTTGTTTCTGTCTTACTTTCAGTTGCAATCAATTGGATTTCCATACATATTTACTACAGGTATTAATTTCTAAAAGCTTCATTTTCCTGTTTTCTCTGTTCTATCTGTTCCCAGAAGGACTAGAAGTCTAAATTGTTGGTTACATCTGGTAACCAACCTGGTTTATCTCCAAGGAACTGTGGCTTTTGAATGTTGAAATAACCCCAGATTTCACAGCAGCTATTTGAATTACAACCCCTTCGTGAAAGTGCTTTGTGCATGAGCCAAGGTGGTCTACATTTAATCTTTGAGTCCCAATAAAGTATATTCACCTGTGCTAAGCTACGGTAAAAAAATGTCATATAGAGTATATTAATCTATTTCTCATGGTCAGCTGTTGGTATAATTTTTCCACATTATTTCATTTTGTTATCATATAATAATTTACACTAAAAGATAAATCAGTTCTAGGTCAAAGTTGACTTGTCAAGGTCATATGAAAAGAGTAGGAAACTCTTAAATCTTTTTCCTAATTCCCAAGCTTTGACTTTGACACTGATTTGTTCTCCAGTCACCTTCTACATGAGACTACTAGAAAAGATAATGAGTGTACCCAAAACAGCAAAACTATATGTTAGCAAAAGCTTTGGAGTCATATATTCATATATTATCTTTGAAGGGACAGAGGATGGAAGGGGAGAGAAGAACAGAAAGGAGGAGACAAAATGTCCATCCTTTTGCTAACCTGTTTTAAATAAATTAATTTTTACACTGTTTGGATCTTCACAGTGTCCTTGGTGATAAATATACCACACTTTTTTAATTGCTGTAGTTGTTTTCTATATGTCACAGTCAAACTCTACTAGAAACTGAAGGGGAAAAATAAATATGAGCACATATCCAGCCAGAAATAGTAACTGCATCAACAGGTTGTATGTCCTATGAGAGCTCCATTCAAGCATTCATCGTACTTAAACTAGGGAAACTTAATGTTTTGAGGAATAGGAAACTTCTTATTAAGCTTATCATTTAGATATTTAATGCCTTTCCTTAATAGTTCTTTCTTTATATTTGAATAAGATGAGACTGGGCCAAGTACTGTAGACTGTTGGAAAATACTGTTTTTCAGGGCAGAAACATTATCAGCCTGAAGGAAATTGTATTCTAGTAGCATCTGGTAAAAATGTTATTTTTTCACATCATTAGGTCACGTGTGAAGCAATAAAAACACCAGGAGAAGCTTGGTACTCTTAATCTCTCTGTTATTTTGTTGCTTCAGCTCCTTTCTATGCTAATAAAATGTCTAGGAACAGTGACAGAGTAGATTCCAAAACAGGAAGATTATGATTCATATGGATTGTATCTACAGTCATGAAAGCCCATAAAGCTACAGATGGTCACACAGTCTGAGGAAAGGTATAATAATTTGATTTTCATAGCTTGGAAATTATATATGCTCTTGTTTTCTGGGAGGAAGAGGGTTTGGTGATTGTGTTGGGTTTTTTCCTCCAGTAAGTATTTCATCATTAATACTTCATCAAGCATAAACCTTTTGTAACACTGTCTTTAGCACGTGCACAGAAATGATCTTTATGAGGAAGGGTTTGTTACAAGATTATGTATCCTATGCTCATAGTAAGCAGTTTATGCCATTAAAAACATCTTATTAAGCTACTTGCATTACCTTTAAAAGATGCATATTGTGGCTTCTAGAAAAGGAAACTCAGTAGAAGAGATTGTGTAGAAAGAAAAGGTATCCAGCTCAAAGCAACAATCTCTCATCTTGATGCTTTATGTGGTCATTTATCAGTTTCCCCTAATAAGGTCTAAGTCTTGGCACCTCTTGAAAGCCATAGAGAGATCTACCAAGTAGTTCAACATGAGCAGGATATTACCTAGCATTTTTTAGGTGCATCAGTAAACACTTCTTGCTCCATATAATTTCAACAGTGTGATAATAATAAAGGATGTTTTGGCCATTAAGGAAATATGAGGACATTAAAATTCAGACTGACCATTCTTGTCAGACTCGAATGGTCTAATGTGACTTGAATGTTTGGCTGGGTATCACACTCATCCTAACTGATGAGTAGTTAGTCTCAATGAGAGGAAAAGCTATCAATGTATTAGAGTGTACTAGGGCACAGCAATAATTAAAACACTGCTTACAAGTGCACATAAGGGGCATTTTGTCCTTGTGCTGTTCTATTTTTGTAACTTTTTCCTCTTTTTTTCTATGCATCAAGACCATGATATAAATAACAATGATGAAACTGAGCTACAGGTAACAAACCTTGACAAATCTAAAATTTGATTTTGTTCAACGTGTAAAAATTCCTGAGAGTGGTGCCAGAAAATGACAGTATATTTTGAAGTTGCAAGATGAGACCCATGTCATGATTTGAATGGTGTTAAAGGCAGCTTAACTGTAGTATTTGTGAGCTCATTTTGAGAGCGAGTGACAGATTAGTTTCACTCCAGTCTGTTGAGGCTATGTTTAGCTTTTCCTCTATAACTTCTTGACATCAAAGAGAAGGAACATCTCAGGACTTTCTTTTACATTATTAGCAGAAGAGGCAAAGGTGGACTTGAAGTCAAAACTGGAGAGAAGTCAGGATATACCTGGTTAGTATGGTTTCGACCAAACAAAAATAGAAAATCAATTAAAAAAACCTGGTTCATCCAATTGTAAGCCTTTCAGCACAAATACCTGTTTTAACAACAGCAAAACACCCCCAACAACTTCACAGGTCTCAGGTAGCATAACCTAAGAGCCAAGACACCATCACAGGGGTATAATTGAACAGAATGACCTAGCAAATAGTCTTTTGGCCTTTGTGAGCAGGAGACCAAGGTCTAATTCTCTCCTGTGTCTAACTTGGACTCAACATGTTTCTGCTTTGATGTACAATGAGAAATTCTGGCTCTGACAGAGAGGGTGGGGAGTAGGAGGAGTAAATAAAATCCTTGACTTTTTTCTAGTCCTGGTTCAGCATTCAGTTTGCTGTTCTGATGCACAATACATTTATGACCTTAGTTATCAAGCAAATATTCTGTTAAATTTCATATCATTTCTAGGAATGGGAATTTCAGTCTGATATGATTTCATCATAAAATCACCTATGGCTTTAAACCACCATGGAATTAGTAGTCCTTGCAATACTTTGAACAGGTTCTAAATTATCTTGGGTCAAAATATGAAAACAATTTGTGAGGGAAACCTTAAAAGTTTTTCCTGAGTCTAAACTATATTTTTCAACATCAGACATTAAGGGAGATAGACTTTTTTGAGAGTAGGGTTTATTTTTTTGGATACTCTCTGATTAAATAAAGTATTTTAAAATAAATAGCATGTGGGTGAAATGCTTAAATGTACATATAGAATTTCAGGAAATATATGTTCACCTACAATAAGCATGTATATGATATACCATGGTGGTTTGAAATCAGATTTTCTTCTTATTTCCAAGAAATTCCTATGATTTTTTCTGCTTTCACTGTGTTTGATTAGATACAAAATTGTCATGGAGTCTTTATGTGTCATATAACACTTAGATCAAGTTTTTTCAACCAATATATTTCTGCTTGCAATTGTATGGTCTAATATTTCACAGATTTTATGTACCACATTAAAAGATTTTTTCTTTTTTTTAATGAGAAATTATAAACTATCTTCACAAAGTATAGCATTCATATGTAGATTTATTTTCCATTCCCTTCAACTAGGAAATAGATTATTCCTGTTGTATTCTGTGATTCTCCTAGTTTAAAACAAAACAACAACAAAACTGCAGGTAGATATCCATAAAAAACTTTTCAGTAAACAATATAATGTGCTTTTAGCCTTAATGATATGGAGCAGAGGAAGAATTCTTGGTGTGGAAGAAATGCTAATGTGGTGTAAATAGGATATATCTGGGAAAATTAGACATATACCTGGGAAACAGTCATGTCATAGTCAAGACTGCAGCTTGTAGGCCTCTGGTTATCTTGTAGACTTTCTTGTTTCTCTCAAATAAAATGACATTTCTAGTTTTTGCAATTCACTTTAGAGTCATAGACCAATAAAAATATAATTGACTCCATCTAACTATCACTAATGAGGTGAATAGGATGTTGTCTCAAACCAGCATTACTCTATGTAGAGAAAAATTCTACATATAGAAAAATAAAATCAGCCACGTGACAGGCTGCAACCAAGAATTTAATAATAGATTTGATATAGGTAATTATATTCACCTTTCAATGCTTTAATGATCTTAAAAGTCAATGTAATTGTCATTCTGAAAAAAAGAAATAAACCACATACAAACTACTACTTTTCTTTATATCATACAAGAGTACTTGTCTATAAAAATAAGATGCTGCTATTTCATATTTCATACCATAATTTAATCCAAAACCCACTAAACAGGAAAAGAAGACAGGAAATGTTTTGTTAATGATGACTGGCAGCACCTGAAGGGTAAATAGGATAAAATAAACCTCAACTTCAAAGGGAAATTCCGATGAATCCCCTTCCTCTTTCAAAACAACAAAGCAAATGGTAGTAAAACCAAAGAAAACTCCACCAAGCAGGTGTCTGAGGAGACCAAAATCTGCTTTCCTGAAGTCCAGGGTAGTGAGCTTGCTGTGCTCCCTCCTCACTGCCCTAAGGATCTTGAACTCCACCATTTCATGATCCCTGCAGTCAAGGCTTCACATTCCCCACCAGCCTCTCCTTGTTGGTGAGAACAAGGTCCAGCACAGCACCTGTTGAATTCCAGGAACCTCCTGGGTTGCTTATGCCTTGCTGTGATGTCCATCCAATAGATAGCACGGTGGTTGAGGTCCCCTGTGAGGACCAGGGCTTTTGAACATGATGCTGCTCCTGTCTATAGAGGGCCTCAACTGCTTGGTCTTCTTTGTTGGGTGGCCTGCAAGAGAGACTCCACTATAATGTCTCCTATCCCTGCCCTCCCTTTGAACTTGATCCATAAACTCTTAGTTAGCTCCTCATCCATGCCCAGGTGGAGCTCCATGCACTCCAGCTGATCAATGATATAGAGGGTGATACCTTCTCCTCCACTCCCCTGTCTAAGCTTCATAAAAAGTCTGTATCCTTCCATTCCAACACTCCAGTCATAGGAGTCTTCCCACCACATCTCCATGATGCCAATAAGATCAGAGTCCTGCAGGCATAAGCATGTCTCAAACTCTTTTTGTTTGTTCCCCATACCACATGTGTTTGCATAAAGGCATTTAAGTTGGGACTCCAACAAAGACAACATATATTTGCAAGATTTTTTATGGCATTAGAGTAAAGCTTTTTTCTTTCCAAAGAAAACACCACCTCACCCCATCCCCACACCCCTGGTTTCATGACAGGAGAGCTTTTTAGTTTTTTACAGATATAGGAGGTGGAAAAACAAGGGAGTTGTGCTGTTTACTCTAAACTGCATTTAAATCTCCTTTGAGTGTTATGTGCTAAAATCAGCATTTTTAACATCTTAATCCAGATGAATGAATTATCTTCCCACAAACAACAAGGAGATTAATAAAAACCTCTTCTCTCAGCACCTCGCTGATTTAATATCTGCTTAATTCCTGCATCCTATCTTGCTCTCATTAAACTGCATACACATAGTTCATTTTCTTTTTTTTTTTTAATTTTTTTTTATTGAAAATCTTACATGTATGACTAAAAGTCATGGGCAATAACTTTCAGTTCCATTACAAAATCTGTCATATATATATATATATATATACCTATATATATATATTTAATACAACTAGAAGCAAATCTACTGAATTATGAAACAATGATTGTCTACCAAAATGTAACTCAAATTAAATATGTTGCAGATGACTGAAATTATTTTGTTTTTCTCTGATGGAGCTGAAGGCCACTTTCACATAGTTAATTGATAATGCTGGGCTGCAAAAATTACAAAGCCTTAATGATAATTTCCCATCTCCCAGCCTGGTGTCACCATATATTAGGATTTTAGTACAAGGATCCTTCTTTTAGAAAGAAGTACTTTTAGAGTGAGCATCATCCTCTATGGAGTACCTTCTGTTCACAAACACAACCCTGCAAACAACTCTGGATGTCTCTCAGTAACTGCAGGTAAGTCAAAGTCATTTCAAGTTAGATGGAAGCAAAAAAGTTTGCAGGAGCAGAGTCTTAACTTAGGAACTCATCTACAGATTATCTAAACCAAAACAATCGGAAATAATACTTAAAATCACTATTTTACTTGAATATATGCCTTCTTATCTAGTAATAAATCATGGAGGATGAAGTATAAATATTGCCAGAACCATAAAAAAGCTGTCTTACTCTAAGAAATCCTACTTCAAAATCATACAATTATTTCAACTAACAGCAGTTGTCCTTCTGTTTTGGCACCCCTGAACCAGCGTAGAAATTATGGGTAGTGAGTTAACACCATGGGGGAAAAATACTTATGTGCAGCAGGATCTAAAGGTGATGTCTGGAGTTAATAGCATTACATTGCTTAATGTAAGAAAGAAAGTGAAGCGTCTTTTACTGTGATTCTTCAGCAGCAAAAGAGGAGGAGAAGGAGAAAAGCAAGGTGTTTACAGTCCTTGAAGCACATAGCTTGTTCAACCTTTAAAAGTAAATCTTGCATTAAAGACACTCCCAGCTACCTCTGTAGTCTTCTTTCCAAAAATTCAATGTACAAATATTTCATTTAAATGTCTCGGACTTTGTAATGGCTCAGAAGAACCACTGCATGTCCTTGGAGCTACTCTCCTCTCTGAGAGATGAATGGCAGGTGAGATTGCTTTACTGTAATTTCTCCATTTCCATGCTTCATTTCCTACATTTATCTGAGACTGGAGAAAAATCAGCATGTTCTGACAAGTCTAATACCATGAGGCAGTAAAATGGACCTGAATTCAATGGAGATTGGAGCTCCAAAATAAATAGAACACTTTATGTCAAATAATAATAAAAAAGGATAAATTCTCCTGTACAAATCAGAAGAGATAATAAAAAATAGCAAATAGATAGCAACATCTTTTCTATACCTACATGAGCATCACAAAACTTTTCAACCATGAGAACACCCCTCCATATTTCTCATTTTATGTAGTTTCTAAAACTACTTTGGTAAGTTGATGACAAACATTGTGGAATTTCTTAGTACAAACAGTAATTTTGCATAAAACTACCCAGAAAATTACAGAGGCTTGTCATTAAATAGCTCTGAGAACAAACAAGGAGAAGCAAACCCAAGATGTTCTGTTGGGCTTTCATTTGTCTTCAAGTCTGTCCTGCTTTTGGCCTAGCAAGCTGCATGCAACACTGTAAAGAAAATTTGTCTAAAACCCCTTGCATCTGTAAATACCACCTATTGTAATGTGGTTTTGAATGATATATTAGCTTTGTAAATTGGTTTCTTCTTACACTTATCTCATACCAGAGACTCTGTGTTCTAGATCGAGCAATACTGTGAAGGCATCTACAGAGTATCATTGGCTCCTTGAGGTCACAGTGGGTAACGTGCTCTGGAAAGTGAGTTGCCTCTGCAGGTATCTGAGGGTTGCTATCTATTTGAACGTGGCTGAGCATTTCATTTTATCAAAAATGCCACCAAATGCTCATATTCTGTGTGGTCAGTGCAGTCCCGAGGACAAGTCCGATGAAGATATGTTCCACCAAGGCAAAAAAACCTAAAAGGTTAAAAATGGAGAAATATTTACAACTTCCTTCAGTCTGTAAGGTTGAGTTTTCTGGTTTAGTACTCTTCAGTGCATTGTCAGAGAAAAGTTCCAAGGCTATGAGTATAAGCAGTCTGGTCCAGTCCCATACATATCCGCAAGCCTTTTAAAGCGAGGGCCCCAGTCACTGAGGTAATCGTAGTTCTGGTCAGAGTTTGAGCTGATGGAATCTAAAGAGCTGAGTGACTCTGCCACCGAGCCGTTCCCCTCAAACGCGTATGTCTGCAGGGAGTCGTAGGGTGGAGCACAGGGGTCCACGTCAGCTTCTTTTAGTCTTTCCCAGATAAACTCCCTAAAAATGACGTTATCTGGGATGCTTTTAAAAGTTGGTCTGCTCAAGAACTGAATCTCCGGCGTCACGTCTCTTCTGGTCTTGGTGTCTCGGATGATGTTGAGGTTTCTCAAGGCAGCCATGTCGAAAGCCTCCGTGTCTTCCTCTCCACCGCCCTCGTCATCGTACCTCACAATGTTCTCTCTGATATCTCTCTCTTCATCAAAAATGAGGGGCTCTTTTTTCCGTCGCCTCATGGTGACAATCAGCAAGACAAGAACTGGAACACAGAAAGACTGGAGTTTTAGCAAGGCTGAAGTTTCCTCATATTTTTTCGCTAGTGGTGGAAGTACTTATTAATTCATGTGGCAAAGACCCAAGGAAATTGCAGGCAATTTGTGCAGCTAGATTTGTAACCTAGCAGGTTCTGAAACAGGTTTTAAACCATAAGCTTTTTAGACATTAAAGAGTCTATTTCCAAAGCCATTCTGGATTAACGTCTTCATCTCTAATTCTATGTCCTGTGCTGTCTGCTACACATAAATTTTAGGACTGCTTCAGTCTGACTATTACAATCTCATTGCCATGAAATAAAACAAAAGACCTTTTTCTGAACTCTTAATTGCCCAAGCGATAAAAGCACATTTATAAAGTAACTGAATAGAATTTAACAACCATGCTTTGAGAAGTGACTGAATTAAAGTATATGGCCAATCTCTGCTAAAAAAAAAAAAAAAAATAAAAGAAATCATGGATTGGAGAACACTGAGTTGTTAAGCAATATGTAAAATAAGACAGTCCATGGATTAAAAGTATCTCTATATAAGACCCCTCTTTCCTATAAAGTGCAAAGTACTGTACTTGAAGTTTATGAATTATATCTAATGAGAAATCCTAGGGCTGGAGTTTATTGGATCAGTGCTGGAAGAGTAATTATTTTTAAATTTTAATCCCTAAAGTTTCTTTCAGCTTGAAAGCGAATACTAAACTGCAGTGACAGACGAAAGGACTGGAAGAAACTAACTCAAGGCTCCTCTTGTTCAAATACAGTTTTGGTAGAGAAATGACATTGCTGACACGCAAAATATGGAACCTGCAATATGAATATTGCACCCATCTGTAGGACATGCTGGAATGTGATTCATCCTCCTAGAAAATGATTAATATTGTGGCATCTGGATAACATTTGCTGAGTTAATGATACTCCCAGAAAATAGCAGGCATTGCTATGACTGTAAAAATAACAGGACGTTGAAAATTAAGTGTCAACCCACATTTAATTAATTTCTTCTGCTTTTATGTTTATTTTTAATCTTAAGAATATGTGTTTATATGTATTCATATGTCTAAGGTTTACAATCTTTTCTTACAGTGATTTGATATGGCAACCAAGTGCTGCAGAAACATCTGGAAAAGTAAAAGCCAATATAGATAAAATTAATCTTGAGCTTCCCTGGGTAGTTTCAAAAGGGGCCTTCATAAATTGTGTGATGTAAGACTGCCATTCCTGAAAGCCTTTCTTTTCATGGAGGAATTTTAAAAATCAATATCAATCTAGTCATTGTGAGGTATGATTTAATATTGGATCACTTGGTTAGAATAAACCAGTCACTCAGAGACTGTACATGCAGAAATCTGTATCGTACATCTATAGATATTATGGTAATATTTGGAATTGGCTAAAGCATAAGATGACTTTAAAGGTGGACTTTCTGCAATTCCTTTTATTTTCCTTTGGAGCCATGCAGGTCTAAAAATAAAACTGGAATAAGTTCAATTTTTTTTTTTTCCTGAACTTTTTGACAAATATATTAGGCAATATTTTCCCCCCTTTTTTTTCAGTAGCTACCAGGCACACATCTAATGATCCATCTCCTAACAGATGCCTTGTGACACTCTATCACTGCAGCATCAGCATCACTCTTCTACTTTTTTTTGCCCCTGGCATCTCCCTGGTTCATGCTTTATGTATTGAATTAAGAAGCCACTAGTCTGGGGCATTTTGCTTTGAACAATATTTACATAAGCAGTTTGACAATATAAGATTTTGACCTTTAATGCGGCTTTGGTGAAATTTCAAAACATTCTGATATTTGTATAATACAAATTGAGCTGTAAATTATACAGCAGAGAACACAAAATTGTCATCATCGTAGAGACAACTGCACTCCACTATTAATGTTCTTCCTTGTTAGAAAAGATATTTTAAAGCAAAAGACAAATTAGCTTGCTGACAGTACAAATACACACTTAAGCCAGGATTGCTATTGACAACTTTTTGATGATTTTTCTTCTCTTAACATTTACTGCCACAATTTTTGTTGCTATATAAGTAAGCATCTTATCATTCCCTTCACTCAAGTGTAAATGCATTTTCACACCTTCTTAACATACTTCAGTTTGAAAGTGAAGTAGCTGCTAATAAGTGAAAAATATGAAGCCTAATAGGCAGGTCCACCTAAAGGTACAGTAAAAATCAAGATACAATGAATGTTTTATATAGTATTCCTTGTACTTGCTTGAAGCCAAGAAAAATACAGAGTCTTTCTAAGGTTAAACACTTCAGCATTTAGATGGCTTTGTGAGACTGTTAATTTCTAGCCTTTCCAACAGCTATGAACAATAAAGTCTAACCTCTAAATGAGGAACGCTTCAGCTGCATTGCAGGAACTGCAGAGATGATTACAAGCCCAAAACAAATTTCACTGATATCTAAATAAAGTGCAAAAGGTTTTAAAGCTCATCCATTTCTCATTAAGTCATGGTTGGGGCTTTTTTTTCTACATTTATCACAAAAGCAGAGATTAAGTCAGTAATCGGTGACTGGCTGAACATCTAGGAAACCTTAGAGAAGAAATAAAATGATGGGAAATTTTTAGGGACAGACTTATTGCACACTGAGTTTGACTCCATACACTGAACCCATGCTGAAAAAATGAAATGGAAATTCTGATCTCTTACGTGATTAACCAGGAAATTCTGATCTCTTATGTGATTAACCAGGAAATAAATTGATATTATTGAACTAATAATAAAGACTAAATAATGAGAACGCACAAAGATAGATCTAAACCAACTTTTTTTTTGTTCTGATTCACTTGAATTGTTAGAAATGTTTTAAGTTTTTTGATTTTTTAATTTTTTTTTAATTTTAACAGGTACAATAGTCAAGAGAAAATGTAATTTCCATTTATATTAGCAGGTGTAATATGTAGTTTTATCCTTGTGTTAGATGTGATGATAACAGAGTAGTTTCAGTTCAGTTAAATCAGTCTTTAACCAAACACCTTTGAATACAAGAGCGGATTTTCCCTTTGCTCTTTTGCAGTGTGTTTTATGGAATTATTACGAAATTTCCATCTCTATATGATCTGGTAAAAAGCCAGGCTTAGGTCACCTGAGCATATTTCTCTGGTTTACTATTCATCTTTCATTTTATACTTCAGGCAACCGCAACATAATTGTGAGGAGGTCATAACAGCCCTGGGAGAAGCTGAGGGAGCAGAGTGTGTGCAGAGCTGTGCAGGGAGGGACAGAGCTAAATCACAGGCATTAGCACACCCTGCATCCCCTGCACCCCTAAGCCTGCCATTTACTACAGCAATAAGCCACAAATCTGCACGTTGGTTCATGCCTTAGGTGTGCCATGATTCATAAAGCTGATGACTGGAGATCCTCAGCACACTAATAACCTATTTAGTTATACCTTGCAGATGCCACTAGAGTCAGATGAGATTTGGGGATTACAGAGGTCAAGGCTCAGGAAACCTGCGTTTAATTCCCAGTTAACAAGCTTCATATATAACTTGTTTAATCAGTTTGGATTGATATTTGCAAAGTGACTGTGACCTTTAAATGTCCACACTGAGTGACCCTAACAGGTGACTTTCAGAAAACGGCCTCTGCATACCCAGCCACCTTTCCAATGTCTCCATTTGGATATCCCCAAATTAAAACAATTACAGATTTATCACTTTTAAACCCACGCAGGCTACATAGTCCCATTCAGTACACGTTTTACCTATTGAGAGAATAAGATCTTTATGACTAGGACTGTTTCTCCTTTATGAATCACACATTATGTGTGCTGATTCAACTGGATCCTTGTAGGTATTGTGATAATAACAACAAATTCCTCATCTTTCAACTGAAAAAATAATAATTTAGATTTGTAGTTGAAGTTTAATCATGTATTATTAACTTGTAAACTCCAGTACCAAGTTATAGGAGGCGTTCTTTAGTGTTTGTAACAAAATAGGTGGTACTAATAGATTATATTCAGGATAAAAATTGTGAAAAAGCAGGATGTCAACCTGACTTCCCATTGTTTCAATACAAAGAAAATCTTTCACCTCTCAAATACGATTTGGTTATCTACAGGTGAACATTCTCTTTTTGTGTGTTTTTTTATGTACACATTTTATGCTAAACACTTGTTACAAAAGCAATTACTGTGTCTGGAAGATGCTAACTGAAAAACAAATTACCTTGAATTAAATTACCATATAATTTCCAAAGGAGTTAAGAAATTCCTACTTACTTCTCAAAGAATTATGTACAGTCTAAACCAAATGCAAATTATCTTTTCATAGGCTTTTTCTAGAATAAATCACGAGCACTTTTTAAAAGTTATTTTCTTTAAAGCATAGCCTCAGTGTAGGGAGAATAATTATAAAGCTGTTTTGAGTAATTAACAACATACTGGAACTTTCCTGTGGAATAAAATTTAGAATTTAATCTCCACCAGTCAATATGGGAAGAAAGAAGATTTTAGTAAAAGGTTTTTAACTTAAAAAATTTATTTTAGTTCGAAAAGAAATAATCTACACTGTGTTATATGCAATTATAATGAATTAGGATGATTTAGTAACATTCTTCTTAGCATCAGTGAAAACATTGTGTTTCTCTAAAATTGGTCAGTTGCTTAAGTAAAAATAACACTAAGACATCCCACTGAGACAATCTGAACCTTGGTCAAGACAAATGGTTATTTATTAGATATAAATGGGATGTATAGGACAAGAATAAATATCAAAGTATATATACTAACTTTAGGAAGACAAGAGCTTATTGAGAATTCAAGATTGTAGTGCCAGGATGCATGTATCCATGACATTTATGCAAATCTCATGCCTCCTCTGCTTTACAACTGGCACTCACATTGAGATGACATTGATGATGTGACTAGATTTGCACTGTGTCAATCCTGGGTCAGGAAAAATTTTGATGCAGTTGCCTATTTCCTCTTTTCTCTGACAAACTCTTACAAAAAAAAGGGGGCATCTCTTGGTCCCAGCCCTGGAAATATTTGCCAACAGCTGAAGCCTGTTTTTTATGATGTGCTAGTGGATCTTCAGGATTCTTTCTCAGGAATGGGAAAGAAAACAAAATAGGGTAAAAGAGGAAAGTAATTTTCTAACACTGCAACCATTCAGCTGATCAGGAAAATGTTTTCTAGGAGTAAATGAAAGAAGAAGGTGTCCNGAAGAAAGGTGCTGGGACTGACCAAGCAACAACACTTGCCTGGGGTTTCACTGGGCAGTAGTGATGCTTAGGCACCTTTTTCTTGTGAAGACTGGCACCTGGCTGAGAACAAAACAGCAGCAGGATACAGTACCAAAAAGCAGGACTCAAAGCCAGGGTGAGCATACAAATGCAGCCTAAACTGCACCCAGAGCTTTGAACTATACCCAAAAGGAATAGTTTAGATTGGAAGCAATGACAGCACATACAAGTGTCTATTTGGAAAAAAAGTGGTGATGCATTCAGACAGATGGATGTGGAAGTCAAATGCTTTGATAAAAAAAAAAATAAAAAAAATCAATGGTAAGGTGGTCATATGCAAGGTTCCTCTTCAGTCCACAGCCTCTCTCTCTGGAATCATAGAATTGTCAGGGTTGGAAGGGACCTTAAAGATCATCTAGTTCCAACCCCCCTGCCATGGGCAGGGACACCTCCCACTAGATCAGGTTGCTCAGAGCCCCATCCAGCCTGGCCTTCAAAATTTCCAGGGATGGGGCTTCTACCACCAGCCCTTATTCAAACATCATATTCAGAGATTTTATCCTCAATTCTTCACCAAATGCTTGTTCTACACAGTGCAAAAATGACTGGAATAAAAACGCAGGTTTCCTGATTTATGGGTTGTATTTCAATCCTTGTGTACTGAGTAGAATAAGCAAGTTACTGCCTAGTAACATCCTATATCTCTACTCAATGCTCTTCTTTAAGATGTATGGTTCCTATTTAAGACAAGCTTATGCCCAGGCCAGGCAGTATTGTACCTACAGTAGTTTCTTATGTAATCTTCAGAAACTCCCTTTTTATATATAACAGAAATGGTGACATTTCAATTTGGGATGAATTGCTATTGTTGCAGAAATTTTCTTCTTAGGTACATTGGATCAAAGTTTTAAATCAGTGTTTTTCCACTGATGCCAATGCCAGGTGATATGAGGGAAACTTTTGCATACCTTTTGAACTCTATCATTTAGCTTCATGTCCAAATAAAGTTCATTTGGGTGTATAAATGGCCTAGAAATGCTACCAGAAAAGTGGCATTTAAAAAACGGTCATTAAAACTTTCCATTCCTCCTTAAATCTAGGCCTACCCATGTGTTGAGTGAGTTCAAATCATCTTATTTTGTCAGGATTTTTCTTCACAAAGATGGACAGCTCTGGAAATGCCACCTCCTATACATAGCTACTGAGTAAGTCAGTTGGGTTCATTGCAGAGAAAATGATTTTTCTTACTCTGTAACAACAATACAAGAGGATTTCCTTTTTTGAGTACTTTAGAAATGGGGATATTTCCTTCTAATAGTTTGCAGTGAGGTGAATAAGAAGAAGTTGATAAGAAGAGAAATCTCTACCTTGTGGAATTACTAACATGAATAAAAGTGTGGAGAGAAGTCTCTGGATTTGACCTATTAAAATTACTTGGCTAACAGTGACAGATAAATCACCACTTGGATTATACCAATCTGAGGAGACTATGGTCTTCCCCTTTCCCTTAGACTGATATGTACAGCCAGGGAATAGAAAGATCTCTCAATGCATCAACAACACTCAAGAAAATTGTTGTGTGCTGAACTGCTACCCTTGTTAATATGGGAATTTTTGACAATAAACAAAACTGCACTTTTGTTCATCTGCACCCTGCAGGATGATCTTTCATGTTTACTCCTCAATTTGGGACTTTACTACTACAATGAAGTCATTTTGTTTAAGGATTAGGCATGAAAAGGAAATGTTGTCCAAGCTGGATGCTGACACTGTCCCACTGTTTCCCACTGTCTTTTATCCAGTTGCAGTTTGCACAACATAAAACCCAACTCTGCTACCCGTTGTGGAAGTAACAAAAGCAGATTCTGTAGAAGTTTTGCAGTTAAATATGATTCCCATCAGTAAATTACATCTGTTATATTTTCTGAATGTCTTTTGTTCTATGCAGATCACTAAATGCTTTAAAATAGTCCCATCTCTGGGAAAGGGACACACATTTATACTGGTTACGTGGTGAGATTCTAAACTAAATGATTCCATAAACTGCATTGTCTCTTAAATATTACATTTGATGCAAGTAATCTTGCCTTTTCTTTACTATTATTTCATATATACGTCTGGAGGCAGCTTGACATAGAAACAAAAATCCCACACTAAAGATTTTGTGTGGCTCATGCTACAAACTGCTGTGTTAGGTGTCCCTGTTGACAGAAACTGGGTAGGGGATGTTGAAACTTATATATATATGTATCGATTGCTATCTATGTGTATATATATCATATATATTGAATGAAAAATAAGGATAACAAGAAGAAGACGTACCTAGCAGTGTCAAGACACAGGCCAATATTGCTATCAGGGCTCCAGTGCTAAGTCCTGCAGGCAAGATATAAGCTTCTGCATTGCATGTCTGAGCAATACCATCTGCATCACAATCACAGACTCTGATGGTGAGGGTGTTAGTGCTGCTAAGGGAAGGTGATCCACTGTCCACGATGAATATGGGCAAGTAGAAAACAGACTGTTCCTGTCTTCGGAACCCATTTCTTCTGGTTAATACTGTTGCTGTGTTATCTAGATAAAGGAATAAAGAAGATAAATATAAAATACATGACCTTTCTGAAACACTAGCGTATAAATAATAGTCTTGCACTTATAAGACTTTATAAACACATTTATATTATTTCAACAGGTTAATCTTTCTTGGCCATATATTTCTGAAGCTGCGGAGATAGGATCACCTGAGGAATGATACCCAGCTAAATAAAAAGATTTCTATTTTCAGACATTTCAGTCTACTTGGTTTTAGTTAAGCTCACAGTTCCACACTCTTGATAGACAGTTGAAGATCATTACAAAAAAGAAAAAAAAATTACCCCTCAGGGACCAGATTAATTATCTACATACCTGTTTCAGGTCTAATGTCCAAGAATCAATTATTTACCAATATAGATATCATACTAATGGAAAGGATGAACATAGTAATAGGAGAGTAAGTTCTGAAGGCCAGTAAAATACTTTTTGAATGCAAAAAAATCCAGTTGGTGCACAAATACAGGTGATTGCACATGTAGCAAAGAGATGCACTTGTTTTCAGTCTCATCTGAGGGTCAAGATGACTAATATAATCAGGCTAAAATATGTGGTTCAATGTTGCTCTGAGCTGGGTGATTAAAAAGACCACGTGTCCCAGAAAATATATGCAAAACTCACTGTGTTCAATACAGGTTGACAGCTCCTGAGAGGTAGGGAGTTACATCTCCTAGAATTCATAGAAAAGGTCGGTCGGTCGGTCTGTCTGTCTATCTAGCTGCTTACCTATCTATTTATAGCCAGATATATTGATAGTCCTATAAAGTTCTCTTATTATGTCATCTATTATGACCTACCTGGCAACACAAGCACTTCTCCATAGAGCATCATATGATATATGCATAAAATTAATTAACATTGAAAGAGACCATTGCTCCTGTGTCTTGGGACTCAATCGATTTTCCTGGCATTGCCAACAGCCTATTATTACTTTTTTCCAAATTCTAAGTTCTCTGGAAGAGGGCCTGTCTTTTCATTAAATACTTTACAGTACTTGTAACCGTGTCAGATCTCTGAAGAGAGCCTGTTTCTAATGCATTTGCTTTAATGCATTGCTAATGCAATTATTTTAATCATTATTACTCTTACAGCCTTTAGTTTGGAGCTACAAGCTGCTCGTATGAAGAAAATTAAGCCTGTCAGGGACTACACTCAGGGTGAGGCAACAAATAACTGCGTGAGAGAACTTTGTCAAGTCATGTGTTATAATAGTTTGTAAATGTTGTTCAAAGTGGCTGTGTAAACAGCATCCTCTAGCCCACCATATGTCTATTTTCCTTGTTTTATTAATAAGGATAACTTCGTAGCTCTGGTTTAGTCCTGATCTGACAGAAGAGCAACGCAGGAGTAACACAGTCTCTATTTAGTTCTATTTGCTCCAGCTAATAGCCAAGCTGACTGATACATGCCCAGCTGCTGTACTATGCAGTGCAACTAATGAGGACACTAATTAGAAGCATGTTCTCAGATATTTTAACTAATAGAAACGTGATGTCAACGGGAGCCTTTGCAGAAGTCTTTGGGGAAATAGTCATAAGAAGTCTGTGTAAATATTGTAAGCAGCTTTCATTAGCAAAAGTATTCTTCAATAGGTGGTATAGTTATTGAAAAGGTAAGTTTTTTGCAAAAATAAAATCACCCTCTCAATTTACTGTGCACACATTTTTTATGCCTGAGTTACAATAGTAAAACATGAATTCCTGGACTTTTTTCAATTACTGCCCCAAGGTAAAATCTAATTTAGATAAAAAATTATAAATACAAGGAAAAAAACATGTGAGAAGAGTGATTTCCGGAGAAAAAAAGAGAGAGAAAAAGATTTGAAGCTACTATTTGGCTCAAGGCTTTAAGTGATTCAAACAGCAGCTTAATTCCTTGACAAATAATCTACAGATAAAATTATTTTGCAGGCTGATTGTAGTTTAATTTTTGTCCTTACCAGAATAGAAGTTTATGTAGGTCATAATCAGCATGATATATTAAAAATGAAAGCTGTTAGTGGAGAATATTTCCCCAAACAAAATATCCTCACCTTTGTTGTCCTGTAGTGTAAAATTGTGGTTATTTGCTGCTTCTGCTGTTAAGCTGAAGTAGAACTGATGGCCATTGGGTGGGTCATCCTTATCAACAGCACTGATTTTCTGGATCACCTGTTTTGAGATACACCAGGCTTCAGTGTTTTGAATGACAAGAAGCACAAATGCATGTACATTGTATAACCCCTTTATTACATACCAAAGAATCAACTGCCCCTTGAGTCCTGCTCACATTGACAATTATGCTTTTGAGCATTTTATGTCAGGAATTTATTAT
>VYZX01027889.1:6042-20263 GCA_013401335.1 Brachypteracias leptosomus | reverse complement strand
TTTTTTTTTTTTTTTACAAAAACTAAGTTTTTCTACTTCAGGTTCCTTATGTGTAAAAAAAGTCTCAGTTTTCCATGAGGGTGTCAACTTTTCAAATGGTTTTCCCTCTAAAAACAGAATGTAAAATCCTCAGTTTGTGTGTGGAAATCCAGGAGCCAGGTCCAAACTTTCTCCATGACACCCAGCACAAGAATGAATGGAGCTTTCAGCTCCATCCTAAGCAGCCTTCAGCTGCTCAGAGATACTGCTGCTGATTTTCATGCCTTGCCTCCTGATTTGTATGTAGGATTGCAGCAAAAGTATGCAAAGCCAGAGCTTGCATTTGCATTTAGAACTAAAGTGTGTCTTTTCTGAAGTCTCTGCCTTGGCATTTTGCTGCTTGATGTGTACACAGACATGTCTTCTCAGAATATAAATAGTCACGAGCTGAAGATGATGGGCACGTATTTGGAGGCTGAGCTGGTTCTCAGTACCTCAGCTGATTTGGGGGACAGGAAAATGAGGGAGCTGATTGCACTCAGAGGTGTACAGAATGTCATGTGCAGACACTAAAATGTTTAGGCAGAAGGACTGGTAAACAGGCTGCCAGGGAAGTGGTAGAGTCACCATCCCTGGAGATATCTAAAAGATGTGGAGATGTGGTGTTTAGTGACATGGTTTAGCGGTGGACTTGGCTCTGCTGGGTTAACAGTTGGACTCCATGATCTTAAAGGGTTTTTCCAGCCTAAATGATTCTATGATTCCAGGCAACAGACTTAATTTCTTCCTTGATTCCTTGCTAACAAGCACAAATAACCATGCAGGGATAACCTCTGCCTGAATCCATAGTGATCTGGCAGGTAAGGCTTGGTGGTTGAAGACCATTTAGCTATATACACTATCATTAATGGTCTTCTATGCACTTGTTCTCCAGAGAATAACAAGGTGCAGTTCTCTATTAGCCTTTGTGCTTGAGCTCTTCACTTATTTTTGTCCCTTCTAGCCAATGTTGTCTGCAGGGTTGGCAGGGAGGATCCTTTAGCCTTGGGCAAGGCATCAAGTTCCCTGGAGTCCAAATGGAGAGCTAAGGGCAGCCAGAGGTCTGGGAGGTGCCCCTCAGCATGGGGACTCACCTTTGGGTATGGCAGGGGAAAGAAAGTTGATAATAATAGGAAAACGAGAGAAAAGTTCTAATGTTGCAGAGAAAAGTCTGAATTCTTATCATAGAATCGTCAGGGTTGGAAGGGACCTTAAAGATCATCTAGTTCCAACCCCCCTGCCATGGGCAGGGACACCTCCCACTAGAGCAGGTTACTCACAGCCCCAGCCAGCCTGGCCTTCAAAATGTCCAGGGATGGGGCTTCCAGCACCTCTCTGGGCAACCTGTGCCAGTGTCTCCCCACCCTCCTGGGGAAGAACTTCTTCCTAACATCTAGTCTGAATCTCCCCACCTCTAGTTTTGACCCATTCCCCCTAGTCCTGCCACTACCTGACGTGCTTATATCTCGTGTCAAGATATAGCAGCATCTAAAATTGATTAACAAATTGGAACATTTCATCAGGTCAAAATTTTGTGACCTTTTTAATGTAGTCCAATAAGTATTTTACAGAGCTCCTCTCAGGAATAATTTTCAGTATTGAAAAGTCATAGAATCACAGAATAGTTTGGGTTGGAAGGGACCTTTAAAGGTCATCCAGTCCAACCCTACTGCACTAAGCAGGAACATCTTCAACTAGGGCAGGTTACTTGGAGCCCCATCCAACCTCACCTGGAATGTTTCTATAGATAGAGCACTGACCACCTCTCTGGACAACCTGTGCTTCATCACTCTCATGGTAAATAATTTCTTCCTTACCTAATCTAAGTCAAGCCCAGCTGCCTAGCTAAAGTGATTATAGAAATAATAAATGTCAATTATTTCATTCACTGTACAACACTGGGAGCAGGATATTCCAGGAACAAACACCATGACTACAAGAGCATACTGAAAATTAAAATGAACTCATCAGTTCTCAAATTAGATTGCTGAAGCCCCCCACTGGTTCTGTGTTGCTCTCTGTGGCACTGATAAATGCTCTCATATTTCTTCCAGATCTTTGCTCAGAAACCTTAAATGAGCAAACTGAAGGAGCCACATTGAATTTGGCTGTTGAACAAAGTGACAACTAACTTTTCACCACTTGTATTTCAAACGTGCTAAGCAGGAATCAGCACAATTTGCAAGAAGCTCAAGATGGATGTTTTTGCCTTGAAAAAAAAGATGATTCACATTACACATATTAGAGCTTGATCTTTCAAGGGTGCTGAACATTCTCTGCTGTGACATCTATGAATGCTCAACCAGCTCCCATCAAGTGTTCAGAGCATCACAGAATTGGGCCATTGCTCTGAAGCTTCATGCAGTATTAACTTCTTTCAAAGGAGAAATGTTACTGAAGTTTTATATTGCTTTAGAAAGAAAGTGATGCACCAGAGGAGGGAAAAAATAAAATAAAAAAAGCAACCTCCCCCAAACCCAAACTGGGAGGCAAAGTTCACAGGGGTTAAAGAGTATATAGGGAAGAAAAATCTGCTGTGGAATCATATTAACTATAAACATAGGCCTTTGTTCAGGGATATACTTACACATATTGGGGTTGCTCAGTCTGGAGAAGAGAAGGCTCTGAGGGGACCTTATTGCGGCCTTCCAGGATCTTAAGAGGGCTACAAGAAAGCTGGGGAGGGACTTTTTAGGATGTTGGATAGTGGTAGGACTGGGGGGAATGGATCAAAACTAGAGGTGGGGAGATTCAGATTAGATTAGGAAGAAGTTCTTCCCCAGGAGGGTGGGGAGACACTGGCACAGGTTGCCCAGAGCGGTGCTGGAAGCCCCATCCCTGGATATTTTGAAGGCCAGGCTGGCTGGGGCTGTGAGCAACTGATGTAGTGGGAGGTGTCCCTGCCCATGGCAGGGAGGTTGGAACTAGATGATCTTTAAGGTCCCTTCCAACCCTGATGATTCTATGATTGTATATTCTAAAATGCCAGGTCAATCCCACATTTCAAGGGATATTAAAGTGCTCAGCACAGTTAGGACCATAGATTCAGTATTGTCAGTGTCAAGCATTCACATGTTAAGAGTATGAATTTATACAAGAAGAGGTTCTTCTGTCTAAGGGTTGGGGTTTTAACTTCTCCAAACTTAAATTTTCTTGCATAATATTTCAGTATAGTTTTATTTTGTGAAAGGATGCCCTTTAAAATGTGTTCCAGCAACTTAAGAATGCTGTTTTAATTTTTTTATAGAAACATGATTTTTCAATTTTGAAATGTTCGTTTTCTAACTGTATATACACAGAAAGCTAAAGAGAAAAAATATTCCTTTAGATATTTCCTTTTTAAAAAATTATTTGGTATCCTTTTTGTATTTGGAGCTTGCATTTTTACTGTAAGATATATTTTCACATTTTCTCTTTAATACAAGGACAAATGAGACTAAAGCTTGGATTCCCATCAAAACTTATATGTGCAGGAACTTTTAAAAAAACCTCATCAAAACAATGCAGGTATTGCCAAAAAAACCCCAAACTACAATAATTTTCAGTGTAAGTCATTAAAATCTCACACACACACACTGAAGTCAAGATGAAATATGCCAATGGAAACTTTTACAGCAGATTAAGGTCTTAGAAATAAAAGCTCAAACTCTCATTACCTGCCCTCATCTTGCACAGATCCAAATAGAATCAGTAAGAAAAATCAGACTTACCTTCTGAATTGTTATGATTCCCTCCTGGGTGTCTTTGTCCACAGAAATTTTGAATACTCCCAAACCATCTCCATCCACAATCTTGTACTCCATCTCAGCATTAGGTCCCACATCTGCATCTGCAGCTTTTATTCTGGCCACCACAGAAGCCACTGGCAAAGACTCTGGGACATTATACTGGTATGATCCTGTGAAATTTAAAAATTTCATTACTTCAGAGTCTGCTGGGATTGTAGGCTAAAAAAAACCCCCTACCCTTCTAAAATTTAAGTTCCTTTAAATAATAGGCTCAAATATTTACTCAGGCTACCACAATATATTCAGTTTAAAACAGAATTGTCCCTTTTTTGCTAGTTTTTTCTTGTGATGAACTCTACCTTAAGCACTATGGGGATAAATTCTTCGTATGACAAGAGCAATAACATAATTCAAAAAACTTAAGTATAAATCCTGAGGTGAATGCCTGCTAGGGATTCCAATGAAGAAAATATTTTAGTTTATTTTCCACAAAAGAGGAAAATAAAGCAAGTCAAACAATATCAATCCAAACTCTTATTCTTTTATAGCTGTATATCATGATTAGGCAGTTTGCAATCTGACTCTGACTAGAATCTGATATATATTCATTTCTTTAACAGTAAGTGCACCATCTGCGTTCTTGAAAATTCCAGCTTATTCATTCAAGTAGAAAATGATATATATGCTGTCAAAGGGGTATCTCAGTGCAGTCTGCAACCAGTAACACCCTCACCTTCAAAAATAACTTCAGTTCTTCTATTATTACTCCAAGCATTTGGTGGCTTGAAATAAGAGGAAATCTGTTATGTACAGATCTATTTTTTATATCATTGGAGGTGAGACTGGAATGGATGTGAATATATTCTCCACATTATTTTAATTCTACTTAGCAAGGAGGTTTTTTTAAGAAAAAAAACACCCTCAGACAGAATGCTATTAATAAACTGAGATCTTCAGGTTTGAGAGCACACCTGTGCACTCCTTCCTTTGGCTAGGATGAGACCATCTTGTTTAGAGAAAGGCAATGAAGAGGAGATGACTTTCCAGCTCTTCTGTGAATAACTTCTTAGGAATTCACAAGAGAAATCTTGCTGAAGTGCCAAAGGAATATTCAGGATTAAAAGTCAAGTTAAAGTACTCTGCATCCTGAAGTCCAACCAGCAAGAGCTAAATACTGATTAAGATATAATTTTTTTGGTCATTTCATTCATAGAAAGGAAAATACATTAATAAATGCACCTGCTGCACATCATTTCATCTGATCTGGAATATATTAGGTGAAGGAAAAAGATTCTTCCAGCAATAACGATAATAATAATAAACAAATTTGCTGTCAGTGATTATCAAAGTACTTAACATAGAAGCTGAGCACTTTTACTCTTTGCTTAGAAATAGAATCATAGAATGTTTCAGGCTGGAAGGGACCTCTAGAGGTCATCTGGTCCAACCTCCCTACACAAGTAGGGACATCTCTACCTAGGGCAGGCTGCTCAGAGCCCCATCAAGCCTGACCTTGAAGGACTCCAGGGATGGGGCCTCCACCACCTCTCTGGGCAGCCCATTCCACTCATCTATCACCCTCATAGTAAAGAACTTTTTTCTAATATCCAGTCTAAATCTCTCCTTTCCTAGCTTAAAACCATTACTCCTGGTCCTATCATTACAAACCCTTTTGAATAGGCCTTCCCCAACTTCATGTAGGCCCCCTTCAGATACTGGAAGGTCACTCTAAGGTCCCCCCAGAGGCTTCACTTCTCCAGGCTGAACAGCCCCAACTCTCTCAGCCTGTCTTCATACCAGAGATGCTCCATTCCCCTCATCATTTTGGTGGCCCATAGGATGATGTGTAAAGAAAATAATAATGTTTACAAGTAATGTCATAGTTTTACAAAGTAACTTACGTCGAGGAAACCGGGGTGGGTTGTCATTGACATCAGTCAGGGTGACAGTTACAGATGTTGTCCCTGATAATCCACCATTCTGCCCAACCATGTCCTTGGCTTGAATAACCAGGAGGTATTGGTCCTTGGCTTCTCTATCCATATTGGGAAGAGCAGTCTTGATAACACCTGAAGTAAAGACAAGACATGTCAAGGGTTGCAGGGGCAAACACATGACCATAAAATCTGAGTTTGCCTTTAAATGGTAGCAGCTGATCAATGCTTGCAACCAGAGAGGAGAGAATTAATTTCAACTCTAATATCAGAGTTTTTGACTAGGAGATGAATAGACGTAGTCCAAGCTTATTTTATGTAATCACCAAAACCCAGCAATTTTTATTTAGTACTAGATTCTTTGGGTAATGCCACTAATCACTGTTTTTTCCAAATATCTTCTCCCTGAACTATAGCCTTGGGTTATGCTCCCTCCCCTGAAAGACGTAATCTCCAGCTCTTGATTTCCCATGCTTTTACAGCTAGGAAGAACAGGATATTCTGCATTCATTTGCAAGATTCCAAGGTCAAGATTCATTTCACAATGTCTTGAATAGTCAGTCACCACATTAACCCTTCCTAATAATGACATCACGCCACACTCCACATGTCTATGAAATTATCAACAATTTGTAATTAATTGATTTGAAATGAAAACCAGAAAGAATGAAACATGGAGCTTTCTTCAGTTGTGTTGATATAGATCAGAAAATAAATATGCCTTCTCCAAACGTGATGACTTTATGAATATTTCATGCTCAGCACACAGTAGAGCAGCTAACTCTGATTTCCAGAGAGGCAGCCGTTTGCTCCACCAGCATTTAGTGTCAGCAGCAAAGGAAACATAAACAAACTAAATAAAGGAGAGGCACATGGGGACACATATCTCTTCATCTGATATTTGTTGAATGTTTAGTTAGAGTTTTATGTCTTTCTTCCCTTATGAATGCAGGACTTGCCATTAATCATCTCTGGGTTGAAGCGTTTATTTCACAAACAGACTGCCTGGCACCATTTCAACCATTTTACAAGATGTCTTAAAATACAATTAATACATGATTTCAAAAACGTTATTGTTTCTGCATTGCTTTTTCTGGCCTGCTTCTTTTTCTACTTCTAAATTGCCAGGCAACGTTAACCAATCATTTGGAAGGTAATTATCATGCACACAGGAAATTTGAGTATCACAGCAAAGTGAAAATGTATGCAAACATTTCAGGCTGAATCCTTAAAGATTTTGATTTAGCAGAAACTACCATATTACTGTTCAAGGGCTGTCTGCACTTATTATGACAATATACAACGTACATATGTATACATGGAGAAAGAGAGACAGAGAGAAAACCACTACAAATCATACTCATTGAGGGGGAAAAAACCCTATATATATATATATCCCTGGTAAGGGTGGACCTCTTGCAATATATTATAGTACTTATATCTGCAAATGTAGACATTGTTAAATAGAGTGTGACTTTTTGGTCATAGCATTAGGATTCTGGTCTGATTCACATCATAGATTGTGATGGGTCCATCTTTGAAATTAAGATTATAACTCTTCTCCATGTTGGTGTAAGTGAAGGTTCAGGCACCAAACTGAACTAAGCAAGAACTTTTCCCATACTATAAAATGACACAGTAGAATGGGTGATGTTTATTAAACCAACAGAGGATTAAAGGTTGCATCTTCTTGTGCTTTAAAATATTCACAAAATTTCATGAAAATACTATAAAAAAAAAATTTCCACCAATAATTTGTTTTGAAAGTAGCAGCAAAATGTTATATCAGATAAGGATGGGAAGCACTGTGCTTCCTTCTTTAATAATGCAAAGATATTTATCCCAGAATAAAACTTCAGTTTAAAAAGCAGGATGGAGAGGTGATCATGCTATAAAATTATATTTAAGGAAATGTGGCTATGTGACATTTAGGTATTTTTAAAACAAACTTCTTCAAAAGAACTTGTTCACAGCATCTTGAACCTGTCATTGATCAGAAAGATGGCAACATGTAGCAGGCCAGGGAGCTGGTAGATTGAGAAGAAGATAAAAATTCCCTCTCCAACAATGTCTGCTTATCACATAGCTCAGATGTGTGGTTTCTATAATCTATTCTGAAGAAGAGATTAAAAGATCAACAAAATCCAGAGGTATTCAATTAACCCTATTAAGAAGTTCCTAGGAAGTTTTAATGCACTTTTTCTTTATTTTTCTTTTTTTTTTTTAAACTTACTGCAGAGAATTGATGGGAAGTTACCTGTTTTTGGCTCCACAGAAAAGTAAGGCTGTCCTTGCAATATGCTGTAAACCACTCGAGCACTGTTGCCATAAGTAGGATCATCTGCATCAGTGGCTGTCACTTGAACCACAGAGGTACCTGTAAAATGTTTAAGGGACTGTTGTACATAAAAATCCAAATATTTGATCCACTCTTATTCAATGTGCTGTGCCAATATATATCTGGAACAGTGTGAGGTGGCTTTTTCACAACTGTTCATCATTAATATACTGATTCAGCTTACAGTATATGGTCCTGTTTGTAAACCAGGAGTATCAATTGTTACAGAGCTCTCTTCCCAGATACTCTCAGTGATAAAAACCATCTCACTTAGTAGCTCCCCCTCTCTGTCCCTGCCTTTGGTTGGTGAAGAGTATGTAAGCAATGTTTCTTAAATGATGGTGATGCCTAAAATATGCTTAAGTATCAAATATAGTAATAGGTGCCCTTTGAAGAGAACTCTGCCTACTAAAATTGTAATGAGCAGTTTGAGATTCAAATATACATATATGTGTGGTTTCCATAATCTATTCTGAAGAATAAGAGATTAAAAGATCAACAAAATCCAGAGGTATTCAATTAACCCTATTAAGAAGTTCCTAGGAAGTTTTAATGCAATGATAATTCTATGTATATCACTAAAAATAAATTTTAGCCTGTTAAATAACCCTTTTATAAAGAGATGGCTGAAGAATTTCTCTTTCAGCTCAGAGAAAAACTGGTGAGAACTGTCTCTATATTCCTTTTAAAAGCACATCTTTCCTTCAGCAATCTGCAATACTTCAGCATCAGGTGTGGTAATTGCTGCATAAACATTTCTCGGACAAGAAAAGTCTCTGTGTTGACAGAAATAAGAGAGTGCAATGTCTAACTGGCTAGCAAGAAGGGTATGTTTTGTGAGGATCTCATTCTGCATCCAGCCCCTATTCATTATGTTCTCCACATCAGTTCCCATTTCTGTTGTTCTGTACAACAGCTTCCATGATGTATGCTGAGAGCAGAATAAAACAACACTTGGGAGCCATGGCCTTGGCCATGGTCACCACCCTTTGATAGCCAGAAAAGATTATTTTTTCTCCCTGGCAGATTGTCTGGAACATTGAGACCTTCCATTGAGCAGCTCAGGGACCCATTTGGAGGTTAGGTTGCAAATTAATATTGCAGCAATTTGGCAGATGCCCAGTAAAGGGCTTCAACAGAGGATCAGATTTCTTCATAAAATGGATTTAGACACAAGATTACAGAAAAAAAAATCTGTTAAAGAGACTTCATTTGGAAAATGAACACATTTTTGACATGTGAAAATGAGAGAAGTTTAGAAATCACTCTTTTAGAACAAAGTGCAATAGCAAATATCCAGGGTGAATTTAACTTAAGGTGTATTCTGGTCAGTTTATTTTGATGTTCTCAGGAAATGGGTAGGAGAAAGTTCTGAAATTCTTCATGCACATCTCCCATCCATTTTCCTCAACTTCTCAATTCTCAGTTGAGGATCACAAATGGGTCCCAAGACCAGGCTGAAGGTTTGGAGGGAGAGAGGATTAAATGCAGCCCTCCATAAAACGGTGCAGATAACAAAGGATGGGACCTGCTTGAATGAATTCTGACCAGAAATGATCGTTCATAGACAACTTTATTCAGTTAAGTTCTGGCCTAGCTAACCCACATTCCTGATCTCTCTTCCTGAAGTAGCCATGACAAAGTATTATGATTGCACTTCTATTTTAAATGCAATTTTTCTCTCTTGTGGACTGCCTAATATTTTTGGACAGGGGAAAGGTTATTCTCAACCCGAAATTTCACATGCAACTATTAAGGAGATGGGAAGTTTAAAAAGGAAATTGGTAGTTAATCCATCAAGTCATTTATCAGTTATGGGACTTAAAACACATCCATTTTCTGCTCACCAGCAACTAAGAGCTCTGATTCAGTGTGTCAAACTGATTTTACAGATTACTCTATAATGTAATTTCATACAGGGACCTATTTTAAACTTGCCAGAGTCTCTCCAGCTTCACAGTACAAGGGTAACATGATGACTATTTGACATCCAGTGTTCTTTGCAAAAGCCCAGCTTACCACATCTACAGAGTCCCTAAGCCCTGCCAAGGCAGCTTTACAATGTCTGCAAATATCGGCAAAAGTGCTTATAAACCTCACACAGAGCCACGTCTCTGCTCCTTGCTCTTGTCGCTTTCAAGGACTCCAGATGAATACAAGATCAAAGAAATTACAGGCTCTGCCACCTCAACACAGACAGTTTGGAAATCCTGCAAGATTAGAAGTGCTTGTTTGCTCTAAAAATCTATTGATGGAGCTAACAAACCCTCTACATTCTGGGAGGAAAAAAAGTCAGTATCTGAATCTAATAATCTCTCTCCTAAAACCCAGATGCTTTAGAAAAGTCTTTTTTTTTTTTTAGGTAGAAATTCTAACACATTTTCTGCACTCATCCCCTTTGAGTGTAATCAGTAACTAAAAACCAATGATATTTGCATGTCCCTTTGTGCTAATCAAATTCCCTCCAATCTCATGGGGGAAAGACCTTTTAAAACAACTGCTATTGATGTTTCAAAAGGGTTTGTAATGATAGGACCAGGAGAAATGGTTTTAAGCTCGGAAAGGAGAGATTTAGATTGGATATTAGGAAAAAGTTCTTTAATATGAGAGTGATAGATCAGAGGTGGTGGAGGCCCCATCCCTCGAGTCCTTCAAGGTCAGGCTTGATGGGGTTCTGAGCAACCTGCCCTAGCTAGAGATGTCCCTGCTTGTGTAGGGAGGTTGGACCAGATGACCTCTAGAGGTCCCTTCCAGCCTGAAACATTCTATGATGTTATTTCTCATCCAGTTGCACACAAAAACTTTGAGCTGCCAGAAGTCCCATGCTGAGAGGGAGAATTTTGCACAATAAGTATTTTTTTTAAAAAGAATATGCAAGCTAACATAAGGTATGCTAACTATGTGAAAAGCCCTACGTGTAGGAAACCAGTTCCAAGGAAACATAATGCACAGAAAGATGGGTATGTGAAGATTTCCAGAGATGTTCCCAGATTTCTCTGGAAGAACAGGAATTCCTTCAGAGAACAATCATTGCAATGCAGAGCTGTCCTAATTTTTCTTGCAATGAATTGAGGTCAGATTGATATGTTTATTTTCCTTAAGAAAATATGTAACCAATAAAGCTTGGATAGTCAATTAATCTATAGGTTGATGAAAAATGAGTAGTTGCATCGTAGTTCCAAGTACATCATCTGACAAAAGATGAAGAGTTTGTGTTCCTGCACTGAAATTAAATCTTCCCTTTATTCCTGAATGCTTTGCCCTACCTCATAACACAGGTGTCATACATGCATCTAAGATTAGGACCTAGAGGTAACATGGGATAGTCAATAAACTGCACCACATCCAACAAAATGAGTGTCCCAGTAAATCTTGTTTATGGCATCCTTGTCCAGAGCCCTAGAGTGCAGGTGTGAACAGGGCACCAACCCCATCCCAAGCTTCCACTAGTCACTTATTATAACCTGTGGCTTCACAAGTCCAACTTTAAATATTTCTTAGGGTGTCTCTATCTGGTATAGGTTGAAAAAATAAATAGGAACTCTTTACTGATAAAGTGTCTTCCTCTCTCAGATATGGAGTGCTCAGTAACTATTTTTCTCTACAATTTTTCTTCGTAGCAAAGCTTGACTCTTAGTTTATTAAAAAGAATTTTACACTCAGCAGCTTCATAAACTTTTTCAACAATTGCAGCAAATACTGAGGGAAAATTCATTCTGCTAAGCAAAGGGTGTTCCACATATTTCTTTACTCCTATTAACTAATAACACACTGAATTTTGTGTGACTGGCACGGTTTTCTGGGTTTTTCCAAGCTATTATTTTTAACCTAAACTTTAATAGATATTGGTAGATACTCCAGAGCCATGGTAAACTGAGAACTTGACCTGTTTAAGTCCTAATATTAGGGCAAAAGGAACAGAGGAGTTATTTTATAGAGAGGACTTTGAATTTAGAATGTTATTTGTACTTTAATTTACCCAAGTCAAGATTCAGCAACATTTCTGACCTGCTGGAGAGATCATTTTCTGTGACAGGATCAGACACTGGTAGATTGATTGCTGAAGTTTATTTTTAGTGGGACATCCTTCAAAGGGATCCTTTTTAAATATCAGTTTATTGTTTCAGAAATCTCTCTGCAGAGCTTTTTAAAAAGCTGAATAGTAACTCGTGTGATATTTTACCAAAGTTTTTAAATGAGTTTGTATGAGAAATGCTTGTGTAACTTCTATTTTTAACACTGGTGAAATCATTTAAGTTGAAACTACTTTCTAAAACTAGACAAACTTAACAAATGCTTATTCTTTAAACTGGACAAACCTTTATCAATTGAATTATAGCCATTTTAAAAAATTAAAAATACCTTTTTAAAGGTAGTTATTAAAGGCACTGGCATATCAATTAATGATGTGGGATACGTGTAATACACAAAACAACTGCATGATGGCATCTCATTTCTAAGTGATATCAGCTGCTACTAGAAATATTACACATTTTAGCATCAAGTTATCTATAATACCTGCTTAATCCTTACATGCAGTAGCCTGGATTAATTCTGTTCTTTACCTACTGATATTTCTTTGCTCCTGCCACTGGCCCTTGCCTAGAGCTGATGCAGCAATTCCTCCACAACCTTCCTCCTTCAGGAGTATGAAGATGGAGCAACATGGATGAAGGTTCTAATCTCTTCATCTACTCCCTCTTCTCCCACAGCCCCTTTAGGTTGTCTTCTCTTGTAAAAAAGCCCAAGACTGGTCCCAGCCCAGCCACAAGGTCAGGTAAAGTGAAGCAGAGAGATTGTGACCTGAGACACTCTCCCTTCATTCAGGCTCTACCTACTTGAACCAGAGATTTAAGCGTGATATAAAGTGAACTTTTTTTTGGCTTTTTTTTTTTCCTTTAGTATAAAACCCAAATGTTTTTATCCATCTCAATCAGAAATAATAGAAATGGCAAGAACAATCTTTGTTTTTCTGGGTAACAAGCAAAGATGTTGATGTGTCTGGGGAGCAGAGAAGATTAAACAAAACAAAAATTATGTTAGGTATTGGAATTTTTATCCCTGTCTCCCTTGGCTATAAGAGAAACAGATCAGCTATTTTTTTAGTCAACGTCACAGGAACACTCTTCTAATACTTTTTTAACTATAACTTGTAACCTTTTTATTAGAAATATGATATTGCTAAGTTTTTTAAGAGATATACTTAAAAAAAAAGCCTATCAGTATCTCACATTAGCTATTTTTTTGGTCAACATCACAGGAACACTCTTTTAATATTCTTTTAACTATAACTTGTAATCTCTTTATTAGAAATATAAATATTGCTAGATTTTAAAGAGATACTTAAAGCCTGTGATTTTCAGATAAGCCATATCTCTGAGGTTTTTCTATGAATAGATTTACAAGCCATCAAAATACTTACCCTATCCAGGGTAATCAATATAATTGGCCCTGACCCAAATATAATTTGAACCTGACCCAAAGTCATTGCAAATAACAGAAAAGATTGACTTCAATTAGCCTTAGATAACGTCCTAAAATATTTGTCATATAAAATACAGAATCATTATACTTGCATAACCACCCTTTGGGTTAAAGGTTATAGTTCTCCCAGCTTTGCAGTTAATTCTGGTTTTTAATCCCTTGGTCGCTTTAATTTTGTTTAATAACCAATTAAAAATCCTCGTCATGGATATAATTTTAAAGGAAATAGGAGCGAGATACTTTATTTCTCCTTAATATTTCATGGTGATTAATTAAAAATTGTGTTGTATGAATAAACTAGGAATTGATGTGACTGTGTAAGACAAATATACGGGTATTTCTTGGTGAGCCTTAATTCAGCCACAATGCATCATTTGGTATTTGTACGATACAAATAATTAATAAAATATACATTTTCAGGAAGCTCATGATGATGAAACTGTCCTTAATTGACACAAACCCCAGAGAGTGTACAAGTCTCAGTTAATGATTTTGCACAACGTTCCACCTAAATTGAATATATATTTGTGCTGCAGCTCATATGGGAGGTAATTTCTTTCAGTCATTTATATAGTAAAGATTCAACCACATATGCAAAAGCAGCTCATTTGGAAAAATAGTCCCTGTGTTCCCCACTGCACACTGTGCACTGCCCACAGATTGATTCCCAATATATTTTTGGAGCAAATGGAGCATGGGTGAAGGGCAGAGACATGGAT
>VYZX01027887.1:252566-369697 GCA_013401335.1 Brachypteracias leptosomus | reverse complement strand
AAGCAAAATAAATTAGCATTAGAACCAGCCCTGGCCCCTTTTTCAGAGCCTCCTCTCAACTTTTCAGGAATATTTTTCATCTCCTGGAACTGGCATCATTGATAAAACCCAGAAGCTGGTTAATTTAGATGTCATAGTATGGAGTAATGTGGGATTACTGGGGGATTACTTAGCATTGTAGTCCAGATTCCCTGGTTTAATATTGTTTCAGAGGAGGTTAATACCTGTGCTTGAGGATGGGAAATTAGCTTAAATCAGCTGGACATGAGACAGCTTTCTGGGCTGAAGTAGGCTCAGTTCAGATCTGCATCTTTTAGTTTAATATTAAGAGAAAGATAAGTGTTAATTTTCGAGCTGATAAAGATACAGCCTGTCAGAGATCAGGCCCCAAATTGTTTGGTTTTGGTTTTTTTTTTTGACTGTCTCTTAACTTAGTTTTGGCCTAACTCTTAATGCACTTTAAAAGTGTAGAGAAAGAAAGTGACAGATTCTCCCTGGTGTAATTTCACCGACTGAATTGAAGCTGGGAAACAAAAATAATTTGAAATAAGTCCTGAAAGTGGCCACTGTGCTGCACGTGATGTTGTGTAAAGTGAAATTAAAACCAAGCTGCACACTGCCATTGCATTAGAAAATGTTACATGGCTCCAATCCTGGATAAAGTGAGTGATAATATTCCTGTCTTAGTGATGAGCAGGACTATTCATTACTGCAAAGTTGGATGCTTAAAGGTTTGTGAAAGTCTGTTTGTATTTTCTGCTGGGCCTTGATCTTTTTTTTTTCCTGTTATACATGTTCAGATGACTCATGCTGAAAAGAACAGAGTAGGGTCATAGAATTGGAACCTTTCAACAGTCTTGAAGAATTTTTCTTTCTGTTGTGTTGCCTTCTATTTAAAATGCCAATATTTTCCTTTTGGAATACGTCCTGCCATTCTCTTACAGAGCTCAGTGGCTAAATTCTGTCCTTCACTTTGCTAGAATAAACTTTTCTATTCATCTCCATCATAGAGAAGTAACTGAATCCAAAGCAGAGTCATTTTATCACCTCTAAAGGTGACCTGTATGGATTGTTTGGCAGAAGGACCCAACCTGCAGAGAATGTGGGTGGATTTCTGAGTGGAAATCCCACTGCCAGTGACTGTATAGACTAAAAAGGATTAACTAATTTTTTTTGCACCTTCTTTAGGCACTCAGCATTTTGTAGGAATGGCTTCTTGAGGCTTCTCTTCCTTAGATTTGAGGGACTATGAAGTCTAGATGCTGAACGTTTACAGTGCCTTTGGTAGTGATGCAATCAGCACCTGTCATCATCATCACCATCCAAAAAACTGTCTTTATGTCTCCAGAGTAAGGTTTTATTGAACAAGAATGATAGTAGAGGTGTCATCTATGGGAAAAGTCTCTGCTTATAATTCACCTCTATTTCAGAGCCTGTTCCCTCCCTGGTTTATGGTAACATCAGTGCAGCTGATGATGCTCTTTCAGCTCTGTGAGCAGATTCCCAGTGCTGCTGGGGCTGCCTGGTGGGTAACTGCACAAACTCCCTGCTTAGGGCACAGTTTTACCACACATATGTAATTTTCTCACAAAGGCCAAAAGTAAAGTCTACCCCTATGTGAGTAATTGCTTGCCTCCTAAAAATACTGAAATCAGCAGGAGGAGATTTGTAACTTGCTCTAAGGTGGATTTATTTTCCTGTGTGTGTGTGTTGGTGACTTTGTTCTGTTCTCTGTTACTTTGCTGGTTGTCTTGGCTTTGCTCACCCTCTCAAAGTGAGGGGTTAGGAGAGGGGACAGGACCAGTATGAGGGTTGGAAAAGGGGCTTTTTCAATTGGTGTTCTTGGTTGAAAACACTAAGTAGTCAGTGTTTCCTCCTTCAAATGCCCTGAGTCAAAACACATTTGCTCTCGTATCCTGAGTACCCTCAAAAATGCAGTGACAAGGCTTTGGATCCTACCTGCACTGCATTTAGGATCAAGTCCCAGTCCCTTCAGTTCCAAAGGTGCAGGGATAGACATTCTGCCACCCTTCAGCCAGGAGGGACAATGAGCAATGGAAGCCTCAGTAGATCTTTTCTGCAGGAAATGCAGTCCAGTAACACTAAACATCATAGTCTCCAAAATACTGAAATCTTTCAGTGGTTTCAAGCAGCATAACCTCCTAAACTTCACCTAACACCAGTTAAGACATGGTTTTATACAGAATATTGTTTTTAAATGTACAGAGTAAGACTTGAAATGATTTCTGCTTTTGTCCCAGGCTAGTTGTGTAGATAACAGGGTATCAAAGGTGCTGTGGGGTGTGATAGACATTTCAATAAAGTGTTTTGTTTCTCATCTCTCAGGTCATGAAGCCACAAAGCACCAGTTAGAGAAGCTGAACATGAAATATCTGGAAATGGAAATGTCATTGATTCTGGGCCTTGTTTCTGCAGCTGTTACAAGTCAGACTACTCACTGTAAGTAAACCTTTGGGGAGAATCTCTCCTGATCTTAAAGGGGTGGGATTACAGGAACATTTCTTGCACACTTTGAAGAGTATCTTGCAGAAATCACTTGCCTTAATTACTGTTTCCAAAGTGAAATAACGTTATTGATAACCAGTATTTTGCAACAAGTAAGGAACAAATAATAAAATTAATCTAATTTATTTCTGTTTTGATAAATTCAGGTAAGTGAGCCTTAGTTATTCCATGTTTAAGAGCAGTGGCTGATATCTATTTCACAGGGAACAAGGAAAGCTACTAAATAATAGGTCCTTCACTCTCACCTATGCTAAACCTCTACTGAAATTCCTAAAGGTTTTCCAAAGAGACAGAAGAATGACTCTGTGTGTGCATAGAGCTGTACAAAGCAGTGGGTTCAATCTCAGGAAATGCTGAGGAGTTTGATCACAATCCAGCAAACACCAGTTAGCCCAGTTCCACACTGGGAGCCACATCCAACACTGGCATGCTCAGAACCAGGCTGGCTCCAGTGAGCACTGCTACATCTGACATTGCTCTTAGGGCAGATTTGTAAAGAACTATTTTAGTTTTTAGGAAAATAGGGAAAACCAAGAGTGCCCTTGCTTTTAAATAGAGGAAAAGGAGTGAATGAAGGGAAAGGAACAACCTCCAATGAAACAGGTTTATTGGCACTGAGCATTCCTGGCCTAGCAAAGTAAAGTAAGAGGGGAAGAAGCAGCAGGAGAATTATTTATCTGGATTTTCCCCTAAAACATGACCCAGTCCCTGTTAAATGAATGGTTAACTAACCATTGACTTCACAAGGAATTACACTGGCCTGTGGGCATTTGGGAGGATCTGCTCCTATGACATGCTGATCATTTCTCCTTGAATTGAGGATGCTCAATATCTTGTTGGGCCATTCCAGAATGGAGACTCCCAGCACCTCCTCTGAATGCTCTGACCCTTGCAGGCTTGAAGCTTGGGAAGTTAGAAAGCCCTAAACATGCTTCTTAACCAAATAAAATAAGGTTTGTCTGTTCTATCTATTATGTCATGTTCTGCAAGAGTGAGGATGACTCAGTCTGTCCATATAGATTAGATGAATTATTTTAATACACCCCATTTTTCTGTATAGCAGCTTTCATTTTTCTGAAGTACGTTTTAAGTAGTTTTCCATCAGTGACTGATTCAGTACTTGCTTTGAAAACTATTATTTACAGGCATGTGTGGAACAGAGGTGGGGTGGGAGGAAGGGCTGAAAGGCAAGGAACCTTCCTGGGATGTACCATGGAAATAGTGTGAGCATCTCTTCAGGGGAGGGATTGAGCAGTCTGAATTTCTACTGATTTCAGGGCATGTCAGAACTGCTCAGAGGATCAGATACTGTTATAGAGTGGATTGTGCCTTTGTTCTTTTCAGGTGGTTTTCCCTCTTTTCCTTGTCCCTTTTCTTGCTTAATAATTTTTTTCTATTCATACAAGGTACAGATTTTTGTTTTAGGGCTGCTCAATATTTATATTTTTTTTCTGTTCACCTTTTCCTCATGTTTCCCTGCTTATTTTTCTGTTTAAATACAATTGCAGAATTATTTTGTACTCGCTGACTACTGTGCATCAGAGACTGATCTGTCACTGTATTAACTGCTTGTGTTATGTGGATCTTTGTATTCCTGCATATTCTGGGGGCTACTACTACAAAGTGGAACAAACCTCTCCTCATCACTCCTGGTTTTAAAGCATTGATCTCACAGATCTTAGTTCAGTTCAGTGTTCTGAGTTTAGAGAGGTTGTTTCTAGTCCAAAGCCTTATTTCCAACCCTCCTACTTTGACTTGAACTTTCCATATGTGCTCTAAACCTTGAGGGAAATAGAGTATAGGTGGTGATGAAATATAAAACTTTCATGATTTCTTTCTGCTTCATTCCAATCTATAGGACTCCTATTAAAAGCAATTATTTGACACCACAATTTTTTTTTTTAACCTGTCTGAAATGAAAATACTTCACTGTCAAAGGCTTTTCATTTGCCTCAGCATTAAAGGTGAGAAAAGACATAGGAGAAACTGATCAAAACCAGTGTCCAAGAACCAAACCAGTAGGAAGAGAATCCTTCAGAGCACTTAGGACCTTTCTTTAACCGTAAACTTGCCTCTAAACAGGGAGCTTGGCATAAACCCCTCAACAACACATACAAAACTAATAATAATCATCAAAAAATCTCTTCTGAGCACCAAACCTCAGTGCCCCCATACCTGTGGAAGTGGCTTGCACGGTTTTCCTCATCCACTCGTAAGAGCTGTGCCTTTGGCTGCTGGGAGAGATTGGCTGGGCATTAATTGTATCTACAGGAGGTAACCCCCCAGCTGCAGCGGGATGGAGGGAGCTGTAATCAGCAGAGCTGTAGGAGACCTGTCCAGGAGAGGAGCCGTTGATGTGAGCAGCAGCCCCGGTGCTGGAAGGTCCTGGGCCGTAAGCGTTCCAGTCCTCCCTCTGGGGGCCGTAGTGGGAGCCCCAGGGCCCCGCGGGCTGGCCGTGGGTGTCCAGAGCTGGCCCAGGGTGGTATCCCATGTACTCGGAGTAGGGGGGAGTGGACACAAAGTTTTGCACGGGCAGGTTGTTGCTGCTGCACCTTGCAGATCCCGGATACATGCTGGTCTCCTTCTCCAGAAGATAACTCACATACATGATGCTCAGAGCCTGGCTTTGTCTTGCTGGGACATCCTGCTCCTCGCAGGGTTTGTTTGATCTCTCTCCCCCTCCTCTTTCTTTCTCTCTTTTCTAGCCCTGGCTGCCTCTATAAATGACTCACGCTAGCCCTGATGTCCCTTTACTACACATGATTAACAATGGTTTTACCAGGTGCTGGTGGTAACAGTTTACTAAGGTCCTGCCTGATGTCACAGATAACTGCCTGCCCCAAAATTACATTTGCATTCAAATGAAGGGCTGACCATGCAGGCAACCCCACCTTGCTGCTAGTTCTGGTGCTTCCTTTCTCACCGAGCCTTTATGTGTCCCCATCCCCATCCTACACTTTCTGAGGGCAGTCTGAAATCTCCTGGTCTTCAGGCAGAGCTGTAGAAGTAGTTAGCCAAGAGCTGGTCATGCAGTAAAAGTAGCATTTTTCTTGAGTGACCTGTGTCAGAATCTAACTCCAGGCACTAGTTATAGTTAAAGCCTGGTATCTGTTAGTCTAGATAGTATATGCTACGTTATTTTGTTTTACACTGAAAACAAGGCACCAGTTCAGCCTTTCTCTGCAGCTTCCCATGGTTTCTCACATGAGCACCCTTCTTGGCTTGAGCTCTCAGTCCATGTGGGAGAGCCCTTAGGAACCCCAGCGCTGGGGCTGAATTTACCATTACAAAGGCCATACAAGAAGTCCCGTAGTCATTTTGAGCATTTGTTCATACCAATAGTCTTGTTGATGTTAGGCAGCCTATTCATGAGCTGCCTGCTTGCCACACTGATTGAAGTCTCCCTATTCCAGCCTAGGATGGTAACAGACAGAGAATCTGTTATTGAGAGAATGCAGAATTTGTCACTCTCCCCGTGCCTGTGTCTTGTTTGTGATATTGAAATGAGTGGTGGGTTCCCCTCGAGGTTTTTCTGTTCTCAGTGCTCTGCAACACCTTTTTGTGGAGAGATGGGAACAAATTCTAGCTTTTTGAGCTCAAAAATAAGTTTCCTAACTTGGAGGAGCAATCCTGTGATTTTAAGCAACAAATTTATATGAGATAATCTATAACCAGGAGTGAAAGTGTTGATTTCTTTTTTTAATGAGATAGATACCTTAGCATTGTCTCTTAATGAGAATTCCCTCTGTTTTCATTCCTCTTCCTTTAATGATGTGATACTTAATTGCACCTTTATTAACGAACCAACTTGTTAAAAGGATTTTTTTTAAACAGGTGCAAAGTGTGATGAGTTTTTTCTTTGTTCAGAGGTGTATTTTTTTTCTTGGCGAGTCTTTTGCACTTTAACACCACTTAAACTCACAGGTTCCTCCTGGTTCTCCCTTTGCACACCTGACAACACCCTTTTGTGAGGGGATGTATTCAAAAGCTGGGTGGTGGCTGGAGCTGTGGAAAACCCTTTTTTGCCTCAGAACTAGGTGGAGAAGCACAACCACCTTCTCTCAGCATTCAAGAACTTGGGTAAAACTTGTGCTCTTTTCCTTCTGGCTCCTTGTGAGTTTCTGGCCCATGATGTTGAACTGTTGAAAGGTATTTTAAGAATCCTTAGGCAGGGGGAAGTTGGCAGAAACCATACCTGTGGAAGAGCTTCTTGAGTTGCATTTGCACATGTGTGAGAGCTGGCCATTCAAAATGCTCAGGAGTAGCTGCAGGGAGAGATTTTTCAAATATAAGGCAGGCAGGACCAAGTACATCATGGATCTGAGTGGCTGAATTCCCTTTTATCAGCAAAATCAGTCATGTTTGTCTCATTATGAATTGGGTGTCTCCAGGCAGCCTGTGTCTAGTTACCAATGAAATGGGATTTAAGTGTAGCATGATCTCTATATACCTTTTAATTTATTTTGTTAGAGTGTTTCACTCCATTTCTCCATTATTTAGAGTGATTACTTGGTAGCTCTCAAGTTCAGACTGTATTGAAACAGATTCTTTATGGCTTTTTTGCTGTATCTTGATTTAAATTTCCTTTCCTCCTCTTCCAAGCTGTCAAAGACTCACCCTTTAACCATTTCCATACCTCTCCTGGGTGCAGGTGTACCAATAAATCAGTGTTTGCTCATTTACAGGAGCATTAATTGTAGCCCTCCAGCTCTTTGGAAAATATTCTAATTAAATTAATGTGACCAAACTTTTCCTGCAGGCCTGAGCTACCTGATGCACCAAGAGCACAAAAGGGGCTGGCTCTGGCTGCAGTTTGGATCCAGAAATGCTGGATACACCAGGCTATGGCCATGTCTCCATTCCCCATCCTCCTGAGCATACTAATATTTTGATCCTTTTTTTCATAACGACACCACTTGGTTCATTAAGCCCCAGAAAGCACTCAAATGATGTTCATGTTTATTAGGGAACAAATAGTAATTATGAAATTAAAATACCTTTTGATGCTTTCAACTGATAAATGTATATATTGAGATGGAGGAGACTCTTTTCCTTGTTCCATACTGCTTAAAGAAAGTACTTTACAATATCTGCTTGTTAAAGTGACAATATTTTACTCCTCTGGCCACATGCTGTGAGCACTACCCAGGAATCTGCTTCTGTTGCATTCCCAAGTACCCTAAGTTGGTCTGATTTTAGGAAGCTCCATTTTGGGTTTGGATAACCCAAGCATTGGGGATTTTTATTTTATATAATCTGAATCTAACCTATTAGTCTTGAGACTTAGACATTTTTTAACTGCTGGGGGGTATGTGAATAATCACATGCTGATATAAATTTACAATTAATTAAAACCTAAATGTTTTCATAGGTTCTCTGTACTGTGAAGGGATTGGGATTTAAGTTGCTTTTCATACTCTCTAGCAAGAGTATGTGTTAGTAAGAGATGTTGTCTTTATAAATCCTTCAGTTAAAGCTGCTTCTGGGGAAAAGATTGACAAAGTTTCTGCAGTTGGTTGATACATCTGTAAAGTGTTTGTACACAGTACTATATGTGTAGGTGTTTGGAGCTGCTTAGTTTGGTGAATAAAGCTTAAAGTCTGTTAGAATGCACTAATACAGTGTATTTCTGGGAAAAAACCCCCAGCTCACTACACCAGTGGTAGCCAGTGGCACATCAGGTGTGTGTATATGTCAATAACAATCCAGCAAAATTCAGAATTTGGAACTAAATTGTAGATTTCAAACTGAGAGGAGTTTTACTTCAGGATTTTAGCCCATTTTAAAGAAAACTACCAATATATTTTGACTTCTGAACTCTTCCTCTCCAACTTGGTCCACCTAAGAACTCACATTTTAGTCCTTGCATCACTTTGCTAATAATCCTGCACTGACAATTCTGAACTTCATTTTTTTTTTCAACTTTCTGCAAACATCTTGGTTTAGTGCTTTATGCTTTGGTAAAGCTTTTCATGCTTTATGCAGGAATGATGGTGACCAAATAGAAGAGAGATCCCTCCAGAGCAAAGCCTGGAGGCAAAGCAGGAATCTGCCTCTCTCTCCTGAGTATGTTGTCCCTATAATTATATTTTGAAGGCTGTAATCTTCTCAACCTTTATAACCCTTCTCATCTTTGCCTGAGTGTAAAGTAGCAAAGAAAAAGGGGGAGATTGTGGTCTAGAGAGCTCCCTTGAGTGAAGTGGTAGAAGTACTGGAATAATGACTTTTGATTTTTATGAGCAAATATTATGGAGCAGAAAATGGGTCTGGTTTACAAAGGCTGGACAAAAAGCAATAAACAGCATCCAAATTCACAACAAATTTTATTAAGCATATACAGTCTTTCAGCATTCTGTTGTGAGGCTAAAAAGGCAATTATGGTGGAATTAATTGCCTTGTAAAGTATTATTCTGCCTTCTTAATAGCATCTATTATGTGATGATAAATCCCAACCGTTACCAGTATGAAATGAGATTTCTCCAAGTTGATTTCTGAAGAGACCAAATCCAAACCCATCTAAATTTAATAAATATAGTGACAATTCTGTGTTCTGGGCTCATGGCTGGGAAGTCAAAAGATGAGGGAAATGAGAAATTGTCCATTTCCTTATCTACAGACTTACTGGAATAGCTCCATTTAATTTTTCTGAGTGTTTTTCTTATTTTTCCCCCCTTAAGAGGAGCATCCCTCATGTTTGGAGCCCTGTTTCTTTCCAGCTCCAGCAGGGACCCTTCCCTCCCATGAAACAATGGGGACAGCTAGTGGGCAACTGCCTCAATGGCAGGGAGGTGTTGCAAAGACAGTTTTCAGGGACTTTATTCCCATTTCAAAGTTGTCTGTCTGGTCTATTCCATGGGGATGAACTTCATCTTCAGTGACATGGATCTGTCTCACACCCAGATGCAGGAAGGAGCAGAGCTAGTGAGGAGTCCTGGCTTGGAGCTGTGGTGATGGGACAGGGATTTTTGTGATGCTCTTTAACTCAGACATCTCTCTTTTGAAACCCAAAGGATGCCAGGCTCCTTAAAGTTAAATTTACAGGTAATTTAGTTTCATAGGGGGCTGAAAGGGCTGAAATGTGAGAGGGCTGGGCTCTGTTACACTGATATATTTCCCCTCATGATCTAACCTGGCATCCAGTCAGGATGCTGGTATTTCACACCAGTCAAATTCCACACTAGTAAAAATGTGGGCACGTCACTAGGACACTGGGATGACCATGGGGAATGAAGAGCAGGACTGTAGTATTCTTTTTATATATTCTTTATGTATATATTCTTTAAGAAATAGCTGTTTCTAATGTGTTTTCTCTGTTAATCTTGTATTCTTAAAGGAGTACCTGTGTTTCTAATATATTTCCTCTGTTAATCTTATATTTTTTTTAAGTAGTAGCTGTTCTTCTAATGTATTTTCTTTGTTATTTGCTATATATACTCTCAAAAGAATGATCCCAGCTTCCTACTGAGCACAGTGTTGTGTACAGAGACAACTGATGTGTCTGAGTAGGTGTGAGGTAGAAGGAACAGAGAGAGAAGATTCTCAGTGCCACTGGTTTGTGCAGTTACCTTGGGCCACCCAGATGATGTGTGCTCCACAGTAATCTGTAAATAGGAGCACTCCTGGCCTCGTGTGATGTGCTAGAATTTCATAAATGCCACAAAAAGATCCTGTCTGAGGAGCACAAAGCATTAATTCCTCCCTTCATGGATTAGCTAACGTATGTTGACGTGTGTAGCCTTTGGGAGGGCTGAAGAAAAGGCTGTCTCATAAGAACACTGAGGATGCTGCTAGTTCTGAAAAGAATCCTTCTTTTCCTCCTGTTATTTTCAGGGTGCTCTGTGCTGGGGATTTTTAACACCTTGCAAAGGGCAGGCTCTCCTCGGGCTGTGGGAGTCACGCTGCTTATACAGCATGATTGGAAGTGGTGAAATTCAGCCTAACCTCACAATTCACTGCCACACACAAGGGGCTCAATAAGATTTCCAGAGCAAATTACAGCCACAGTCCCTGTTCTCTGCCTCCAGTCCCTGCCACACACCCCAGGAGCTGAGGGGAACGTGAAACTGAGTTGGGTGAAACACAACCTGGGGCTTGTGGGCTTGTGTATATGAATTTAACACCCTTCTGTTGGTGGAAACTCGTGTGGCTGCAGCTCTGGGAAATTTAGATGAAAACTGTGTTACTTTTTAAATATATGGCTGCTAAATCCTATGGAATTCTTCTGTCTTTGATAATGGTTTAGAGACCTCTGTGAAAATAGGTTTTTAGGAGCACGTCCTGTTCTCTGCACCACAGGTACTAATACACAGTTAGCTGCTGACCACAGACTTTGTAGATTATTTTAATCTAATTCTTGATTAGCATAAGTGTTTTTTTTTTCTGCTGGAACTTCCCCTCCTGCCCCTTTAATAGGGAAAATATCCCTGGGTATGATAGTGTCTCAGTACAGGTGTCTGACTGATCTACAGCTACACTTCATAGAGCTATTTAGTCACTCATAAATTAAAAATAATCACAGAAACACCTCTCATTAAGGAGCTCTTCTCCACTAGGTGGCACTTTGAATACACAGCCCAGCCGAAGCCTGCATGCCTGATGAAGTGCCCCTATTAACTGCTATTCAAATTTGTGGTTAGTAATTGACCAAGCTAAAAAAGGATCAGCGTAGTGCTGCCTGCAGCAAGTTTCACAGCTCCTTTTAATACTCACATTGATTAAATCCCCACCCCCAACTCGGTGTAAAAAGAGAATTAACTCAGAAATGATCCCCTCTCCAAATCCCTGCACCCAGCCTTCTCCTTCCCCTTCAACAATCCCTTCCTGGGAATGAAATGTAATAGTGTTGTTTAAAAAAATAACAAATTAGAGCAAAGTTCTGTGTTAAGTTGCCAGATAGAACCCAAATGAAGCATTGTTTTGTTTCCCCACTGAGCAGGCATCAAACATGGCTTTGCTCCATCCTTCTGAGCCAACACACCAAGCTCCAGTCCCATCACTGCTCAAGGTGGAAAAGGCTGGAATGTGCACAAATAAAATAGACCAGTGAGCAAGGACTTCAGTGACAGTGGAAGTAAAGGCCAAAGAAATAAATGGCTTGGAGAAAAGTGGGGGTTCCAAAGAGAAAACTGCAAAGGGACCTGAATAGTATTGGCTTTTCTATTTAGAAAAAGTTGTTTGGACTTTCCTAAATATGATCCATTTACAAAAATGAATCTACCTAATGTCCTTTCCATACATCAGAAAGGTGACCAAAAAAATCACACGTTATAGAGTTTAGTTAAGCCAGAGCTTTGTTCTCCAGCTCTTGGAGTTGCCAGTGCTGCTGGAACTGCTCAGGAGCTTCAAGTGAAAAAATGGAAGGATACACAGAAATCCTTGCTCTGTTTTGAGGTGTAATCAGTTCAGGATGGAATATAGGAATTAGGAGATCCTCAGTGAAGTGTCCTGGTGTTTACTGCCCAAACTGGAAGCTGTTGGATAGAGGTATTGAAAAGACTTTAAACATAAAGCCATAAAAGTCGTATTGACTGATAAGGGCTCAGTGGTCAGTGTAGTACCAATAAATACACTACTCACTGCTACTGATCATGCTTATTTTCCTACATTTGGGGGCATACAGCTCTTTGGTGAGGGCAGAAATTTACCATTGTAAATGTGCTCTTGGCACATTATGGAATCCCTTTATTTTATAGCAGTACAATGAATCTTGAACTGTTCAGGGGTACAGTGATGAAATCCTGATCTTCCCCATGAGCTGCTGAGAGAACTGAACTGAGCTGCATCTCTTCCAATGGCCCTTAAGGACTCAAGTACATTCTCAGCAGCTGAGACATGTAAGTGGTTTTGAGTATGAAGCTTGCACATGGTCTTCTGAGTGGTTTATAGGGTTCAAAATTTGTCAGTGACCTCAAAAAGAGCCTTTAAGCTCTTTGTGTTGACTGTGTCCTTTTGAGGGAAGCTACTCCAAGTGGTAGGCTTGCAATTAGCATTGTTAAAAATTCATTCTGAACCAGATGAGATTATTAAAAATAAATCAAATACTCGTGGGTCCCTGGTACTGGATAGCTGAATTATTTCTGCAAATCCAGTCTAAACCCCAGAGTTGGAAACAGTTGAGGTTGGTGTTTAAAAGCAAAACTTCCAAAGTCACCCTGAAAGAAGCTCTGAAGTGTCTTATGTGGGAGGTTTGTGACTGTACAGCTGTTGCTTAAAGCTCCACAGCAACTGCAAAGCAAAAAAAGGGTTTAAAAATAGAAATGTGTGGGTGCTGAAGCTGTTTGTTTGGGAAGCCACCATACCTGTCATTGCCAGAGTGACCTTCTCCATTGGAGCCTCAGTGTGCTGAAGAATCTGCAGCTGGGAGGTTGTACCTCTGAACTGGAGGGGATTTTATGCCAGCAAATGGAGAGAGTGGTGATTGTTTTCTGAAAGGGAGGGTGCAGAAATGCTCCTCTCTGCTTCCTTCCAGAGGTGCTCAGTGGGAGCAGCTCTGCTTTTTCTACAAGGACAAAAGCATGTGCAACTTACTGCTGCAAGAGATTGTTCAGAACAAAGAGCTCAGGAGGATTTGGAGAAAGATGCAATAATTACATGAGTCACAGGAAATAGTGTTTAAAGAATCTGGGTCCTTGTGCTTCAAGGTACAAATTCACAGGGGTGGTTTTCCAGAATTATCCAGTGGGTGGTTTACTGAAGTTTTCTCCAAAGTGTCATAGTTTAGATTCTGCTTCTTTGGCAGGGCACTTGAATAAGTGCCTCATTGCATCTGCTTTGCATAACAATCCTTGTTGCCACTGTCTCAGCTGTGTAATAGTATTGAATATGTTTTATAGTGCCTTATTCATGAAGATCAAAGTCTTTGGCAGATATTTTCTATCTTTATACTCCTAGCAGCCGGGGAAGTATTTTTGCTCCAATCTCATCTGTTTCACTGTCACTTCTATGGCTGCTAAACCAAGCATGAGATAGTTTGGGGGTAGATAATTATCTGCAGAGATACTTCTATGAACTATTTATAAATCACTTGGCATAATTACACCGAGTGAGGGCATCTTGAGAATAAAGAGTCTTGGCTAACAATAGCTATTTGCATGTTTGCTGAGCTTAATATCCTACGGACACTTTTCCTGAATATCTAGTTATTTCCATAGTGGAAACAGGATCATCTCTAACTAGGTTAGCCTTGTAATACTACTTCTAGGTACAAAAATAATATTCCCTTTCTATAGATTGAGGGATGAGGAAGAGAGAATTAATCTGGCAAGAAGTCAATGGTACAGTGAGAAGTATAACTGGAATATAGCTTTTGAAACACAACCCGTTGTCTTTCCTACTGTGCCATTTTCTTCTCCTTTACACTTGTTAATTATCACTGAGCAAATGCATGTCAGAACCTTTCCATTGTATCCTGGCTTAGTTCTGCAAATTCTCCTTTTGAAGAGACATGCAAAGTCCTACTCTATGGATTCTGAAAAAATAACTAAAGATCTGTGTATTTTTAATTAATCCTTGGATGGCTTAAGTGCTGAGTCTCTAAAGATACAGGCAGTAAAATCAGAAGCAAATCTAAAGATTATAAATCTTCCATCAGCCTCTTCAGGTCTTCCAGCACTTAAATACAGGGCTGTGGAGGTGGAGGCAACATCCCATCCAGCTCACTGGGCTGGCCTTGAAAGGTGAGGGGAGTCTCAGCTGGCATCATTTACAAGCAGAAATGTGAAATGAAGGTGAAAATTACATCAGTTTATTCCTTCATTTCAATCTCTGTGGCTGTTGACTGACACCTGAGTTGAGGGTTTGGAAGATGCTGCCTGTGTATTAATGAGACAGCTTAAAATAACTTTGTAGTAGGTTCTTTTCTAGGGGGTCTGCCTGAAGAAATTCTGCCCTGCCTCCAAAGGCTTTAAAATGAAACCTCCCAACTCCAGCCAGGCAAGGTCCAGTGCCCAGCAAGGCAGAGGAGTTCTCAGTGGTGCCCTCCAAGGAGTGATTCATAAAGGGGAGGAAGGAAAAATCCCTTTGGGGTTGCACAGTAGGGTTGAAAAATCAAGGTAATGCTTAAAGGTGATTATCACTACTCTAAAAACAAGTGTGGAGGCCACATCTGAATATCCTCCTGGCTTATTTTCCACTCAGGTGCTTGTTGTTCTTAGCTTTTGGTGGCAAAGAGAAAAATGAGTGCAGGTAATTGCAGGTAATGGTTGCTATGCAAATACACAGCTCCTTGCCCATATTTCTCTAGTATAAACCATCAGCAATCTGCCTGCCAAGGAATATGTCAGCTTAAAAACCCCTTATCCACACGGGTAATAATTCTGATTTAGAGAGCTGCTCAAATCAGGCTGTAAGTCCAGGTACCTCTGACCCCTTATGGGTCTGCAAAGGCTGGTGTTTGTCTCTGAAGTGTTAAATACACACTGGGTGGGCTCCAAGAGCTTCCAGAGAGCTTTGGAATAAGCAGAATAAGTCTAAGATGACATAAGCTTCATTTTTCATGTGGGAAAATGGGGTGCTCAGCTTTGCCTGTGGTCACACTGGAGCAGCACCAGGAATTTCCCCAGGACTGTTGACTCTCTAGGCTGTGGGACTGTATTTTTTTTTTTCCTATATTGTTTACTTTCTGCAGTTTTTCAGATTTCCCCAACTCTCCAATGTTCCCCCATCTCTGAGTCATGGCCTTAGTTCTGCTTTTCAGATTATCTCAGCTCTGAATTATCACCCAGCAGCCTTGGGTTGCATTTCTCAGAGAAGTAATATGTGAGTTTTAATTGTATATAACCCCCAAATACCATCCTCAAGCAGCAGTGCTTGTCTGACTGGACTGGGGAGCTGCTTACTGTGTATTTATGACTTAACCAGCCTGGATCAATTGACCCCATGGCACGGGTCATGCTTGCAAAATCCTTTTCCTTGAACATCATAAATAACCCTGGGCTTGTTGATTTTCTTTCTCAGGGTACAGTTAATACAGAATAGCAGCATTAGTGTTCTTGCATTCTCATCCTTTGCCAGCAATCTGCCTTTCCACTTACTGTAAAGATTTCAGGGGGGATTCTGATTATTTGGGGAAAAAAAAACACTATTTTTTTTGTCCTGTGGGGATGAGAATTTCTCCTATTGCCACATCAGCCCTTGCACAAAGTGATTGCTCAAAATACTAGTGATTATCCCACGTTTGTGCTGAAATTCAGCAGCTCTCTTTGATTTAAATATCTTTTTTTTAATTGGCTAAATTAAAAAAGCTTTTTTCATTAGCATCCAGGACTCTGCTGTACAGTCTTAATTCACATATTCTGGCATATTGGGCATTCTGGGATTTTTAAAGCTGCAAACCTAATGTGACTCTGGCAACTTCTTAAACAGAGTGAGATACTAAGGTGCAATCACAGCAATTATAACGTGCTGGTTTAATTAAATATAATATTAGAAGCTCCAGTTCATAGAACTCTGTAATAATTATGATTCTTCTATTTAATGAAGACTCAAAGATTTTCTACCTGATTTAGTCAAAGGAGCCTCTGCTTGTTCTGCTCCTGCTAAAGATAGAGCCCAGTCCATGACTGAGGCTCAACATATTCCTGTCAAAGTGTTGTACCCCAAGTTTCTGATGTTAAAAGGGGGCTTTATACACAGTATGTAGGAACTTCCATGTAGAAAATAACTATTTATATAATGCTGATCATTTCTGTGCTATTTATTCCTCAAGTATCACTCTGACTCTAACTCCCAAGTGTTTTTTCCTGCCATAGTTCCTTTTTTAACTGGGTTTATTTCTTTATTTCTCTGAAGGTACAGGAAGGAGTACTTGAGCTCCCAGGCTCAGGGTGTCCTTTCTTTATTTTTATTTATTTTCTTACTCAAAGCCTTCCAACAGGATATCCCATTTTCAAAATAAATGCAGTGGTTGTTTTTGGAAAACAGGAAGGGCAGGCCAAGGAGGGGAGGCAATAAAGATTGTTGCTGAGATTGCCCAACTTGCATCTCAACATTTTAACAGGAGGGGTATGGATCAAAAAAATGAACCTTCCCTTTGGAAGGATTTTAAGGAAAAAAAAAAAGAAATCCTAGCAGGAAATTTGGATGGAATCTGTTTTCAGTCTTTTGTCTAAAGATACATCTTACCTACTTAATCACACTTTAAATAGAGACTTGTCAAGGTGAGGAGAATTCTTTTATAAACCTAATTTATATATATGTGTATAAAATTCTTTTATAAACCTATAGATAGTTTCTAAACTAGGTTTAGATTTTCAGTCTGCTGATCAGTGCATGAATAAAAAAGAAAAGTTTTTATCACACAGCCAGCAGCCAATGCATCTTATTCCTGTGGTTCTGCTGGGAGGTTTTTCTTTATTTTTTTGGGGTTTGTTTTGTTTTTCTTCTACTACAGTCACGGTGCAGAAATTTAATGAGCCATCTGCTGAAAGAGAGTTTTGCTTTGTAAATCAGCAGGGAAAAATAGCAGTGCCTGCCTCAGAAGAGCTGTTCCTTCAGTGTGTTCAAAGGGGTTTAGTGACAAACCTTGTCTGTATTTCATTCCTTTCAGACCCACAGAGCCTGAGCAGCAGCTCCTGAGTTCTTTACACATGGAACCTCTCACGTCCTCTTCCCCAGACAAGTGCTCTCTTCAGAGAAACCTTCCCCAGATGATGTTTCTGGGCAGCTCCCATCCACAGCAGCCTCTTGCTCGGCAGGTTTCTCAGAGGAAGGTGGTGCTGAGGTGTTAATGTTGGGTTTTGTTTAATAACATTTTCATTAAATGTCTCTTTTCTTAATACAGCACCTATTTTAACAGTTAAATCAAGTGAAAATATCAGCTGTTTATTTGATTATATGCAGTGAGTAGGAGTTCTTCTAAGACAGGGACATATTTTCAGTCTTTTAGGAGATTTTAGAAATTCCTCCATTGTCAAGTGGTACCAGTCTCATCACATCAGAGGCAAAGGATGACACTTGATAACTTGGTTACTTTTTCATGAGCATCATGCCATACCTGCTGACTGGGTTGGAAACATGCTCCTCATGTCTGTACAGAAACAGATCTCACTGCATCTATGGGGACCTTGAGACATCATCAGTTGTGGACATTTAGGGGTTTTCTTGCCTTGGTGGTCCTTATCAGCAGCCTTGTTTCCCAGGAATTTGAGGAGGATACTGCAGCTTCTTAGGATGCCTTTATTTGGGTTGTCATTTGTAATCCCAAACCTCATTGTGTGAACAAATCTTGCATGTAAAAGTTTTTAAAAGTTTACTGCAACGAGGGTTTTCTCCCTTCTCATCCAAAAAGTTGCATTTTATAAACTCTGGGCTTAGATCTTCCTTCTACTGACCCATCCACTAATACAACACCCCCTCAATCCCCTAAAAAACCCCCAAACCCAGGGGTCTGGCATAGAACTATCTTGGCAAGCCTGACTGTGCTTGTGATTACCCTTCTTGTTTGGTTTTTTCTGTTACTTTTAGATATATGAAGTTTTTAAAATAGGTTTCAGGAAAGACTTGTTGGCAGAATACCACCCAAGGCCAGGCTGGTGAGGTCTTCTTGCTCCAGAAATTGTTGGGAAGGAGACAGTAAAGATGCTTTGATAGGTTTAAGTAGTCCTGAGAAAGACTAATTAAAAACTGCATCTCCTTCTGGATCAGTGTAGTGAGTATTGCTAATTATATTCCCAGTATTCCTACTGCAAACAAGAGCAGAGTTGGATCTTCCTCCTGTTTGTAACCTCTGATTTACGACCACATTAACTGCAGGGGATGTCCTTTGGGGTCAAGGTGATACTGCAGATCCACTGGGTACCTCTGGTTTTGCCCAAGGCAGAAGTGACAGCAAACCCCACTCTGGCTGGTGATCAAGTGCTGCTCCCTCAGCAGATGATCCTGTTGCTATGAGACAACAGGGAATCTCAGCAAGCTGCAGTAGGGTTGGATCCAAACCCTGGAGAGAAGGTTTGTTCTTGCCAGATGATGCAGGCTGAGTGTTTACAGGACCTGCTGAAGGCTTGTTAATATTCCATCTCTTGGGATTTCAGCAGAGAGAGAGAGAACCAGGCTTGTTGGGGATGTAGATTTACAGAGACTCAGAGCAAATTAAGGATTGCCTTTCAAATGGGAAGGTTGGGAGAGGATCCCTGAGGATGCCTCATGGAGCAGGGAAGAGAAACTTGAACACAAAGAGCTGCAGGTCTGCACAAGGATCGAGTGGAGCAGCAAAGAAAGAGGCTTTTATTTATAAAATCTTCTCTAAAATGTCAGTGTGCAATAGGAAGAGATAAAGGAGCTGCTCTATTTATCTCCATTCCCAGGCCTTAGGCCAGAGAATAGTAGAAGAGGTTCAGGAGCCTTTGAGTCTCTGGTTAACAGTGAATGCTTTGAAGTTAATTATAGTTTATATCAAATTATGATGCCCTTAAACGAGGAAGTTGAGAAGGTTTTGCAGTTGTGTTTGTTGCAATAGAACTAGAGTATTTCTTCCTGCTCTTTCCAGTTCCATCTGAGCAAACACTGTCCTGTGATAGGTCTTTGAGCTGGAAATACAGGATTTTAGAGCTGTTGCATCTTTATTCTGGAATAACCAGGGTGAGCTTCTTCATATGCTGCTTTGGCCATCACTTTGTGTGCTGACATCATAAAATAATGTGTATAAATGTGAGAGGTGTTTGCCCAAACAGTTAGTGGGTGGTATTGATGGCAAGTGAAGATTTTATAGCTTTGCAGCACAATTTGATGCCCAATGTGGTAAATGGCTCCTTTGTGCTTCTCTTGGAGTCAAATACAGAAAAGCTTGACTGAGTATAATCATTTGATTCTTTTCAGCCTATCCATCTATGGATTTAACAACACCAACAGAAATGCTGTCATGCAGGAGCAAGTCAGTGACAAGGAGAGCTTTTAAAGTGATAGATGCTACAGAGAGGACATTTCCATAACCCAAACTCATCTGCACAGTGCAACAGCCCAGGAACAGACTGAGGGGGAAGGAACTATCTCAAGATGTGCCTTTCTTATTTCAGCTAAAACAAATACTGCTTGGAGTATATGAGAGAGAAAATGAACCCTTTGCAAAGTGCTTTTTTCCTTTTTTTTTTTTCCTTTTTTTCTTCTCTATCCCTTTTTTTCTTTTCTTTCAGGGATGGTATAAATATTAGCAAAGAAAAAAAGGCACTTTATTTTGAACTGACATTCATTTGACAATAACTAAACAAACTCTAATGCCCTTTTGGAAAAAAAAACCCCAACCCTTCCATTCTGGGCGATTAGAGGAGCTCAACAGTAGGAGGAAAAGAACAGAATTGCTTCCCTTGCACATTTGCTATATCATAGAGGAGAGGGGAGCTATTTTTGCTGCCTTCTGGTGATGCTGTAAAGAAACCAACAGAAGCAGAGCAGCTCTTGCAGGCCCCATATTGCAGCACAATATATAGAAAATACCAGTTTCTAGCTCAGAGCTTAGTAATCCTTGCAAGGTTTGCCAGGAGAGCTGTAGTCTGCACTACAGAAGAGAGATGGGGGGTTTTTGGTGCTCAAAATAGTTCTGCTGTACTGGCAGAAACTCATTTGCAATTATATTTCAAGTTGTGCTGTGTTTGTGTGGGGTTCTTTGTGGGGTCATGCTCCTGGCAAATAGATAGTCCAGGAAAAACTGAAGTGGAGATCCAAGCCTCAGCCATTCTTGTTGCTGCTCCTTGATCAGGTCCTGTTGTGTAGCACCGTGTGGTGGGAGGGAGGAGGCTGATTTTTCACTGTGTGGGAAATGTGGACAGGGAGATCTGGTACCTGCCCAGGTCAGAGGGAGGCTTGTTACCTGGTTTGAGTTGTGACACCTTCCAAGTCACCAGTGAGGGCTGAGTTCAGAGCAGTGCTGGGAAGAGCTTGCTTTGAGTAGCCAGCAAAGCCCAAGAGATGGGGCTGGGGGTTGGTGTTACCTGTGACAAATACTTAGGTTGTATTTTCACATCCTGGGAATGGTCCTTTCAAAACCATAACCAGCCTGTTCTAAGCTCAGGAGGATTTCAACTTGCTTTTCTCAGCTGAGTCACCTCCACATCCACCCCCTCCTTTAGCTGGGACTAGAGGGCAGATGGTTGCTGCTGGAATTAGCCAGACACGGGGCCACCTGCTGCAGGTTTCTCTGTGTTCCTGCTCTTCACAGCCATCCACTCACAAAGGAGGAGGAGGAGGGAGGGCTTGAGACTGACTACTAGTACCTCAGAGGGATGGGGATCCCTGCCCTGGTACCACGCTCCACCCACTGGAGAATGCACCAGGAAACCAGCAACATCTTGTCTGTGACATCAAATCCCTTTGCAGTGTCACCTCTGCCACTACCCAGGTGGAACAGACATGGGCAGCTCTGTGGGACTCAGTGCTCCCATTGTGTGGAACATGCTCTCCCCTTCTTGTCCTTAAGGGTCAGGAGTACCCAGTGGGGATCTTTTAACAGCTGGAAGTTTGATGCTTGCAAAACATGTCATTTTAATCCTCACCCTACTAGAGCCTCCTCTGCTAGGAGAGGAGGGTACCTGAAGTTGTCCTGATGGGTACAGGAATGCAACCTCTTCTCCTGGTGGGTTTGGGACTGGGTCATCCTGGTTTGTTCATGTCTTCCTACTGCATCTCCAGGACCAAGTGGACTGGGAGTGTGGGTGTTTTTAAAGGAGATCTCATGGAGTGATCCTTTGACTTGGAGTCATTTCTAGATGCTTGTTTGTTGAGCAAATAATCTGCCCTTTTTTTTAATTTTCTGAGTAGTTTGATTCCTTACAAATCAACTTTTCTGATCTTCCAACCCTTGCCTGAGCTCAGAAAAATAACAGTTAATCTTCATTATCATCATCATCTCCCGTTCCAATGACTTGTTAGCTCGGGACATGCCAAAAAAAAAAAAATGAAGCTGATTTTCCACCACCTGAATTTCTGCAGCAATTTCTTGGTAGTAAAATGTCTTACTCTGTACTAATGGTGTGCAGAGATGCTTAGTAACACCCTCACCCTGACAGACAGCAGCAGACCCAGCTTGTATTATATATTACAGCTATTAATATTTTATCCTGTGTTCTTGTGTAACTGCAACTATTACATTTGTGGTTTGTGGCTCTGGAGTTACAAATTACATGGCTGGAGCTTGCTCTACATTGCTGAGAGGTGTTGGTAGCTTTTGCTGGATGGAGCAGAGGTTCTGCTAAACATTTATTATGTAATTACAGAGGTAATTGGCTACAGGAGCTCAAATGATGTCTCTCAATTGTGCCTTTGTCTCCTTCAGCCTTTCCAGGCAGAACCAGCTTCTCTCACAGTGCTTAGAGTGAGGATTTCACAAATTTGCAGGTGCAGCTCAACCCATTGGCAGTTTCAAGTAGGATTCCCTGTAATTTAGAAAGGTTTTTATAGTATTTTTCTGATAAAAATGGAATTCAAAGCTGGGACAAGTTTGGGAATCCCTGACTTGACATTACTGGATCTTTTACCTTTGATGGAGCTCTCACAACCATGTCTTTTTTGTGTCTGCACAGGCAGATGGTGACTTCCATTCCTTTTGCCAAGGAGCTTACAGCCTACTAGATCAGCAGCCAAAAAGTGGGAGAGGAAAAATAAAAAGGGAGTGAACATTATTTACCAGGGTAGCAGCTGAGCTAGGACAGAAGAGCTGGGTGGGAAGGACATCAGCAGCTTGAGGGTACACAGAGAACATGCCAACCCAGGGCAGAACTGGAGCCTTCAAAGCTTTCAGATTCAATCCTCTCCAAAACCAGGAAAACAACAATTTGTTTAAGTTTAAGGAGACTTTCAATAGAAAATCAAATACAACCAGTTTGGAGTAAGATGAACTGCTGAGGTCCTGACCTCTTGTGGTCAGTTAGAGCACTGGTGGTTTTGTCAGTGAGTGCAGTTTGTTATCTTAAATTTGAATTCCTGGCCTAAATTCAAGGCTGTTATTTACCTATATTCAGTCTCAAGCCAGGAGGTTGTTCCTCACTGGTTATTGAGTGCTGTGAGCTGTTCTGGGTGCCTGCCTTCCTCTGCTGCCTGCCTGTGCCATAAACCTTGTAAAATAGGGTTACCATTCCTAGAAATGCTTATACCTAACCCTCATTTGCATTAAAAGTGGGGTTTTTTCCCCCCCAGAACAGCAGATAACAGCCCCACTGAGCCCTCTAGGTTTGTATGATGAGCTGGAGGTTCATGTGTGAGGAATATTCTGGTTTATTCTATGGGAGCATAGTTTAGCTCATCTTCTTCCTAGCAAATAGATGTGATCATGAAAGATTTTCAATTCCAAATAAAGTTGAAAGTCTGGCTAGATAGGAAAAATTTGACTTTTTTTGGACAGCCTTATAGTTGAGGCACAACTTGAGGCTGTTTTCTCTTGTCCTGTCCCTTGTTCCTTGGGAGAAGAGCCCGACCCCACCTGCCTCCAACCTCCTTGCAGGTCGTTGTGCAGAGCCAGAAGGTCTCCCCTGAGCCTCCTTTGCTCCAGGCTCAACCCCCCCAGCTCCCTCAGCTGCTCCTCACCACACTCCTGCTCTAGACCCTTCCCCAAATCCACTACTTTGACTGATATCTTCATTTTCTCTAGCACAAGATGTTTTGTTTCATGCCGAAACACCTTCCCACTTTGCAGCTGCTATTCTTAACACCAGTACTGTTGATATAAAAAATAATCCAAAGTAATCATATGAATAAAAAACCCCCTCATTTTTCAAACTTGAAATAATTCAAAATACCTGTTTAAAAATATTAGATTAAGTGGCTATAAAGCACTAAAGCACATCCATGACAAACAGTATTTCATGCAAAACTCTTCTGATCAATTCTGAGTCTTCAGGACAAAAAGGAAGGCTGTGAAGCAGATGCTTCATGTTTGTTACCCACCAGTGGCCTGATGCCATTCACCAACATGATCTTCTCCTCCACCTCCAGAACAGCAAGACATGGTGATACCTCCTCAGGATCTGCTCAGCTGGAATGATGGACATGGAGGTGATGAGGAAACCAGACCTACAGGGGTTTTATTTCCCATTTAAGCAAGAGGCAACATCATTTCCCTCCATTGCTCCCAGGGCTTGTTTCCTCTGCAGAGCAGCCTCCCAGAGGTGGACATTGAGATATACCTTGTATTAAACCTGGAAATGAGACCCTAGGACAGGTGCTGAGTAGGAGCTGCACCTAGTCTTGCATTAAAGCTTGATTAACTTGTTAGAGGATTCTATCCAGGGGACTGCACTCAGCCAGCCCGGGATGTCCTGTTCAATCCTGTGTCCCCAAATCCTGGAGCATGTGTCACCAGCAACGGCCGAGTGCTTACAGAGGGCACAGAAATGCTTGTACAAATAAACCTGTGGTGGCACCAGCTTACAGAATGACAATGGCCATGGCAGGAGCTGTGAGGACCTGTGTCACTCCTGGCTCTGCTGCTCCCCAGTCAGATGTCAGAGCACTTAGAGAGGCTCTGGGAGAGAAGAAAAAGGAGTTGCCAAGAGCATTGTGCCTGAAGAAATCACAGTTTCTATCTTTACACAGTCCAGGCTCCCTTTCTGGGGGGTTTCCCCAGTGATTTGCCTTTTTTCTCTCTTGTGTAGTGCTGAGAGTGAGGCCCCAGCTTCCCCCAGCCACTTGGCCACCTTCACAGGACCAGTCTGCAAAGATGTTTTGGGTGGGGAAACTTGCTGTGCTGCAGCTGCTTTCTGGCCCTGGGGCTGACCCAATGCTGAAAGGCTCCTGAGAGGAATCCTGGGGCTTGAGGAGCATCACAGGGGGTGTGTGTCAGCTTGGTACCTTCAGCCTGCAGGAGACACACCGATGGCCCATCACACACAGACCAGGACATGAGGAACTCTCATACCCCATTTGCTCCCCAGCACTGCACTGCTGCACAGCACCACTGCAACTGGGGACAGGGGAAAGCCTCTCTTGGTGCATCCCTGACTTAGGGCAGGTGTCATCACCCAGATGCACATTGACCTCCAGGGTACGGGTGTGTGAGCCACAAACTCCCTGCTCATCTGCCCCCACAGGCTGCTTGGTGGGAAAGCTTGGATCAGAGAGAGAGATTTAGTTAATTTTGATACCTGTGAAAGGAATGAAGGCTTGTAGGAAACAAAGGTGAAGTGTAGATACTTGGCAGAGGGGCCAGAGGCTTTGCAGGCCTGGCAGCTGTATTGCCTCATGCTTTCAAAGCAATATGCAAATGCTAAACCTGTTAAAAACCCACTTGACTCACAGCTCCTCCTCCACTTGACATTTAAATGGGAGATCAGGCTTAGGGGAAGCAAATCAGAATACCTGTATTTAACATCCACTTCCAGCTGGCTGAGTAACCATCAGCTGAGTCAGGGAGAAATCTCTGACCATCAAAACCTGCTCTCTGCAGAGGTGCCTTCATGAGGCATTTACTTATAGCCAGGTTCACAGTGGATCTGTGTGACATGACTGTGGGTTCTGAGTGTTAATTGAGTTCTGTGACAGCAGAAAGGTTTGGTGTTTGGGAGGGGTTCCAGTAGCTCTGTGGAAGAAACTTCTTTATTACTCCCTTGGTAAAAAAACACAACCAAACACACACACAAAACCAACTTCTGGGAGCATCAGAGTATATTTTGAGTGAATTTTCTCTGGTTTAGATACTAAGGAACAGGGAGAAAAATAAGGTACAGATTTTCAGAATGACATTATTTGTCAGCACGTATTTGTGGAGGGAGGCAGCAAATTAAAGCCATTTGTGGCAGGGACACTGGACAGATTCTGTCCTCTGAAGCACATGCACAGGAGCAGTATCATTGACTTGCTGGTGTTTTGGTTTGAACCCTATCAATAAACAGCACAGCCATTAAATTACAGGGGAGAACTCTGATATATTTACTCATTTTTTGGTTCATTATTTGTCCTGAATAAGTGCCAGTCAGCTGACTCCTGTTGTGTTCTCCTCCACTCTGATCACCCATCTTCCCAGCATTATTTTATTCCACCTTATCTTCCTTTCATGCTTTTCTTGAGCCATATTCCTCCTAAAGACTTCTCCCTCCATGTAGTTTGCCAGCTCTGAGACATCTTGGCCACCAAGCCTTTGTGCTTCCTCCCATCTGTAGCCACACTGCTGCAGAGATGAGCCAGACTGGAGACACTGTGTTCCTCTCAGGGAAGCTCTTTTTTCATATTCCTTCTTATCAGAGTTTTTCTTGACCCTTCAAAAGAAGGAGCAGCTCTTTGTACACAGCCTAGAAACCAACCTCCTCCACACTTCTGTTCTGTGTTTGTCTGTAGTACATGAGGAGCCCCCGTGAGTTTGTGCATTCAAGTCCTTTGTAAAACCTTCTGTTTCCTTTCTGCCTTTCCAAATCTCACTGTGGTAATTCCAGCACCTAAATTGTTGGGGCATGACAGAGTTCAGGACTCATTCACAGCCTCAAAAACACAGTTCTGAGCAGGTACCCACTAAAGACAACCACAAGCCACAGCTAACATCTAAGACTAAAAGAAAGGTGCTTTATTCCAGCACGTTCAAGGCATTTTTAAAGCAAACCCATCTCTTATTTCAGCTGAGAAGCAGCAGTGCTGCAAAACTCATGTTGTTTGTAACACCAGGTACATCTTCATTAGAAGCCTAAAGCAGACAGCTTAGATCTGGAGGAGTTCTCCTTACACTGACTGACAAAACAGTATTTTTCCATCGAGTGTGTACCTGCCTCCCTGGGCTGAATACATCTGGTAGAGCCATAATCATTGTGTGAGAACCAGCAGATCTATTGTGGGAACTACAGGGCAGAAATATTGCTGGGTGTATCAGCACAACACAGCAGAGCTCTGCCTGAGTGAGTTTCTTTTCCTCACTCCCAGAAAAATGAGTTGCTTAAGCTTGTTTTGCAGCAGCCCCAGCCAAGTGCTGACCTTGCCTGCAAGAATTATTTTTCTCTATCAGCTCCTTGAGCATTTTGAGGCTAATTTTGGCCAGTAATTTATGCCTGAGGATATATACATAATGCCTTTTGGAGAAACCCTTGTTAAGGCTGACAATAGGAGCTGCCAGATAGGTTGGAGGTGGAGCTGGTTGGAGTGTTTGCCATCCTTCTAGGGAAAACAATTTGTGTCCTTCTCCACGCTAAGAACTTCATTAATGACCTTCATTTAGGAGCTATGTAGTAAGAACAGGGCTACACTGGAGAACAGAATTCCCAAAGCACAGAATCCTAATCCATCCTTAGCAGGGCAGGGTTTGCTGAGCTCTAGAATAGTGCTTATTCCTCTCAGGGGAGTAAACCCCACCACTGGGCAGTCCTCTGGGGCAGTTAAAGGTGAGAGAACTGAATATTTGCAGACTTTTCCTTTTTATCTGCTACTGAGTAAATTCTGTCACATTCTGACATTTCTTCCTCTCTTCCATCCTTAATTCTTGTATTTAACAACCTTGCCATGGCCCAATTTGTGTCCATTGAAGTAAGACTCTCCCTTGTCTTCCCTTTTAATTGCTACAGAATGCCAAGATGTTTTTCAATATTAAAGAAATAAACGTTTTCTTCAGTGCCATTCACAGCCTGGTACCTGGATGTTGCTTGTTTCCTGGTGCCTTCACTCAGGAACTGTCTTTCCTTCACTTGGACAGACTCTACAGTCCTGGGTGGCTTGTGTCTTTGGTTTATCAGCTCTCTCCTGGTGGAGGCTAATCAGACAACAGCACATCCAGCAGGCTGCTGGGACTGAGAGAGGAAAACCTTCTGCCAGAGAAACAAGGCACAGCCCTGACAAGACAGGTTGGGAGCAAAGGTAATGGGGATCACTTGAGCTTTTGCTGTAAGGAGGAGGTTAAAAGGGTTTAAAATCAGCCTGTCCTGGGACACAGCTCCTGGTAGTAATGAGAAACTTCAAAACCTGCCTTATTTTCCACAGCCTTGAGAGCCATCCATGGTTTGAGCTGGGGCTGCCCTGCTCCCATGGACCACGTTGCTGGCCAAAGACAGAATTCCTGGGTGGAATAAGAAGTAAGGGGCTGCCAGCATTTTTTAAACCTGTTTCACTCTTCACCTTGAAATCCTGACTGAGGAACGAAGCTGAACCAAGAGAGCTGTTCACAGATACAAGATGCAGGGTGTGGAGTCACAGCTTATCTGACTCCCCAACACAGTGTAGGTAAAATGCATCCCCATCTGTGACCAAATGACGTGCACTGGACCTAAATCCAGTGCTCCAGGAGCTGCACTAGTGATGCTGAACCAACAAAGGCAGAGACTGTGCTATCTCCCAGGGTTATCTAAGCTGCTGGGTCTAATTTTGGCCTCCCCAGGCTTCTGGAGGCTGTGGTGGGTGGAGCAGTTCCCTTCTTGGCAGCTCAGCCTGGGGAGCTGCTCTGGTGCACGGCATCTCCCCCCTCTTGTGCAGGTGAGGCAGCTGGAGGCCAGGCCAGAGGAATTCCTGCACCCCTGGCTAGAGAGAACCTCTAAATAACTTCTCCTTTTGCCTTCAGTGATAAGATGAGACAAGGACAAATCCTCCTAACCTTGAGGGTCTTCTTCAGGTGCCATTTGGAGACAGCTGAGCAGTCTTAGCCCCAGATGACCTTTAGCTTGTGCTGCTTTGTGCAGTTGCCAAGTGGTGGGAGAGAAGTGAAGCTTCAACTATTCCAAATCCAGAAATAGGAAACATTGAGTCTGCTCAACCCTGAGAAGTTCATCTCTATGTCCTCTTATTTTCTCCCCTTCTAGTTTGTGGAGGGAGGGAGAATGAGTGGGTGGGGAAGGCAGGATTGTGAGAGCTGGAGAGAGAAGGGGGATGTGCACATCAGGTCTGTGCTGACACACTGAGGAGTTGATTGTATCCATTGAGCTGGTTTGATAGCAAGTGTGATTTTGGTCTGAGGAGCTGTCAACTTCAGACATTTTAAAAATTGCTTCTTATTTCCCACAGCTTCATCATCCAGATGAACAGATTCTCCCCTGTTTTAAAGGGGAAGGCAAGAATTGTCAAATAAGCAGTGATTCTGGTAATCAAATTAATGTCCAAGCAGCTCTTTCATGTTCCTTTGGTCAGTATTATTTGTAAGGATCATCCTTTCATCCTATGTTTCAACATAAACCATGTCCTGGAGCATCAGTGGGGCCAAACTAGAGTGATTTAAAGCTCTCTTTTGGTGGAAATTCCCCCTGTGTCCTCTGCTTTAGTATCTTCTAGATTCTTTCTGGGTGTCTACACTTGAAGATTGTTTTATAAAGAGAGTTGAAGGCCCAAAATTCTATGAGATTTGAATCCAAAATGGGTAGAGTGCAGTTCAGAGACCTGATAAACAATCATCCTTCCTTATCAGGCACAAACCAAGCATCCCAAAGAGGTTTCCACAGCCCAGCATGACTCAGTGCATTGACTCTCAGACATCAGAGCCTCAAGCTAACCCATGGAAAACAAACTTCTCTTAGAAGGAGGGATCATTCCAGGAGCTGATGGGGTCTGGGAGCATCCTAGAGTTGGTTTCATTTGCCTCTGGGAAGGCTTGAGCACCAGTAGCTAGGGAGTGATTCAGTGGCAGCAACAGCTTGCTGCTCAGAGCTGTAACTCAGTGTTTGTGGGGCTTGCAGGGATAGGGAAGTAGCCTCTGAATAAATGTTTCATGAAGGCATAAATAGCTAATGTAAAAGGGATTGAAATGTGTTAGCCAGAAACAATTCTCTCTTCCTGAGCCTGAAATAGGAAGCAAAAAGGCACCAAGGCTGCTCTGCAGTTAAAAATACAGCAAGCAACAACACGTCTCTGTGTGCAGAGGATGCTACAACATGTGATAGTGTCAGAAACACAGGGGATGAACCCAAATACACTGATAATCTGACAGGAACTGAAGGCTGGGACCTTCTCTGGAGGCATTTAGGACCTAAACCTTGTACTTGTATGAGCAGGTGAAGTAACCAAGAGGGGATTTGATCTGTTACCCAGCACTGCAGCTTCTAACAGGGACCTTAAGTGGAGAAAAGTTCCTTTTTGATTATTAAATTTTAATTTACATGACAGCATTTATTTTATTTTGAACTATAAGGTAGGGTCAGGGCCCCTTTGCACTTAAAGGACAGTCACTGCTCTGAAGTACTGATAAATAAAGGCATGTGAGGACAGAAGGAGTCATAAAATTAACGGTACAGCCAAGTGATGCTTGTCAAGTCAATTAGTTTAAGTATTCTGGGATCACAGGTAGAAAATGATACCTCAGATGTAGGTTTTTCTCCCCATTAAAGGGCCATTCTTTCTTTGTGGGCACAACCAAGAAGAGAACAGTCCATGTACCCAGTATTTAATAACTGCTTTTGCACCTTGCTGAATCGAAAGGCAAAAAGATCCAAGGAAAGAATTGGGAGGATGTTAAATCTGCCAGGTCACTTAAAACCTACATCTTGTTAACTGGGGAAGTAATTCAGCTCATTAAGGGGTGTAATAGTAAAAAACCCTCCACATAAAGCCACTTTTCTCAGGAGCACATTTATCTGGAGCTGGGGAAGCTCAGAATTGGATGAATTCTATCCCTCACCAAGACCTCCTGAACTCAGCGCCTGGAAACACTCAGGATGATAGAAATGACCTATTTTGATTTCAGCAGCAGATGAAGTAGCTGCCTAGTCCCTCACCTTTGTGCAGAGCTTGTCCTGATTAACAGGCACCACAATGGGAGCAGCTGGAACTGCTGCCAAACTGGGTGCATTCTAGTGGAGCTCCTCTGTCAATGGCAGCATTTGCATTGAAATGAGGGAGTCAGACAAGTACAGCAGTGGTTCCAAAGCCTTAATTACTGGAAAAAGAATCCAGCAGTGCCCAAGCAATTCTACAGCCACCTCTGGAATCATCACCTGCAAGGATACACCTCTTATTACTGGGGTTACAACCCAGAGATCCCCCAAACACAGCTCAATTCCTCTACAAGGGTCTTTGCCATCTTACTCAAGCAACATTTTAAGCTCCCCTTCTTGTGTTAATTATTAAATGACAGGGAGAAAAATCTTCCAGCATCTCCAAGCTGTCATTTGTTCAGACCACAGAGAGTTTAAGCCCAGCCAATCATCCTCCACTGGCATTGATGCAGCCTGAGGAATTTTGATGAAAGAAGTGATTTGTTCTTGCTTTCATCCCTGCTTTGTGGAAAGAATGGAATTATTCTAATACCACATACAAATTGTAGAGAAAAACAAACCAACAAAGAAACCTTCAAAGTACTTTTAAAGTCACTACTGAAAGATAGAGGATCTTATCTTTTCATTTTTGGCTAGCCAAGGAATATAATTTGATTTAGGAATATAACTGGACTTCTCAAAGCCCATTTGCAGTTTTTCATGATCTACCAAGTTACCACAAAGTGCTTTGGATGCATTTGTAAATGCTCTTTACCAAAAAAGAGCAGATTTGGAGTTTTTGGATCCTATATAGCAAATTTCCCAACATTTCCTGACTGTTTGGAGTGAGGTGATACCAAGTCCTGACAGGGCACAGCAAAAACCAGTGACAAACATGATGCCCCAATTGGGGAATGGGTTGCAACTTGGCTAGAAGGCACCTCAGCAAAAAGATCCAGATTATTTTTATAAAAAATAAACAAGCGAGTTCCCATAAGTGATGAAGTAATCAAACAATATTTTTATTTAATCTGTATATACCATTCACTCTGTTTACCCACGTGCCTGAGCCACGTGGAGATCTCTTGCCTTGGAGCTCTCAGGAGAGCATCAGCATCCAAGCATGAGAGCCCTGGTGCCACACTCTGCACTGCCTCTGTGCATGCTGAAACCCTCTGCCTGCTCCCCAGGGACCCAGGGTGGGTGATGGAATTGCAGACTCAGGGCTGAAAGGCTAACCAGTGATTTATTTAACAGGCTAGATCCTGCAGTGAACCCAACTGGCTCTGGCTCAGCTGTAGCTCCACACCACACTAATAGAGAAGTTACCCTAAGGTGATCGTGGCAGCTTTTCCAAGTAGATTAGGGATGAGCTTGAGAAGCATCCTCTGGTTTGTGCTCATGAAAGCTGACTGACTATGCCAGGAATAGAATAATATAGAACATATAATAACAACCCAGACAGACTAAAGTCTTCTGGAACTCTAATGAGGAGGGGGCTGAGGTAGGACCTCTTCATTTGACCTCCCTGGAGTCCTTCAAGGTCAGGCTTGCTGGGGCTCTGAGCAGCCTGCCCTAGGTAGAGATGTCCCTGCTGGGGTAGGGAGGTTGGACCAGATGAGCTCTGGAGGTCCCTTCCAGCCTCAAACATTCTCTGATTTCCCATGACTGAACATACGTGCCCTCAACACTAAGTCCACACTCTCCAACAGTTCTAAAGACTCTTTTACTTATAGCTTGTGGGACTTCATATAAATCTTACCTTTGAAGAGCAGCTCATCTTGGATCTGCTGTGGCCATAGAAGTAGCACACTCAAGACTAAACCAGCACCTGCCATCTGGGTGCTGGAGGTACTTGTGATGCAAGGTGTGGGTGGAAATGAGTGTTCAGTTCCATGCCAAAGTAAAATCACAGGCTAAAAAACTCCAGTGGTCAAATCTAGACCCAGAGGAGATCAGATAGTATCAGCTGTAATGGATTCAGTGGAGCCTCATGTAATTAACTGTTCCAGAAAGGAATGGAAAAACCTGGTTGGTTGCAGAAGTCATTTGACACATCGTCGACTGTCCCACAGATTAAAAGAAATTTCTGCAACTTCAGTAGAGGGCCACTTTAATCTACACCAGGAGTGGATGAGGCTGTAGCACACATTGTCCTCTCCAGAGGGAGGAGGTTCATTTCCAGGCTCTCAGGCCCATCCCAGCTCAAAATTCCAGCTGCTCCTTATTTATCTCAGGCAACTTCAGCTTCTCTGCTTTGCTCCAAGTCTATTTTAAGTCATTCTGTCTTTGAGGAACAATTTCCTCTGGAGTTTCTCCATTAGACCCAACAACCCTACCTGTTGCATGAGCAGATTCTCTAGGATTTCAACATCTTGTAACTTCCTACAAGGATACAAAATCCAGAGAGGTACCCACCAGACATTGACAATACAGGTCTGACCTGAGCTGGAGAAAATGCTGGAATAACAACTAAGAGAGCAACAGCTACTCTATAAAGAGAGGCATCAATTCTTAGCCCTATTCTTCCAATATTAGCCATATTTAAGTTCAATTTCATTTCATTTTACTGACTAACATTTTGATGAAGTAAATTTAGTGATTTCTTCGTGATTTTTTTTTTCCAACCCCCTAGAGCATTTCTCAGCCCTTTTTCTCTGCTGGTTTAAACCTTTTCTGCCTCTCCAGAAGGGCTGTTATCTGTCAGCTCTTCCCTTTGAACTGCCAGACGCTGATCTCAAGTCTGGATCACACTGACTTGTCAAGAGGGAGAAAATTATCCCCTTGGAATCACTTGACTGAGCAGTGACCTGCTGGAAGGGGAACACAACTTTCCAAAGCTGCTCAAGTGCCAGTTGTTAAGAAGACTCCAGGGGGCGATGCAAACACCTAAATTAAATTAAGTATACAAATCTAACCCCAACATTGGACCCATTGTGGTGGGTACAGGACATCCCTGGGTGCTCCTTCAGCTTTTTATTTGGGGGTTGGTTGGGGTCTTTTTGGCCCATGTGATGCTCCCCTAAACTGCACCAGTTGGCAGCACTCTGCATCTCAAAATAGCAAAGTATCTAAAGATCCCTGCTCAGAAGCTCTTCCTCCTTTTGTCATCAAGTGAGAGCTCTGCAAAAATACTTTCACTTCACTAATTTCACCATTAGATGTCTCTGACCGATCATCCTTACTCCAGGCAGCCCTACGTCAGCCCTGCAGTGAGTGTCACCATGGCAGCTCGGGAGAGCTTCGGGGAGGTCAGGGGGGCTCTGGAGAGGGGACAAGACACAGAGGACTCCTCAGGTCCTTCCCTGCAGGTGGGAAGCAAAGAGGCAGTTGAGGAAAGCAGCAAACTCGTTTGTGTTGTCCTAGGTGGTGTGCATTTGGTCCTCTAAGAAATGCTTCTGTGCTTCGTGCTAATAGGTCTTTATCTGCTGAAAACCCTGGACATAAGAAGTGCTAAGTGTGGTTATTTTAAAAATAGTCCCCAGCCACCTTTGGAGTGTGTCTGGCTGAGGTTTGCTGCATAGAATCAGAGAATTGTTTAGGTTGGAAAAGACCCTTGAGATCAAGTCCAACTTGCCAGGGCNGCTTCGTTGCCCTTCAATACACAGTGCAGGAAGAAACAGAAATTTATCAGGGAGATAAAAAAATGATTCTAGGCAGGATTGCAGATGACATTTTGCAGAGATTTGCTTTATCTGGAGACAGGAGCTAACTCAGGGCTGCTTCTTCCCTTCTTCTGGAGAGACCTCACCATGTTCCTAGGGGCCAGCACCAGTGGTTCCTCCTGCTGGTTGCCAGCTGCAGGTTGCTGGATGCCCTCCTGCAAAGGACTGTTGAGAAATGAGATTTTTCCTGTTAAACCTGGAATCACATGAAGTTACCTCTCCCCACTGAGACTGTAGCTTGTCAAAATGACTTAAGCCCTACCAGAGCCCTGTCAGGTAAATCCTGTCCCTCCAGGGGCAGGTTTGGAACACAGCTTCACATCCCTGCCTCACACCCGTTGTCCCCTCACTGGAAGGAGCTGGTTGCACTGTGTGTACATGAGGAATGTGTCTGTATTTCTTTCTGCAATGACCTGTTAGCTGTGGAGAGGGAAATACAGCCCTAACAAACCACTGGTCCCAGGTCAGCATTCAGCCAGTAGTGATATCAGTTATTTTCTAGAGGGGTAACAGAAAATTTGGACAGATTTTTATTCAGAGAACAAACTCAGCTTTTTAAATGAATGAAAACAGGAGGGGAAAAAATCTATTAAAAATAGTTAACATAAATAATCACTTAGAGTGAATGTCACCCTTCTGGTGATGCTGCTGTTTGTAATCAGGTCTGGTTTTATATAACCCACTTCATTTCTTCTCTGCTCTGTGGTTTTTCAGAGCTTATTCTCACTGTTTAAATTTGTATGTATGAGCCCATGTATATGGCTACGTACGGAGTAATGTGGAATAAAGGGTAGAAAGATTTGCTGCGTGGAAGGGAAGAGATTTGCTCTTATTCATCTGCTAAAATCAGGTGATAAAATAGTCCTAAAGAAGGCAAATTCATTTTATTCCATCTGCCTTTGTGCCGTTCACCTTGGGGAAAATGAAATATGATTATAAAAATAGCAGGGAAGTCAGATTACTGTGGCAGAACTTCCACTGTGCTGCTGTAACTCGAGCCTGCTCTTTGCCTTTTTCAGCTAATATTTCTCATTTACAGTCCAAGTAGCCTATAAATATTTGGAATTGTTTATCAGTGAAGTCATCACCGGAACGGCCACCCCCTGGAATTAGTTCCTAATGAGATTATTAGGCTTATGTTTATTTTGTGGGCTCTGAATAGCAGACATAAACTTAGACGTTGTTATTTTGCTGTCAAGATTGTGTCTGAAGCTCTTTCTTTTTTTCTTTCCTTTTTCCCAAGACTTTAAATCTAATACAGCAGAGCTCCCAGTTCCTGGGTTGTAGAAATCTTCATTATGCACTGGGGAAAAATGATCTTAAGCACATTGCCAGCCAACTGCCAGCTTTATACCAATCAGACACAGCAGAAAAATCACCAAGAGAAGTGGAGTTTCTCTTTTTTTTGATGCATTTTCACACAGCCTTGGTCTAAATGTGCTGATTTTACCCAGGAGAGTAACAGACTCCACCAGTGAGGTGAAGGCTGCTATGGATGGAGAGGGTTATGCAAGAATTGTGCATGATGATGATGATGATGGTGATAAAGCAGAGCCTGGTGGTGCTTGGAAAAGCCTCACAATGGCACCATTCAGAAGTTAGATGAGGAAGTGAGGAAAGGTTCTGTCTCCATGTCACATCACAAGGGGAATTTTGCAAAAGCAAGGTGTAATTATGCAAGTAGCAATTTCCAGTGCCAGTTCTGGATACATTTGACTCATCTATGGAATTTTTTCAAATGTAGTTGATGAGAACAGTATTTAGATCCCACCTGAAAGCTCAGGGCTCTGTTGGGTGACCCTGGGACACTGCAGGACAGAAGAATTGCCATGATCAAGGAGACCTCTGGGGCTCACCTCTGACACCTCAGAACCAGGTACCTCAGACAAGCACACAAGAAATCCTTTAAACCACAAACTCATCATTGACCAGAGAGGTTCTTCTATCAAACCCACCACCTACTCTCTGTGATTATCTCCTAGACATTGACTATTTAGTCATCTTTTATCTTCATCCTGAGTCAGAGAATTGTCAGGGTTGGAAGGGACCTTCAAGTGATACAATAATTCTTGATTCCTAAGAAAGTTTGGCCCTTGCTGCTGGGGAGAGACACCAAATTCTGCAGGTTTGGGAAGTTTTTCCCTTTTTTTTTCCTTCCCTTTTCTCAGAGCTGAGTGTAATTTGTGCTGCTCCCCTGAATGGTGGCAGAGCAAGTAAATATTGATACTAGTTCTTTTACATACTTCCTACCCTGTTCCTTTCTCCTCCACCTCCTTACACCACGCAGTGTACTTTATTAAAATGTGCTGCTAGAGGATCATCCCTCGCAATTTCTTGTGCTAATTCCTGGAGCAGATTTATAGTATCATCCCTACACCTACACCAGGTTGGGCTTTAACCAGGATTTGGTCCATGAGGTATTAATTTGGTTTGCAGAGCATTTCTGTAGCCAGATGTCTTTGGAGGAGCTCTGCAGGGTAAGCAGAGACTTTTGCCTGACCTAAAATTCCCTTCATTGTTTTATTTTATCATTTTATTTCAAAGCTCTTTGAACCTTTTCTTAGTAGAGCTGAGTTATTGGAGAATCAAATTCACACCAACAAAACCCCTTAGGTAACTTTTGTTCCAGTTTGTCCAGAATCTGTTCCACTTACCCAGACCTTTGGTATGCAAAGAGCAAAGTTAAAGCAAGTCCTCAGCATAGTGTTATTGTCCAGTGATTTATTCAAGGTGGGATTGCAGCTCTTTCCAGCTCTGGGTTAATGTTCATAGTGGTGTTAACACCACATCTCCCAGTGAGGTTTCAATTGGTGTGAAGTGAGCACCTTGTTTTCAGAGACATGCTGCTCCTGCCACTTGTTGATGGGGTTTGTATCATTTGATATTATTGTTTCCTTTAAGAATGAACTGGGGAATAATTATTGCCTTTTAGCACGGAGCTTCCTACTAGGCTTTTTATTTTTAAAAAAAAGCATTTAGTTTCATTGTTGTGAGACTAATAGGCAGGCAGAGGAGATACAAGAAGAGATAACGTGTTCATATGTATCAAATCTTTAGACAAGCTTCAATGAGTTCTCTAATTAAGCACAGGAATTCTATATAGCTGCTGAATAAATTAACCCATGTAGTTGATGAGAATGCCTGAGACCAGGTTCTGTGTTGTTGGGCTGGCATGAAGTGGTCACAGTGGAGGAGTGGTCAGGAGGAGCTGGTGTGAGGGTCTGAGTCCTTCCTGCTGTGTGAGCTGGGCTGTGAGGTCATTCCCAGGGACACCAGAGGAAACCAAACTTAAGACAGTCTGTTAGCTCAGCAATAGATTCTGCTTAATGGCATTTTAAGTCAGATTTAGAAATAGGGAACCCCCCCCACACACACACCAGAGAATCACTCTTTAAGGAGTCATAGAATTGTCAGGGTTGGAAGGGACCTTAAAGATCACCCAGTTCCAACCCCCCTGCCATGGGCAGGGACACCTCCCACTACATCAGTTGCTCACAGCCCCAGCCAGCCTGGCCTTCCAAATGTCCAGGGATGGGGCTTCCAGCACCTCTCTGGCCAACCTGGGCCAGTGTCTCCCCACCCTCCTGGGCAAGAACTTCTTCCTAATGTCTCATCTGAATCTCTCCACCTCTAGTTTTGACCCATTCCCCCCAGTCCTACCACTACCTGACAGCCTAAAAAGTCCCTCCCCAGCTTTCTTGAAGGCAGTAGGAGAAGTTTTGGAGATTGACTGATGATCCTGTGTGTGCTCCACCAACCACTACCTGAACACCACCCACCTAGAGATGTGCTGAATGACATTTATAGATCCCATCCTCAAAATCACACACAATCACAGAATTGCCATGGGTTGGAAAGGACCCATAAGGTCATCAAGTCCAACCATGATCTATCTCTACCAGGCCCACTTCTACCCCATTTCCTTGAGCAAAGAGATGTTATAGGCAGGGCAATTTCCTTAATGGCTTCCTGTCCCCCCGAAAAATATTAAAACCTGAAACCCATCAAGAAGATGATCTGTGGTGTGTCTCCTGAGCATCAGTAGCTGGCAGTGATACTGAGGAGTCTTTGACTCTGGAGATTTTCCATCTGTATGCTTGATTTCTGCAGAAGGGAAGAAAGAAATGAATCACAAGAAATGAACAAGACATTGTGTGTCTCTCTGTGCAGTACCAGGGAAAATGGAGTGAGTGGTGCTGGAATCCTGAAAATACACATTCAATGTCACGGATCAGTGGGACTGGGAATGTACCTGGATTATTATGTTCTCTAGAGGTACTTCCCAGCCCCTCTGCAGAATGCAGCACTCACTGAGGAAGTTACTTCTTCACCATTAGCAGGTATAGATGAGGAGAACTTCCCAAAGCATGTTTCTGACACGAGAACCCAGGGTGCCATCTCATCCCCAGCTGCTGCTGGGTTTAGTAGCCAGCACCTTGTAGCACCAGATGTTTGAGAGAAAGGTGTAAAAAGCTGCAAAGAGGATAAAAATGCAATAAGCTACTTTTGGGGCAAGTTTCTCTCCTGTATTCTGGCTTTGAATCCCAAGGGGTTTCTGTTTCTCCTCTACTACTGTGTTTCTTTGACCTCTTCTCAATGTGGATGTTGTAATTCTGCACACACACACTCAGGTCTTTTGGCTCCTGCTGAATTCCTGCAGGTCCCCAGCTCTGCCTCCCAATTTCACTGCTGAGTCACTGCTGAATATGCACAAACGTTGGGAGTTGGGACAGGCTGACCCTCAGCTTCCAGCACAATTCACTCTTTTAGGAGAATACTTCAAAGAAACCCCTTTCTCTTGGCTACCTCATGCAACTGGGACATTAATCACAACAATAAATATATTTTTCTTTCAGGAAGGGTTTGGGGAGGCAGCGGGTTTACTCTTGGAGCAATGAAATGCAATCCCCAGCTGGGGCTGAGCTCATTATTAGCAGCAATTAATGAAGCACCTGTGCCTTGTTCTGCCCTGCCCGTGTTCCCCCCACCCCAGGGAGCCCCTGCACAGCTCCACAGGTGTAGCTAATGCACTCCTCAGCTTCCACAGCAGCTGTTAAAAGGAGGGGCCACCTTCAACCTGCTCCTCAGTCGTGTTCAGATTGTTCTGGAAGGATGTTCTGCTGAGGTGAGTGCTGGAAGTATTAATCTGTATTAGCATTAATGATATTATTAGTGATGGTATAGTAAGATGTGATGTTACCTGTGGCATATGGGGCTGTGTAGAGGCTGCAAACCTTGCTGAGTGGCCACTTACACCTCTTCATAACTCATAACATCCACTAGAAGCTTCTCCTTTAATTTCAAAACATTTAAAACGCTGATTAAGAGGTTCTCTTGGTTATTTAGGGACGCTGAGGTGGTTTTTTTTTTGGGCAGGTTTGGATCCTGAGCCCTGCTTGAAGGACTGTCTGACCTCCCTGTTTAATTTCTCTTGCATTTGTTTATGATAATCAATTCCCAAAGGCAAAGCCTTTGTTTGTATCACTTTGAGTGGCTCAAAGAGCCAAGTAGATGTACCAGAAAGAGCTGTATATATTTTAGTTTATTGCTATGAGGTGTCAGTCAAATGGATTCACTTGCTGAGCAGCAATTGGGAGCGTTTCTAACCCGTGATCTTGTTGGTGTTAGAAGCATGTGGAATGAAGGTGATGGTGAATCAGATATTGCCCTTCAAGAGTAGTTTCAGTTAAGTCTTTGAAAGCAATATATTTTTGCAGTGCTTTTCAGATTGAAGCACTTTTCTAGAAGGAATTTTGCAGAGAAAACCAGGTAATTTGCCCTGCTCTGGAATGCAGCCTCTTCAGGAGTGCAACGTGGCTTGAATTGCTCCATGGCTGTTGTTTGAGGAGAGCAGTGGAGAAAAAATGGCTTTAACTAGAAATGCAGGAGGAGGGGAGGGCAAAATAATCCCTTAAGATTTAATCCTGCGAGGGGCAAAGGGAAATTCTTTGGAGTCACTTGGATCTTTCTTGCTTATTGTGGATCTGCAAGGCCAGGAGGGGCCATTAGCTGATCCAGGCTGAGCTGGGGCTGTGCAGAGCCTGGGGTCCACAGGTGCAGTGAGGAACCAGCTGGAGCTCCCTGGGTCAGCCAGACACTGGCCAGGGCCCCAGCTGGGTTATACTGAAATACAGGGTGGCCAAAATGATGGCCCAAGGCAGACCCTGGTGCTGCTGCTCCTCACTTTACTTTACTCTCTAAGGCGTTTTACTCTTCCTTCTGTGATCTTATACCCTTAACAAATCTGTAGGAGCCATTTACTGTTGGCAAGAGAGAAAATTACCATTCGTAGACTTAATATTTCACAAAAATGCTTCTTTTTGGTCCCCTCTGCTACTTTTTTATAGCTCATAAANGGGTTTACTCTTGGAGCAATGAAATGCAATCCCCAGCTGGGGCTGAGCTCATTATTAGCAGCAATTAATGAAGCACCTGTGCCTTGTTCTGCCCTGCCCGTGTTCCCCCCACCCCAGGGAGCCCCTGCACAGCTCCACAGGTGTAGCTAATGCACTCCTCAGCTTCCACAGCAGCTGTTAAAAGGAGGGGCCACCTTCAACCTGCTCCTCAGTCGTGTTCAGATTGTTCTGGAAGGATGTTCTGCTGAGGTGAGTGCTGGAAGTATTAATCTGTATTAGCATTAATGATATTATTAGTGATGGTATAGTAAGATGTGATGTTACCTGTGGCATATGGGGCTGTGTAGAGGCTGCAAACCTTGCTGAGTGGCCACTTACACCTCTTCATAACTCATAACATCCACTAGAAGCTTCTCCTTTAATTTCAAAACATTTAAAATGCTGATTAAGAGGTTCTCTTGGTTATTTAGGGACGCTGAGGTGGTTTTTTTTTGGGGCAGGTTTGGATCCTGAGCCCTGCTTGAAGGACTGTCTGACCTCCCTGTTTAATTTCTCTTGCATTTGTTTATGATAATCAATTCCCAAAGGCAAAGCCTTTGTTTGTATCACTTTGAGTGGCTCAAAGAGCCAAGTAGATGTACCAGAAAGAGCTGTATATATTTTAGTTTATTGCTATGAGGTGTCAGTCAAATGGATTCACTTGCTGAGCAGCAATTGGGAGCGTTTCTAACCCGTGATCTTGTTGGTGTTAGAAGCATGTGGAATGAAGGTGATGGTGAATCAGATATTGCCCTTCAAGAGTAGTTTCAGTTAAGTCTTTGAAAGCAATATATTTTTGCAGTGCTTTTCAGATTGAAGCACTTTTCTAGAAGGAATTTTGCAGAGAAAACCAGGTAATTTGCCCTGCTCTGGAATGCAGCCTCTTCAGGAGTGCAACGTGGCTTGAATTGCTCCATGGCTGTTGTTTGAGGAGAGCAGTGGAGAAAAAATGGCTTTAACTAGAAATGCAGGAGGAGGGGAGGGCAAAATAATCCCTTAAGATTTAATCCTGCGAGGGGCAAAGGGAAATTCTTTGGAGTCACTTGGATCTTTCTTGCTTATTGTGGATCTGCAAGGCCAGGAGGGGCCATTAGCTGATCCAGGCTGAGCTGGGGCTGTGCAGAGCCTGGGGTCCACAGGTGCAGTGAGGAACCAGCTGGAGCTCCCTGGGTCAGCCAGACACTGGCCAGGGCCCCAGCTGGGTTATACTGAAATACAGGGTGGCCAAAATGATGGCCCAAGGCAGACCCTGGTGCTGCTGCTCCTCACTTTACTTTACTCTCTAAGGCGTTTTACTCTTCCTTCTGTGATCTTATACCCTTAACAAATCTGTAGGAGCCATTTACTGTTGGCAAGAGAGAAAATTACCATTCGTAGACTTAATATTTCACAAAAATGCTTCTTTTTGGTCCCCTCTGCTACTTTTTTATAGCTCATAAAGGATGATTTGGATTTCCTTTTTTGTTTCTGTTGTAGTTTATGAACCCGCCAGCTAATAAAGTATCAGGAAAATCTAATTCTATTGAAAAGTTCAATTTGTTTAATAGGAATTCTCTTTGAACACCATTGTTTTAACATAGCTGCCAGCAGCAGGAGCACTTTTAAGGCTTGCTGGAGACCAGATTTCTTCTCTCATTTGAAAGATGTGCTGGGTTTTAATAATTTCCAAGGGCAGGAGTTGATGCTAAACTGACATGCACAAAAGCCTCTGGGCAGCCTGGCTAAAGCAGTGCCAGCACTCAGGCTGGGAGCAAGGACATTGGGTTTGGAGCCTGTGCTTGGAAGGGAAGGAAAATAACACCCCAGCCTGTGGACTTTAGGAATAAAAGGCATTTTTCCATTGCACAAAGACCCTTCTAAAAAACAGGGATTGCCCAGCACTGACTCCTCTCAACACCTACTGTGCTTTGGGGGTGAAAGGTTGAAATGTGGGTGCTTCATGCTGGTCCTTCCAGGGATTTATCTGCTGCTGTTGGGAGGGAAGTTGAGGCAGCCCCTGAGGCTGCTCCTTCCCAGCTCAATCAGAAGTTGTGGTTTTGTCTGACTTGGGCAGTTCAAAGGTGGATTTACAGCTATTTTTTTGCCTTCCCTTTTCCCCATTCTACTCCAGTCTTGAACTCCTGGGTGCTTTTTGTCAGAGTTTGAAGACTTTAGACAAATATTTTTGGTTAGGTATTGATGTGATGTGGGTGGTATCCTAGGACACCTGGCAGAGGAATTACAGAACAGAAATGATGGCATAATTAACTTAAAATTAACTTAGCCAAGTAATGCACATTTTCACTCTAGTTCCTCCTATTTCCAAGTGCTTGAAACCAATTTTAAGATACTTGGTACTTTCAGAGTATATGTTGTTCCATCTAGAGACTAATTAGGGATTTGTTCAGTCTTTTACACGTTATTTTAAAGTCTTACCTCCAGTTTCCTCTACATGTCCCTCTTGGCTTCCTAGGGTGGTCTGACTGGTGAACCAAGCTGGTTGCTTAATGCTTTGATAGCAAGTCTTTTTTAAAGGGCTTTTTCTCTTACAGCCATCACCTGACACAATTAAACCCAAACTATCTCATCCACAGAGTTTTAATCTAAAAACCCTACAAAACTCTCAGCAATTTAATAAATCCATGTCCAAACTTTTTTCCAGTAAAGAACTATGGTCATTGGGAGGATGAGTTCCTTGTCTTTACAAGTAGAGTCTACTTGGAGTTGATCTAAATAATTTTACTTATTTTCATAATTTCTATGCATTTTCTCAGCTCTGACACACAAACCAGTGATGATGGATGGAAATGATTTTATAGATGTATACACATTTTTCTCTGTTAAACAAAAATATTGAACTACAAAGTGTCATTATTACATTTTCAATCTCTCTGTGAACAAATTATGTTCACCCATAATGTAAATATTGAAGCTGTGTTAAAATTTCATTGACTATCTCTGAAGTTCTTTTCATCCCTCATTAAAAGAGAGGCCTAACGAGCATTCCCTGCAGGCATATGTGACAAACTCCCTTTAGTTGTCTGGCAAATGTTTTTCCTTCAATCTCATACTAGAATTGTTTCAGATGATGCTTCCTNCACAATTCTATGATTGTATGTCCCTTTTTAGGACTTAGATTTTAAAATCTAATTCTGATACAAGGGAATTCTTCTTTTTAAGGCAGTTTTTCTTTATATGGAATACATCTTAAGCTCATTTCCTCAGCAGTATAGAACCATGCTGGGAATAGAACACTTTTCCTTTATGGCTTTGTCATCCCGTGCCAAAAATCCTAGTTTAGAGCTTTTACTTTCTATATATATAAGAACTTGTTTTACCAGCCTGATTCCAGTTGTCTTCTTGCAATATCATTTTCATCATTTCATTCTGGTCTAATTTTATAATGACATCTTGATGATGATGATGAAAAGAATTAACCAGCTGCAAAACCACCCAAGACTTTGCTAATAACCTGTTATGGCCTCAGAATTAACCAGGGAGGCAGATGGGGCCGTGGATGGGCTCTGCTTTGGGTGGCCCTGGTCCTGCTTGTCTGGTTGCACTGCTCAAGTGTGATTTCACCTTCTGGCTCTTCATCTTGGGGCTCTTTTAGACTCAAAGGGGTTTTAGTGGTTCATTGCTCTTGTGAGAGCCCCTCAGGCACTTGAAGTTGCACATCAGAAGTGACAGTCTTTTGGAAAGCTTGGTTTGTAGCTGTTCCAAAGGCCACCAGAGCCATGGATGGACTGTGTCAATTCCCTCAAGGAAGTTTGATGAAGCAGGGACTTGACTCATGAAATAGGAGCAATGCATCATGGCCAGCTCCAGAACTGTCCTTGCAGAGCAGCACATGTTGTCTTCTCCATTCTAGCTGGCAGGAAATCCTGGTACAAAGGGAAAGGAATGAAGATGAAGCCAAGTTCAGTTGCTCTTTGCAGTCTGTTGGCACACCCCCGGCATTACAGAACCCTGAAGGCATCTGGGATGTCTCAGTCAGAGATGAGCATCAAGGCAGAGCAGTGTTGCATCAGCACAGACCAAAACACCACCCAGCAGTGGAGAGGTGCTGAGTCAAGAGGTGTCAGTGCAATGGTCTGATCCATTTCTGAGTCATCTTGACAACAGGAGGAGTTATTGCTGTGACCTCCAGTGCAGCTTGGAGATCAGGGACAACCCATCAGAGAGACAAGGGGTCACTGGTGAGGTTTGGGTTTTGATCTGGCTGTTTTAGTGCTTGGGGAGAGAATGTTTTGGCTTCACTCCATCATCCTATCCTTGTTTCAGGGGGTTGTAAAGTCAAGTTACACCTCTCTTGACATGTCATGAGGGTGGTTTGTGCTTGTTTCAGAAGCTTTGAGGAAAAAGGGAAGTAATTCTGAGCATCCCAGATGCTTTAATAGATGGGATTAAGGAAGCCCATTACCTTGATCCACCACTTTGATGGTTCTCACCCCCTTCCACCTGCTCTCCTTGCCTTACCCCTGCTTGTCTTTGTAGCTCTGCTCCATGCTGAGATGGCTTGTGACATTCTAGCTTGGGGCATAAACAGTGCAAGGCAGGGTTTGAAAAATATACATGAATAAAAGGTCAAAACTCTCCCAGGAAAGAATAGAGTTCTTGGGTTTTTTACTGGCTTTTTTTTTTATGCATAGTTCTGAAAAGCAAATTAACCTTTGGGGTTTTGAGGAATTCACTGTGACAATGGTCTAGCTTAAAAATAAACGACTGTTACTCCAAGAAGTGTCCAGAGATGCCCAGGTTTACTCTGTTGGCCCTGAGGATCACCAAAAGTCCTGCTAATGTTGCTCATCCCTGGCAGCCAAGAAGGAATCCACCCTCAGAAGCCACATTCCTCTGCCCTTGTAGTTGGTGGGGATGTGGAGTGAGTATCTGCTGACTTTGAGGAAAGGAACAGCCAGGTCTTGCTTTGCCCATCAGTGTGGATGAGGAAGATGAAGGGAACCACCAGAACTCTGATTTCCTGCACTCTAAGTCCTTTAGAAGTAGTTCAAACAGAGTTTCTCCTCTCTTTTAATGAATATTAACTCATCAGGTTATAATAACGATTGCAACTGATCATAACTGACTTCAGTGCTGTTAAAAATAATGGTTCTATTTGTGGCCCTTGTATTTATGGCCCTTCATCTGCTCTTTATGCACAGCAAATTCCTTACAGCCCAGTCCATGGGGACATTCAGTGCCCACATCAACCAGAGAAGAGCCAGTGATGAATATACAGAGATCCTGGGAGAATCATGAGCTGCTCCATAGCTTTACCTACTGCCTATGGGCCTCACTGTGTACAGAGCATATAAAATTCACAGTATTTTCCATTCAAAGCCTTTGCACTTAGCAAGACTTAACTTACGAGGGTTTGTAATGGGAGGAAGGAGAAAGGACCTGGCTGGAGATGAGCTGGATTCTCTTCTCAGCTTTCTGATGTGACCACCACAAAACCTGTTTATCTTACTTCTAAATCCTTCACTTGCCAGTCCCTGTTTTTTCTTGGTGGTTTGAGGGGATGGAAATCCCAAGTTTCAATACTTTAGACTGAGATTTTCTGGTCTTGCTGTAAAACCACAAATCTTTTATATCCTGTATTCTGAGAGTAAGGGGCAGAGAAGTTGTACCCCCTGGCCAAGCCCTAAGAGAACTCTTGCATTCCTTGATTGCTGGTGTTGTACCTGATTTTCCCCCAAGTCTTTCCCAAGGCATTGCCATGAGAGTCCCTTCCACCAGCCCAACCCAAGCTGTATGTGGTTAATAATTCAGTTAGTGCTAAAAGCAAATGGGAGTTTAATTGTGTATATTTTCCTTCCCCCCTTTAATACCTTAATTTCCCCATAAAGCAGACTGTGCATTGCCTTGCCTGCAGTGACTCATGTGTTATATAAGTACCTAAAGCATTTTATAGTTTACAGAGAAGAATGTTCTTGCTCATTATGTGGATGAAAAGAGATGGCTACATTGCAAATGACATGTATAATTTAGACACTCACTTCGAGGCCTGTGTTTGGGAGAGGGAATGAAGAGAAAGGGAAATGTTTGAAGTGACTTGAGTGCTTCCTAGTTTGTAATGTGACTAGCAAAACACACAGCCCAAGAACTTGTAAGACAGTGCTAATGGAAGAATGGCTGTGAAATTTTAACACACTTTTTTTTTCCCCTCTAATAACAGTATTTATTTTAAGACATAAGTAGAAAGTAGGCTGTGTCAGGCTGGAAAAATCTGCAAAGATCTTGTATTTTTTTTTTTTCTGCCATTTGTTACCTGCTGTGCCACTAAAAAAAAAGGAATGGGAGATATTTGAGAAAGATGAGGCAGTTGGGGAGGAAAGTGTCATGTCTGCTGCACTTGACTATTGTTGGGAGATTTGTTTTTCCTTATCCTTCTAAATATCAGACCTTAACTAGAAAATAAGAGCAGGCAATAGTCTAGATTTCAACAGTGCCGAGTTCATTCAAGTGAGAACTCAATAACATTGTGGCTGTGTATGGGGAAAATGTATTTAACTGTGTTTTTAGAATATAATGGTAAACTAAATGAAACCATTCCTGGACCTTTGAATCTGAACAAGCCCCAGATGCTGCCGTGTTCTGCAAATGATCTTCACACTCATGCACTTAAATGCTTTGGGAAGCCCAGTTTTTATTTAGAATACAGAATTCTGGTTCTACCTCATTCCCATTGATTTATTTTAAATTTAACAAGACAGTGTCTGTGTTCCAGGGACTGGTGTTGGCAGCAGCTGGGTTTGTGTATTTGTATTTCTCCAGCAAATTGGGCCAGTGTTTTTGGAGATGGGTGAATTTTTGAAGCAAATGTAGTGGTCGGATACCTCTGAGCAGCAAGAGTGTGGCAGGTTTATGTCCCAAGTTCTGAACCCTCTGCAGAAATTAATGAGATCTATCCCTTGTAAAAAATATAATCTCAACTATTGCATTGTTTATTTATATTCTCCTTCAAGGACACCCCTTCTCCAGCCAAGAGATGACACAAAGGAGCTCTGGGCTGTATAAATATAGAATCTTTTTATTTTTATTTTTTTTTTTTGGTTAATAGATACAGTACAATTTTGTTGACTACATAAGAAAGCATTTTCAGTGCATACATTCTTCAGACAGACAGGACCGTGGCAGACAAACATTCCTTAGTGTTAGTTTATTTTCTAAGTCCCAGCTTACTGGGGTTTCCCACTTTTCCTTGACAACTCAAGGTCTAAGGAAAAAATGAGTTGAGTAGTGAGGATGCTCTGGTTTTGTGGCACAGGGATGTGGGGCTGGGTAAGAGGACACTGCTCAGTGCATATCACACCATCTGCCTGTAACCACAGCCCAAGTGGCCCTAAATAACCCAGCCCAGCAAGTTTTCTGTGTTAATACAACATGAAAACCACCCACGTGTCAACCAAGGCAGTGCTTGGGCTCAACACCTGCATCCTCTACAGTGACTGACTCTTGAGAGGGTCAAATCCAGAAGTTCTCCCTGAATTTTACTTGCCTAAGATGGTGTTGGTGTCGTTGCTTTGGCAAAATTCTGTTTGGGGTTTTTTTATCTGTGATTTTGTATAAAACCAGGAAAATGGATCCAAGGGTTTGGCTGTTACTGTTTGCAGGGAGGGACAAAAGAATTATTGCTACCTTCTGTGGTTTCACTTTATGATAAGAAAAAAATAGGCTGATCTGAGTGTGATGCTGATCCTGGCCTAAATTCTTTATCTTCTTATGTATCTTTATCTTCTTTGCTAGTGGTGTTTCCCTGCAAACATTTCCCAGTGTTGTCCACTTGGTGCTGATGGGAGCTAGAGTTGACCCAAGAGCTGGAACGGGGCCAGATGAGATGTCTAAAGCAAGCTAGGACATGGCAGTGCCAACACTCAGTGAGAAGGATCATTGAGAAGTTGAGTCATAAGCTGTTGACTGGCCAGTTACACACTGAGTAACATTCCTGTAGTCCACAAGAGCATGAATAGAGAGGTGCCAGCCCATGCTGGGTCATCCCAGCAGGCTAACTGGGGAGCAGAGCTTGTTAGTGGGATGTCTCAAGCAGAGCAGTTTGTGCCTGCAGCCAGCCCTAAATGTGCATCTTCAACACCTGACCTTCCTTGAGATCCTGAGTAGATGGTGTGGAAGAACCTCAGAGAAACCTCATTGGGAAAGGACTGGGAGAAAGATGAGACCAGTCACCAACCTCTGCTTGGCTTCAGGTAGCAAATGTTGAAAAAGGAACAGTTGAAGAAGCTTCTCTCCTTCAGGGAAGGGCACAGAGAAGCTTCCAGACAAACCAATATAAACTATTTTTCCTTGCCTATATTGGACAAATTTTTAGTGTGGAAAAAGCTTGTTTTAGATTATCTAGTTCAGCCTCTGCAAGCAGAGTACACAAGAAATAGCAAAATGGGCTGAGTCCTGCACCTGATCTTGTTCAAAAGGCAGAGAAAAGTGATCCAAAGGGACCACAAAGAACAAATAGCAAGAAATAGATGGAAAGTAGAGAAAAGGGGAGATGGGAAAGCAGGCTGTTTAATACCCCAGCCTGAACAACAACCTGCAGCTGAAGGCACTTATCCCTGGCCACCTCTGTGGCAGGGGATAGCTGGAGAGAAGACAACTCATTTGTGTGGGGAGCTCTGAGCTCCTTTGCTCCTTCTCTGGGGTTACAGGAGGACAGAAGCAGTAGGAGCAAGCACCATGAAAGGAAACCAAGGTCTGTGTTATACCAGGGAGCTCAGGTTAGGTAGAGCAGGTGGCTGACAGGAGTCGAGTGAGAATCCCTGAGAAGTCTGAAAAAACATCCTAAACCATCAGTCGTTGAAGCAATTTGGCCCCTTCTGACCCTCTAGCCACCACACCAGCCTGGCCTGAAAAGGGAGGCAGGGGAAGCTCCTCGCCTTTGGAATAAAGGAATGAGAGAAACCTGCCAGATCCCTCCAGATCCCTCTTTCCCAACTGAAACTAAATAATGTGGAGATAGTGAGAGGCAAGAGGAGAACTGCTGGGAAATGGCACCTACTGTAAACTGGAGCCTGGCCTGCAAGCATTAGGGAAATGTTTAGTAACAACACTTATCTCTTATGGCTGGCTATCTCTTTAGACTAAAAGGTTACCAATTTTACCATATAAATGCCTCACTCTATTTGTATCTACTATATACATCGTTGTAAGAAAAGAACAATAATTAAATTAAGGGAGGAGAGAGAAGGACAAACAAAATATTAGTAAATAAAATAGAAGACATATGTTCTATAATACTTTTCAGGCAATATTTTTTGCTTGTTACTTTTACTATAAGGAGGAAAAAACAAAATAAAATCATCCACTCGAGCATTGGAAACACATCAGTCACTTGCCATTCCCATCGACGTGGGTTTGGAGGGTGTCTCCACACTGAAGAAGCACCCATTGGTTCTTCTCAAGGCTGCTGTTGACTTTGCCACTGCAAAGGAGCCCTTGGGGAGGGGGCTGCCAGTGCAACCAGTGCTTTAAAACCTGTTGTGAGCCTTTGCTCTCTTCACATCACCCCCAGAAGGGGAGCTGGCCACCAGCACTCCATTAGTGTCTGCTTGAGAAATGTGCATCAGGTTCCTCTGGTCTCAGAAACCTCCACAGTTCATCTTTGATGAAAAGTTCTACTTGTCTCTTTGAAGCAAACAGTTCACCCAGCAGGGTTTCCATTCATTTTCAAACAGAAAACATACTTGAAGGAGGTTTTTTTTTTCCTATATATACTTATTTTAGAGTTTCTAAGCAAAGGTTTTTAAACACTGTCATTTTCTTCCCTCCAGAAGAAGGCCCAATATCAAACCAGCTCCCACTGCCATGAACAGTAGAACCAGACAAACCATCTGCACCTCCTTTTCTTCTGCCTGCCATGTGAATAAATTATTTCCTCCAGAAGTGCTGATTTGATCAGAGCTCTACTTAATGCACTGCTTGATAAAAACCAACCCAATGAGCTTGCTGGGGCTCATCAGATGTTCTTTCCCAGTAGTTTCTTCTGTTATATGACCAGCTCTACTCGATACATAGATCCTAGAATACCAACAAGTGCAAAAATGACCAGAAAGCATCTACAGACCCCAGCTGTCCCTAGGACCAAGGGGTCATGAGTTCCTAAATAGCTCAAACCTGAAGTCCAGGAGAAATGCAGTTCCCAGGAGGCTGAACTTCAGCAGCTGTAGAGTTCACAGTGAAGTGGGGTGGGGTTTGGAGGCTTGTGTCCCCTTTTTGAGAATACCTGAGGCTTGTTGGTGTCTCCTTCAATGTGACCAACTGGAACTAATCATCCAGAGATGTTTTGTTGAGGCTGCTTGGCCAAGGTAATAGATTTATTTTTCCTTTAGTTTGTAATCATGAAGAAAAATCCTTTTACACTGCAGAAGTCAAACCAGGGTGGAGCCTAAGAAAAGGGAAGGGTCCTGCAGAGCTTGGGAGAAGCTGCACAGAGCCCTTTCCAGCCCTGGGTTTGTAACTCGGGAGATAAACTTGACTTGTCAATGAGCATCTTTCTCATCCTGCCTTTTTCTACTTGCAACCAAGATCCTTTTCCCCTTCCTAGATCTAAAGTCAATTCCAATTGTTGCGTAGCACGTTAAATGCCAAGGATTATTTTGCTTAGTTTGGGAGTTGCTGTGGGTATGAGAGGGACCTGTTGCAGACCAGGAGCTCCTACCTTGCCTGGCTTTTGGGTGGGGGGGCAACACCCCATGAATTTCTCACATCCCTGATCCATTCAGGCCTGATTAGGCTGAAAAAAGCCCTTTGAATTACCATGAACCCATGAAGGGTTTATACATAGAGGGCATCACACAAACCACTATTAATCTTGGCAAAATAGAGACAAATACGTCATGTGTGCTTAATTTAGCCTGGGCTGGTATTCCCATGATCAGGCTGTTGAGCATCAGCCACAGAATCCAAAGGAAATACCTTTTTCTTCTTAGTAAATAGCCTGTGTGCAGAAAGGACACACAAAAGTGCTGCTACCTTGCTGGTGCCTCAAGGGTTTGGGTGTGTTAATGGGTATTTTAAGCACATTCTCACAAAAATGGGCATCATGTGCTGGGAAATTCTATTTGAGCTCAAGAAGGTTCTTTTTTAAGGCAGTGATGTTGCTTTGGAATCATTAGAGGCATCTCCATCAAGGTTCCCTGTTGCAGACATGCTGATAAATTGGTGTTTGAACAAGGGGGAAATGCAGGGAAATATTTAACCACACTTTATGTCCTGATGGCCCAAAAGACCAGCCTGGTACAGGAGCACTCTCTGCTTTCCTTGTTTTCTTTCACTTTTAGGAGAGTAGCCTATAGGCAGTGGAAATGAAACCACAAATTGTAACCAAAATATTGTGGACTTCAAAATATTTCCGAAGTATCTATGGAAGGTGTCAGGAATATCTCAATTTTGGGTTTTTACCAAAATGCAAATGTCAAGGCAGGAATTATTGTAATTCTGGATTTTCACCAAAATGTGTGTATGGCTGTTGATTCCACCTGGGCCTTCCAGCATCCTCCTGGACCATCCCTGCAGGGGGTGTGCAGGACCAGTAGGATGGATCTTGTTTTCCCACCTAGCTTGATGTGCCTCTTGTGGAGTAAAATGTGAATGAAGGGACTTGTAAATCTGGAAATGCCCTGGAACAGCCCCAGCTTGGGGAGGAAGGAGTGGAAGCAGTTCTGGGTTTATGCTTCTGATAGAAGTTGAATTTACTGCACTAGGCCTTTAAAGATAGCAAAGGAGATGCTCTTAAAGTGTTTCTGTTCCCATCAGATGTCAGGAGAAACATCTAAACCATCACCCTGTCAGGTTTCCCTTCAGCTTCCACCCAGCCTCTCTCCAGGCATGGAGGCATCTCAGGATCTGGGTGGGTTGGGTGGTTACACTGGAGGGGCTGAGTAGTGGATGACAGAGTTGTAGTCTGGAGGTGGGCTGTGGCACTCCAGGTTTGCATCCATGGGCAGGAGCACAGAGTCTTCCAGAGTGAAGTCCATGGTGTCCTCTTCTACCTGCCCTGCTGGCTGGTACTTGACAGTGTCACGTTCATGGTCAGCTAGTATGGATTCCTTGCTCTTGCTGACAGCTCTCCTCCTGTGGGGGGCAAACAGCACCAGAGATTGACCCTGTCTCTATAAAGTTGTGTAACTAATGGCCAGAATTGTTTTAAAATGCATATATAAATGATATATTTACATATATATCACATCTCAGTGTAGCTTTGCAGCATCCTGTAAGTAGATGACATTTTACAGATAAGATAAGAGAACCAAATTAGGTGTTTCACATTACTCAGTGTTTCAAAAGTAGATTTAGGAGTAAACCCAGCAGTCCTGTTGCCCTGTCTCTTTAGCTTACCACGTTTCAGTGCTCTCTATCATGGTTATAAATGCACCTGTCCTATCCATACAGTGATGTTCTCTCTCATCGTTCTGACACAGGTCAGTAAGGATTTGACTTTTCTCAAAGCAGAACTGAAGGCTATGACTTTTCTTTAAGCCTAATAAAGGCTGAAATAATGAATAATCTATGACAGGCTCTAATTTAAAATGATCCTGGAAGCAAGAGCCTGTTGAACACACTCCTGCAGTGCAGGGCAAAATCTCTTTTGCATTCTCCAGCCCTTTAAAATGCCTGAGCAGTGCCCTAGTGAAGGGCACCATCCCAACTGCTGGCCTGTAACTGATGCTATTAAGGAGAGCCAGCTTTCATTTTCTGCTGTCTTCCCTCGTTACAGGTGATGGAGGCAGTGGGAGAGAAGCAACTTGCATGGAGCAACCTCAACGTGAAAAGCAGGAGAACCCTGGAGAGGGTTTGTCTCACAAGGTGACCTCGAGGAGCAGCAGGTGGTGTGGAGACAAGAACCACCAAGGTACTTTCTGTCAATGGCTGCCTTTGAAATAATGTTGTGCTGAGCCTGGTGTCTTCCAACTGAGGAGTTCATTGGAAGAGGCCAGGATAATTTAGGGTTGGTTGTCAAGAGGATCTCAACGTGAGAATGGCTTTGGAGTGTCTCCACTTTGCTTAGGATGCTTTAAGATGTGTCTCTTTGGGACTAACCTCACTCACAGGTTCTGGCATCACTCAGTTCTGAATGACATATGAATGTGCCTGGGAGCATTGAAGATCAGGCAACACTCAAGCACTTTGTGTGTGTATTTCATCAAGTAGCACAAAGCTGCAGCCCTAAACCAAACCTGAATAATCAGATAATTCTATAATTCATTACACTTATTTTATTTGTACTCCTGTGGTGCTTACTGTCCCCAAGAGCTCATCATGGATTTTTTTTATTGTCATGGATAAGAGACTTTCCCCCTCCTATGGCAGGAAGGGGAACAAAAATCATGAACAGGATGAAGTAGGAGATCATGGAGTAGGAGTTCCAGGACACCAACTGTGTGTGGTGAGATGTTTTTGTGATGGTACAGCAGAGAGAACCTCAAGGTTGATGCTTGGTGTGATTTACAGTAGGCCCTTTTGGCTACAAAAGGGTAAATGTGTCCTGTTGGGTTATGCTGCTGTGAATTCAGAAGTTGTCTTGTCTTGCCTCTGAATCTAGAACCTGTCAAGAGCTTCAGTTTTCCTCCAAGCTGCTGATATTCTTGGCCTGGCTGACTGAGTGTCAGTGTGTTCATTTAGTGTTTGCTGATTCTGGAGAGGTCCTGAGTGTGCACTGTGGTGGCTGGGGCAGAACATGGGGTAGGGTCTGCACAGCCACAGGGAACAGCCTGAAGGGTCCATCTGGAAGTTACTGATCCCTGTGGTTCTCTTCTCTGGGGAGTGTGATACTCTCTATACCATAGTCCATGAATTCAGTCACTTGAAATGAGGAGCTGAGATGTTCAGCCAGTTTCAGACATAACCTACACCTGCAATGAGATGTTTAGGGTGCTGTGGTGGCTTTCCACAGCATGTTTGCACCTCCAGCTTTGTCTCTGGACCCACCATGTCCTGCATGACTAGAGTAAACTTGGGTTCTGTGACTTCTACAATGCAAAGGTGAGAGATTCCAGATTAAAGCAATATTAATGTGCTTCTAGACCTGCACAAGGCGTTGAAACCAACCCTGTTGGGTGGCAAAGCTGAAATTCTAAATGGTAACCCTGAGAACTTCAACAAACTCATGTCACACTGTTTTCCCAACCTAAGTTGTTCCTCTTTGCCCAGAGAAGAACCTTCAGTAGAATCTTCTTCTGTAGATGATACATTTGGCAGCTTTCCCTCTCTATACACACACTTTCTCTGCAGATAAATTCTTCCCTGGCACGAGCAGTGGAAGCCACAACTTTGCTTCACTGCTTATTTATGTATTTTTCTCTTTGTTTCTCAGCTCTGTTGACTCGTGTCAGACAATTCCATGGGTGCTCTGGCTTCTCATCTGCCAGGTATTAAAGTTGTCAGTGGAGACAGAGAGAAACTTGAAAGTAGCTGTTTAAGTTGGCCCCCAGCCTGCATATCTCAAAGTGCTGGGGAGAAAGAAATGGTATTAGGGTTTAGTTTGGCCACACAACGGGGAATTGGGAGTGTAGGCTCCCAGCAAGTGCTCTGGTGAGGATTCTGCCCCTGTAGATGAGCCTGGCTATCTGGGCATGACTCTGCCTGTCACTGAACTCATGCTGCTGTTTGAAGGAGGGCTCTGAAATGCTGACATTTAGTATTTGCTCCAAAGACAGAACATTGATGAGTTGGGTCAGGAGCAAGTTTTATCATTTAGCTATCTTAGGGCAGAGCAAAATGCAATTAACTTCCAGAACTTCTTCCTTTCATCTAGATGTATTTCCTAAATTAAAGCTCTCTGAGAGCCTTTGCATTTTCCCCTTTAATGCTCTATATTACTGACATTTCAATCTACTCCCTTCATGCTCAGCAACATATGCTCAGGCTCTATACTGGAAAATGAGGCTGCAGCATCCCTTTTCTGTCTGTCCTTGAAATATCATTTGTGATGTAGAAACTGCCACACTGCATCAGACCTCAGTCCTGCCTCCAGGTTCCTACTTGGTGCTTGGAGGGGGGAAAAAACCACAACCCTTTATGCCCTGAGCCAATTGTACTACCCTGTACGAGACAGAAAAACTCTCCCTGAGCCCCACTCAGAAACACTTTCTGGCTGGGGGCATTAGATTGGATTAATCACACAATTCTGCAGCTACAGAAGTTAATAATGGTTATGTAATTAAATAATGCCATTAAAAACTAGCCATTACTTGGCTCAGCACTTCTGGGTTGGCAATTTGCTGCCCCAAAAGGTGTTTTCTTGCTGATTTTTGCTTCTGCCTGTCTCCCGAGTGCTGGAGCTGCAGGAGGTGATAAGAGATGCTCAGTTTTGATAAATCTGCTCCTAACTGTGGATGTCTCAGACCAATCCCACTGGACTGGTCATATTCTCACCACGACACCACACTGAAGACCAGGTGTGTGGACACTGTGACATTCCACTGAGATACATTCCCTCAGCTGGGCCCAAAATGACCAACCTGAACCCCCATTTGTCCTTGCAAGGGTGGGCATCATTTGGGGCAGGGTAAGGGGAGAGAGGAGCATCTAAACACTGCCCTTCCCTGACCCCACACAGGTTTGGGAACCTAAAGGACCCTCTTGCATCATGGGTGTGTTTCTGGGGAGTAATGGTGTAGTATTGGTTTTGCAGACTGTGGTGAGCTAGGGTGGCTTGTGGGTGAAATATGAAAATGATGAAAGCTCTGGAGGAACCAATACTGGAAGATGAGAAGAATGCAAATCAGTAGCAGCAAATCATCTAAGTGTGACATTCATCATTACCACCAAATTTTGGTGCTCTTCAGGTTGAATTTCTATAGTGTCCTTGAGCCTGGTGTGAGTGTTGAGTCTGATGTGAAACCAGATGGGCTGGAGGAACCTACTGGTGTGGAAGTGGAGTTGGTAACTGAAATCCTGACTGTATCAAGCAGCCTGATTAGCCCCAAGCTTGGGCTCCGTGCTATTGCATGTGTAGGGCCATGATATAGTTAGGTCTTGTGAGCCAGATGCCACCTTGGACAAGTCCATGGTAGTGTTGGTACCATGGGGAGTGGGAGCCCTTCACATCTCACTGTGCTGTGTCAGGTTTCCTGGTACAGATAGAGCTAAAAGCCATGGAATGAAGGAGAAGCCAGCCTGAATATTAAGTAATCTTCCCCAGTCTTACTCAAGTTTTCTGGAGAGGTGTCAGAGTTGTTCAGAAGATACCCCAGAGGATAGTCCTGGAATAGCTAGAAGGCCTAAATGACCTAATGAGACCTTTTCATCCTACTGTATGAGCCACAGAGTTTGGGTAGAGGTAGAAAACTACTGTAATAAATCATCAAAGAGCTGGGAAATCATTACTGGAGCTGGGTATTTTATGTGAGAGGGGGCCAGTTTCTATTAGCCAAAATATGGGGTCAATGAGAGGAGCATGGAGAGATAGAGGAGTGGAGGAACCTCACCCTGTCCAGTATGGGACAGCAGTCCCCAGTGCAGTGCTTATTCCCAGTGCTGTGGAGCAGCTCTTACTGCTCTGCAACAAGGTCTTGCCCTCAGTAGGAGAAAACTAATAGACTCTCTTGTCCATGTAGAAGTCCTGGCCTTGCTCAGAAGCTGCTGAGGGAAAGATGAGCAACTGGGCTGAGTGTTGCCAAGTTGAGCAGCTTCCCTCATGACCACATCTCATAATACCATGTAGGAGCTCCAGGGCTTGACAACAGCTTTCAGAGCTGCTTAATGAGGCTCAGAGTGAGAGTGATTAATTTTTTTTTAATTCTTCTGCAATGAAAGAGCTAAAAAGGTTATTTGTTGTTCTGCTAGTTATGACTGACTCCCAGTTTGCTTTAATCCACTTTAGATGGGGTGCTGTGCAGTGAGAATAGAACCCTGGGCTCCCCTCTGGCAGTATCAGTGCATCAGTAATCTACCAACAGAGAGCTCAAGGGGTTAGGATCAAGAATTTATTGTCTTGAAACACGTGTAACTGCCAAGCAGAGCTAACAAAGTTTTATGAGGGCAAAGCCACCAAGTAAATGTCCCCTGCACATGTGGCAGAGCTGCTCAGCTGTCCCTGGCTCCAGCACCCCAAATGCAGGGAGGTGGAAAGCACTGCAGTCAAAACCCAGCCTTTCACTACCCTCCTTTTAGTCCTTGCCACTGAGCACACAGTATAATCCTAGATAAAAAGTGCCTTACATAACTCCTGAGTAGCTACTCGCTGCTTCTGTTTTGGAGAGCTCAAGGCAGGTTGTGGTGCAAGGTGCTGCAAGACACCCCAGTGAGGACATTTGCTATCTCAGCATGCTCAGAACTGAAAAATCTCAGAATCATAGAATGTTTCAGGCTGGAAGGGACCTCTAGAGGTCATCTGGTCCAACCTCCCTATCTTCTGAAACTTAATTCTACTTAATTCTGTGCCTCCTTTTCCTGCAATGGTGCAGAAGGATCCCAGCCCAGTCAGCTGGGTTGTGGTTTTGTTGGGTGTCTTGGCTTTGGACACAAATGTCTGATGCTCCTGAGCAAAATCCCTTTGTTTCCATGTTCTTGACTTGCCTTGGGGCTGTTGGGCTTTGGCAGTGATGTGATCTGGACACAGCAGCCAGAGCCCAGAGCATGTCAGCTGGTGTCAGGGGACTTGGGCCAGGACCAGCTGAGTAATGTCAGAGCAACTGAGGATAACTGGGGGGGGAGAAGGGAAAGGGATGGAGGGAGGACAACTGAGCAGATATCAAACCTATCAGCATTTTCAACAATAACTTGATGATAGAGTCTCTGGGAGAATTTTAAAGCAGTGCTGTTAATATTAAGAGATGAAACTGGGCACTGGAGTCATCCCATCATTAAACCCCCTCTATGTCGAATGTGCTTCCTTGCATGCTAACTCTGTGTCATTCTCCTGGTCAATCTTTGTCTCTCTCTCCAGCTACTGTTGTGGCTTTGTACTTTAGCAGAATAAAATGTTTAGGGCTCAGAAGTGCTTAGTGCAGCCTAACAGCAGCCCCAGGCCTGGAGTATCGGATTCATCTCAATAAACTCTTGACACTGACACTCTGTGGTGTGTAGTGTTGCCAGATTTGAAACTCAACAGAGAAGTGAGTGCAAGATAAATAAACAGCAAGTTTTTTGGCAAAAATAATAAATGCAGCCACCCCAGTGTAGAAAACATGCGAAGCCTTTGAAGGGTTTTGTTTTAGAAAAGAGAGGCTGCTTGAAAAGGATCCAGGGTAAATGTTTTTGATAGAGGGAGATACGCAATTAACCAGGGTGACTTTATCTCCCCTGTTAAACCAGAATTCCTCTGACCTCTCCTACACTGATATGCTTTTGAGGCTTGTTTTTCGAGTTAGCAGTGCAGGAGTGCCAAGGGGTGTCCTGTCCTCAGAGGAGAGGATGCTCTGCAAGTAACAAATGTTATTTGTGCCATTGAGAGCCTGCGAGATGAAAAAGCAAATCAAGAAGCTGACAAAACAGCTCTCTCAGCTGGACCCCAACCACTCAATGGAGGATGTGGCCAAGAAAAAAACCTCTGTCCATTCAGTGGTAGCTGGGAACAGGGAGACAACAACCAGCTTGCTGCAGGGTTTGCTGTTAGAGCAGACCTCTGAGATGGTCTGGGTGGCACACAAAGAGTTGGGATGGATGGATGGAAACCCTATGGAAGTGTTGCCTGTCCATGGAGAGTGCTCCAGATGGGGTGGGTCTGGAGGAGATGCACTGAGCCCAGCAGAGCTGGGTTACTGCACCTCCCTCCCCTGGGTGGTTCAGGAGGTTTTCCTGGAAATCTCACAAGGACAGGCTGTTAGGGAACTGTTGTTTCCACATCTGGCTGGATGTTGATTTTTCGGGTTTTTCAGCAGCCTGGAAGGTGGGGGGAGAGAGAGAGAGACCCTTCCTCTGCCAACTCTTTATCCAAATGGATAAATGCAGTCAGGGGTGATTGACAGGAGGCTTTGGAAGGATAAATCCTCTCAGAGAGGCTCTGTGTGTGTGTGTATGTGTTGGATTTCTGTCAGCATGCCATCATGCAGAGAAGAGAGGTGAACCAGCCCAGGTAAAGCATGACAACAGTGCAGTTGCTGACATTTGAGCTCTTTTTTTAGAGCTGGTGCCATTTGTCTCCATGGCAATGCTCTGAGCTGTGCAGCAATCCTCTGAGCATGTGCAGAGGGTAAAACATGGAACCATGGCTAGATCTCTGCCATTCCCCCAATGGGTACAACCCTGGGACAGCACTACAGGGAATTGCTGCTCAGCAGCACGTTCCTCGAGTCACACTCCACAATCTGTAGCATTTGAAAGCTCCTTGTTAGTGCTGCAAGACTCTCTGGCTTTCCTTAGGTAACCATTCCCCTTTTTTCCTTCTTTCTCCTTCTCTCCTGCCTTCAAACATCCAGGAATTTGTAGGTTTAAGGCTTGAGCAAACAAGGCAAGCTCCTTCCATCTTGCTTTCAGTAAAAGGGGTTGTTATTGTTAGTATATTTTTCTAGGAAGGTGGAGAAGACCCATTTCACTACTGGGTCAACTCTTTATGTCTGATTGTTACAGAAATAGAGAACTGTGGGGTAACTGCCAGTGAAAATCTGCTTTTATTCTTCTGTGGATGGATGAACACACAGCAAATGCTGTCACAGCCTCTATTTGTAAACCAAATCTGAACAGTGTAATTCATAGGTGGTGGGATTAAAGGACATCTCTATAGGACTGTCCTCACAACTTGTTTAGATAGTTGGACAGTTTTCCTTTTGGAATCAAACAAAATTCCCCATTTCAGAAGCACTTTTCTGATGGGAAAAGTATTTAAAAAGAAATACCAAAAGTACTCACGCCAGAGCCATGATCCCATAAGGCCAAGAACGGATTTCCAGCCTCTTGGGGCTTTTTATCTCCTCTGAGGTCAGCACCATCCCACTGTCTGACTCCTGAGTAGCAGAACAGAGAGAACATCAGGGTGAGAATGGTCATAAGATGAAATAATTTTAAATTAGACCTGGTTTCCTTGGGGAGAGCCTAGAGAAGAATCAGACTTAAAGCCAGCAGAGAAGGGAAGCCAAGGAGCTAGTTAGAAAACCAAATTATTTTGTGATGATGCTACTTTTAGGCAAGTTGATAGAATTTCACCTTAAACTCTCCAGCTCCAGAGAAAACAAGGGCAGGAGAAGCATCTTCTCCTTCACTACGACCTGCAGAGGTTGGGGATCCCTGTCCATGCATTTATCAAGGAGAAACTACCAACAAGGTGGCCACCTGTAGATGCTGAGTGGTGTCATCTACTGATACTTGTGTCCTGGAACTCATGGAGGAGCCACCAGCTATTCTATATAATCCCATGATTCCAACCAACAACCCGGAGGGCAAATGTTTGCATCAAAACTCTCCATGGTGTGCTTAACACACAGATGAGTCCAGCTCTGGTGTGTGACATTGAGCCCACTCTTATCAGGGTCACCATGATCAATTTTCATCCAGCTTCCCCTCATGATGCTGCTGTTTAGCCCGAGAACATTTGCCTTGTTTCCCTGCTGATAAAGCTTCCGAGCTCTATTTTGAAAGAGCACCTTTCAAATGAGCACATAAACCAAAATAATTTGACATTTTCAAGCTGGAAATTGATATTAAGCATGACATATGGATAGCATCTAGGTAGGGTAGCTGAGATATGAATAGACAGAAATTCATGAAGAATACATCCAATAATCCTGGCTGGGCTCCTCAGAGAAAAGTACCCTAAATACCTACTAGAAATACATGTTGAAATTTTAAACAAGTGGAAGTTCAGTATCATTTTGGCAAATCCAAGTGCTTTGCAAAGCTATAGAGCCTAAAAGGCTCGTTGTGCTTTGGTTCTGGAATTTTTAATGAGTTGTCCAACAAAATTGTCTTGATTACTTCTGAGGTTGAGCTGCACTTAAAGCTGAGTCTTGAGGCTGCAATTAGGATCAAGCTGTTGCTGTGTTAAGTGCTACAGACATTCACAGCCCTTGTTTTAAGTGATTTAAATAATGCTCCATGTTCTGGGGGGGGTTCTGTTGCAGTTGAAATATTTTGTGATGTTAGAAAGTTGCCTGCCTGCCAAAGCCAAGAAAGCAAAAGGCTTCAACGTGGGAAGGGAAACTGGTTAGTCTTATTTTAGCAGTCAGATTGAAGCAGAAAAAGTAATCCTAGCAAACAATAAATAAAAAGCAAAAGCCTTTGCATAAATACTTTAATACATCAGCTTGAAAACCAGTTTCTAGACTTATCTTATTAAAAGTATAAAGTAAAATCCTGAATTAAATAGGTCTGCCAAAGCCTGGGTAGAAACCAGCTTTTCTCTCTGGGTTTTATCTTGACTATTTCCCCTTTAAAATATGAGATCTAGAAGCAATTTAGCTGAGTGCAATTTGCTTACAGAAGAATTGTTCAAAGACTATCACTAAAAGGCTCACAATTGCAGGAAGGTGTGGTAGAACTTCTAGAGTTCCTGCTCAACTCTTTGAAATGACCTCATCAACGTTAATGTCTTGATAATTAATTTTACTTCAACTTTGTCCAAAAGTAGATCACAGCACGATTTTGCTTTAAAAGATCCTTATTGAAATATCCCATTTATTTCTGAGCTGTTAATGTGTTATTACCCTTTTTTGGAAACTTTTTTTCCCCCTTCATGTAAGGATTTAGTTTCAAATGCCCTGAACAAGGAGCATTTAGGAGAGTGCTGCTCACACTGGCAGCACTAATCTCTTCCTGATACCACCTCTCTCTAGGAAATGTCTTTGTGTGATTCAGAGAGACAGATTTTTATCCTGCAAGAGGCAAGACACAGGAGCCAGAGAACAGTCTAAGCCTTTTAATCCCTCAGATGCACTGAGAAAGGCACAGAAATCTCATCTGGCAAAATCCTGGGGAATAATGGGCTGCAATTTGTGCTAACGAGAGAACAAATGAGAAATGTGCTGTATTGTCAAGGGCAGGAGATGTCCAGGACAAGACTTGACCCTCCCCAGGAGAGCTGCTCTGAGGAGTGGCTGCACGTCCAAGGGCTGGAGCTTGAGGACACTTCCCTGGCTGCCTTGTTCCTATACAACCACACCCATCATCTTTTCTCTTCCTGCTCCTAACCATCTGATGCTTAGAAGGTTTCTTGAGGGCTTCATGCTTCCTCCTTCAACTTCAACCAGCTTCAAACGTGCACCCATTACAAAGAACCCTGCACAGAATCTGTCACTGCAGCCAGCAAGCACCTGGGCCATAGAGGATGTTCATGAGCTGGGGTTTGTGTTTGTTTTCTTCCTTTTTTCAAAAACAAAACCTCACCTCTACCCTTGGGATATGTAATTTCAGAGGAGGCCCATGAGCAGAACCATCATTCACTAAACAAGCTTTTGTTTTGGAGTATGAATGAGACTTTTCAACACTCCCACCCTGCAGTGCCATCAAAACATCTCCTCATTGAGGATGAGGAAAATCCAGGGTTAAAGCCCTTTGTGTGAATCAAGTAGAGCAGGAACTTGAAACTTGGTCTTGTCAGAACTGAACATCTTCACCACCACCCAGTTATTGGCTCAGAATTAGTTCTGGGCACATTTCCTTCCAAAGGCTCCATTTCAATGAGCTGCCCTTCTCTTATGGTGGAAAACCCCATATTTTAATATATAATATAAAGCTTCTTGGCTTGATCAAAGCCAGGATAATCATGCAAGAACTTCTCTTTAAATTATTTGTTGTGCTACGTGCAGATCCCTCTTTAAATTATTTGTTGTGCTAAGTGCAGATCCCTCTTTGTTGTCACACAGACCTAGGGCCAAATCTTCTGCTTGGTTTAAAGCATTTTCTTACCAACCTGGTTTCAAAAGCTCTAACAAGTGTTTGTGGTGCTGGTGACAAGTGACCTGTGAAGCTGCAGCCACCTCCCTTACCTCATGCAGCACTTTCTCCTTTTCCACTGGCACCTCATCAAATGTCTTCACACTCAGTGGTCGCTTCTTGCTGCTGCTGCTGAAAGGCAGAAAGTCAAGGGGTCAACATGAAACCCAAGCAGATGCTGCAGCAGTTGGGAGCTCAATTAATATACACAGCTCTGCTCCCTGGACCACTTTTTTTTCATCTCTTGTAACTAATAAACACCCTGATAAATTTGTCCAACTCCTTTAAATTGAGAGAGGACAACAATCAATCAAATCTTCCTTTTCCCACCCCCTGTCCATCCCTTTTTCTTACCCAGTTTCCAGTGCACTCCAACGTTTAACGTGGTTGGTCAAGTTTTCTTCCACAGGGCAGGTTTTGGGGTTAGACTCTCCATCAGGACACAAGGTGATGTTGAGTGGGATATAGTCTTTACCATCCTGTATAATTAATAACAGCAAAGAACACAGAGCTGCTGGAGCTCATTTTTACTGCATCTCAGGTGTAGAAGGTGGTTGCATTCTACAGAGCTTCACACTGAGGGGGGACTGGGGTTTATTTTTAGTTTTGTGGTATTTCTTCAAAGTGAAGATGATGTGGAAGTTAGGATGGATTACTTTATCCAACATTGACTGTGTAGGAGGCTTCGTAGGAGGCAAATGGTAAACCCAAGGTGTAGAAGAGCTGAAAACAGTCTCTAATGTTCCCATATTCATCTGCAATTAGTGTGTTTTCTCTTCCAGCCATCTCCCCCTGAGCTGTTGCTCCCCTGGTCTCTACAGCAGCTCCCAGGCTTCTAAATGTCCCTCACACATGGCACAGCAAAGCAGTGGTTGTGTCAAGGGGTCAATAGATGTGCATCTATTCTATTGGAGGTCTATTCAAAAGGGTTTGCAAGGGTAGGACCAGGAGTGATGGTTTTAAGCTGGGAAAGGAGAGATTTAGGCTGGATATTAGAAAAAAGTTCTTTAATCTGAGGGTGATAGATGAGTGGAATGGGCTGCCCAGAGAGGGGGTGGAGGCCCCATCCCTGGAGTCATTCAAGGTCAGGCTGGATGGGGCTCTGAGCAACCTGCCCTAGGTAGAGATGTCCCTGCGGGGGTAGGGAGGTTGGACCAGATGACCTCTGGAGGTCCCTTCCAGCCTCAAACATTCCATGATCTGGCTTTGCTGCCTTCCCAGCAGCATCTTGGATGAGTTGACAGCAATTTGTGTGCTCATTGCTCCATTCCAGGAGTGTGGCTGTTGTGCTTGAAGGTGAACAGAAGGTCCCCAATGTGCACTTTAGGAAAGCAGTCCTCTACTGTCATTGTGTTGTCCTCCCTGGGACCACCCTCAGGGCCACCTAAATCCAAGTTTAAATCGTGTGTTTGGGAGCAGAGAGGGAGCAGGTTGAGCTTAAACTCCCATGGCTGATACCACTAGAACTGGAATTAATAGAAGATCATTGCCTCTGTACAGACATTTTGCTGATGGTCAACTCAAGGAGTTGCAGCTTAGGAAGAGCCAGTCCTTAAAATGGCAGCTTTAAAGGGTTTTCTTCCTTGTCTTTACCAGAAATGCTGCAAGTTTAATGGGTTTGAGCACACCTCTTATTAACTCTGCCTTGTCATTACCCCCCTGCAGCAATCTAGAAATGACTCTTCCTTTAAGCCCTAAAACTATTTGTCCAAACTTCCCTTTGCCTGATTTTTTTTTTTATTATTTTTAATTTTGAGAAGCACTTAAGTGCCCTATTCCCTTCTCATGATTTTTATGTCTCCTTAATTTACTGTGGTTATAGGATAAACTCTGCACGTTGTAAACTGGGCCCTCTTCAACTTGGCTAAACTTGTTTACAAACAGGGAGGAGATGAGGAGAGTGATTTCTTCTTACATTAAATTGACACTTACATAACTGGTCTGGTTGTTTTTACTGAAGAAGAAAGCAACTGCTTGAACCATCATGAAATTAATAATTATGCAGTTGACTTTCTGAGCTTTAAACTGCATCATTTTAAAGCTCCTCAGAGCACTGACGAACAGTGAAAATGAGAGGGAAAGTTCAGCCCAACTACTGGCAGTTTACTAGGGTGGAATCTAATTAAAATTGTTTGGGAGATAAAGCCCCATTGTTCCTCTAAGGGGCAACGCAGCGTTTTTTTAATTAATGGAAGTTTCTGCTTCTTCACCATCTAGTTTTGAAATAGAATCCCCTTTGAGTAGTTGACATTTTCTTCACTCATCCCAGCAGCCACTTTCCTTGGGACCTCCATTATGAAGTTGAATCTCTTATTACTGCTCAGCATAGTCCTCACCTGTGCATATACACACACACCCCCCTATATATGTATTTATGGGATGAAAAAACATCTATATTGCTGTACCTGCTGAACATTGGCTTGGAGAAGGTCTCCCAAGCGCTCCACGAGCTCCGTGAACGTTGGTCTCTCTGTGGGGACTCCATGCCAACAATCCAGCATTGTCTGGTACCTAGAGAAAAAAATTGAGAATTATTGGGAAAGGAGAAGGATAGAAACTCTGCTTCCCAACTCTTTGTTTCTGCTGCTGCTTGTGTTGGGCAGTGTTTGGAAAGTTTTGGGCTCAGATCACTCTTAGTGTCCATCTGTGATGTTTTTCCTTCTCTATTCCTGCCTCAGCTGGGTCTGGAGGCTTTTTATTCTCACCTAACTTAAAATGTGGCTGATGGGCCCCACTGATATTGCTGGAATAAGTCACAGTTATGGACACCTTGCTTCTGTCCCAGAATTGGAAATCAAGGCAGGTGCTGTAGTCTCCTGAACTGAGCTTCATGAGCTACAACTGATGGGGAGACCTGTTCATCTTCTTGTTGGCAAAGGTCAAGCTGGCTTGGTCTGTCTTTAGTGTTCATCTGTGGTGTCAGGACACCCAAGATACAACCACAATGTTTATTTAAACCACAAAGCTGTCAGCTCTTGAGGTCTCCTCCCTCCTCCACACTTTAACATGATTGTTCTTACACTTCTGGAGTGGAGTACTCTGGAGATCTCATCCGGGTGCCTTCCTTGAGCCGCCGGCAGAAGTCCTCGTCTATCTGCACTCCAGGGTAGGGTGAGGCACCTGGGGGGAGAAATGAGGAGGCTCCAGAATAGCACAAACCCTATTTCCCAGGCCAGTGAATTAAACATATTCTGATATCTGCTGAGTGTTCAAGATTAGCTAGAGCCTGACCAATAAAAACTAGATCAAAGGGGTTGCAATCACTTATTGCCTACATTTCATTTGGGAACCTGTAACAGACTCTTTAGAGATTTCAATCATGTTGTGATCTAGCCAGGACCACTCCAAGGTAACACATGGATTAAGAGAAATAAATTTTATTAATTTGAGACTTCAAATGACCTCTTGGGCAGCAGTAGAGAAGTTCCAGCTCGTTCAATTGGTTACATACTGGTTCCCAACCTGTCATTCCAATGTCCTGCCCTAGGTGAATACATGTGAAGTAAATAAGTCCTGCTCATCATCCCTTGCTGTAGAATCTCTGGCTTCTGTGAGTGCAGAGAAAGCTGCAGGCATCTGGCTCCTGCAGAAGGCCATGAGAACCTTGCAGTTCAACCTCCAGTGTGGAATTGTAGTCCTCGGTTCACCGACTTAATATTGTATATATTAAATATTAGATATATCTGTGATTCTGTGATATGTATTATGCAGTCCTACAGGTAAAATTTCCTTCAAAAATGACCTTCCAAATTTTTAGCCTTGTTTTTTCTCTGAGTGTGTGTTCAGTGGTGCTTATTTTCAGGGCCACTCAGTTAGTGTGAAACCTGGGAGGACAGTTCATGGCAAGTGTAATTGCTTTTGAGAGGTAGAATTCTGTAAGGGGACTGGGAGCATTTATATAACACAAAAGTTGGCCCAGCAGGCATCAAAATAAAGGAGTGAGGCTCATTTCAGTCCTCTGTGTAAACGGGTATATTGAGGAATGACTACTATAAATGTGTGCATGCAATGAATGTGCTCTTCAATTAATGAGCAAGCAAAGGGCTTTCCAGAGGTTATGGTCCTTGTTGTCTGACATCTGCACTTCCCAATGTGCCATAAATAAAGGGAACAAATACATAGTTTGAGAAAGTGCTTCAATTATCTGAGTAACCCAGACTCTGTAGGTGAAATTCAAGAGGTGTCTCCACTGAAGTTTGAAAGGTTACTGAGCCTGTTGTGGCTAGACCTAGATGGTCTATAAGTGGTCCTCCCTTCTCAGCAAAGGCTTCACAAGCCCTGCAACCTTTGTCCTTTGTGTTTTGGCATTCTAGAGGCTGGATGGTGAATTTAGAAACAATTTAATCAAGCCTTACCATAGGGGACTGGATGGATTCTGGATCTGTATCCAGCCCTCGAGGAATCTGGCTGTGATTTACCAGCTGTAACCTTCCTGCCTGCTTCCTGCAAGTTTATTTTCCCCATTTGGGAACACCATCGTGTGCTGTGCACTTGGGGCCACAGCACAAACCTCTTGGATGAAAGCAGTGAGGAGGGTGCCAAAACATGGCTGTTGGCAGAATTATTCTGCCCTGAGGCTGGCTGCTCAGTCTCTAAACTACACACTGGGGAGTAGAGATCCTGGCAGCTTCCTAAGAGGGCATCTCAGCACAGCAGAGAGCCTCAGATGAGAATCCAAGCTCAGGGACACTTTGCTGCAGTGCATTTGAGTTCCCTGGATGTGCAAGTATCTGATCATAGCATTAAGAGTGTTTCCTGGAATGATGTAGATTGGAATTAGTCAGTAGCATCGTTTCTGCTTTAGATCTTGATTTTCCTTCCTGGTTTTGTCCTTGGCTTGTCATTATGGTCATAGAATGGTTTGGGTGGGAAGGGACCTTTAGAGCTCATCTGGTCCAACCCCCTGCAGGGAGCAGGGACATCTGCACCTACAGCAGGTTGCTCCAACCTCCCCTGCAGTGGTTCCAGGGATGGGGCAGCAACCTGTTAATCTCTGATGGCATCACCCATTAGCCAACAAAGCAAGGAACTCTTCCTTTCCTACCTCCACTCACCATCGTGCTTCATCTGGACTGTGTAACAAGCCTGATAACTTGGATTTAGGTTGCTGAGACAGCTTGGGAGAAACACAGGCTGAAACATATGGTGTAAGGTCTACACATGATGTTTTCCTAAGGGGAAATCTCTTCCCAAATGCTCAAAGCTGTGGCATGTGTTGGATTCGGTGTCACTCTTTTGATCTTGCTTTTATTTGAGTAGGATAATAAGATGCTGCTGTTCCACTACCAGGCACTGCTTGTTTACATAATTACCTTTGATTGCTTTTTGAGCAGTGCACATTTAAATTCCAGGAGACACCCAGCATGTGCCATGTAAGTCACTTCAAGATGTATTAAGCATTGCTGACAGGAGGTGTGCTGACCTCATTTAAATCATGCAAAGCTCGATGCAAACTCAGCCCCAAATGGAAATTAACCCTCTCTCAAGTCCTGATTTCCCTGGGTACCACCAGAATGGATCTAGTCTGTCAGCCCTTCTGGAGGAAGCCTACTGGGCTTCATTCAGCTCCTCACCCTGGAAGGATCCGTGGCCAAGCTAAACTGTGTTTTACTAATAAGTATTTATTTTTTCCTATTTAAGAGGGTGCTAAGTCTGCAGGACCCAGTAAAATCAGCACTTGTAAAGGGGGGTTCAAACACACCCTGTAGCAACGACCAAGAACTTCCATCCCCTGCCTCTCAGTGATCTGTAAAACTTTTATAGAGGAGAGTTGAATCAGTGACACAAACCCTTAATGAACCATTTATTGTGTGAGCTGCAGCTGTGAGTGGTGCCAAAGCACAGCCATGCCTGGGTGATCTGGGTGAAAAACCCTCTCTGAGCAAACGGCTGCTTTTGGATCTGTGCCATGGGCTGGAGAAAAGTAGCTTGTGAGCTACATCATAACAAGGGCAGGGGCTGCTCCACACATGGCAGCCCTGGGAGGGGTGGAGTAGATTCCTCTCAATTCCTCTGAATTCAGTCTGTTGTTCCAACTAAACACCTTCATTAAGGGAAGAGGCTATCTAAAATTAAAAGAAACTGGATAAATTGAGGGTTTTTTTGAAATGGTTAAAAATAGAGATGAATTTCTGGCTCTATTCTAAAGTTTTATTAAAGTCTTCAGTGTATTTGCTGAATGTGGTCAGGCTGCCCAGGGAGGTGCTGGAGTCACCATCCCTGGAGGGGTTCAGTAAATGAGGAGACATGGTGTGGGAGTCAGGGACAAAGGTTGGACTTGATCCTAGAGGTCCTTTCCATCCTAAATGATTCTACTAAAGGCCAAATAACCTGAAGTTCACATCTGTTAAACTCTGTCAGGGCCTTTGGGAATGACATAAACAACTTGTCTTCTGCAGTGGTCCTTGCTGCTCCTCAGTCTTCAGCTCCTTTGGTTCCTTGGAGATGTCCAATGGAGAGACTGTCCCCTCTGAGCATGTCCCTGCAGGTTAATGCACCTTCTTGAATAATCTCTTAAAACTGGGGCATTGCTGATGCTTCCAGAGCTTCGTCTCTTTGTGGTGTTTCAAACCCCACGCAGCAGGTGATGCTGTCACAGAGCCATGGAGGTGTTACCCCAAAATAACAAAACTCTCAAGAAATGGGACCAGACCCTTGAGAAATTGCTTGGTTTAACTATTTGAGTGTGAACTTTGTCTTGTGTGCTGAGAAGAACTAGAGAGAAAAACTCAGAGCCTTGAACTGAAATCAGGTTGTGATCTTTGCAGCCAGCACTACAAAAACATTAGGATAGAAACAGCTCCAGCCTTTGCATCCAGGTCTGGTTTTGGCATCTTGAGCCCAATCATTAGTTTCAACTGATCCATGAACCAGAGATAGGAGGAGATTAGAGAGTTTGCTTTAAAATTCAGCAGCTTAAGTTGATAATGCCTCTTGTTTTCTTTTGTCTGCGAGTGCTGATTAAAAAGCCAGAGCTGACATTGCTGAATTCCCCCAGGAAAACAGAACTTGCCCCTCTGCAAGGAGAACTCGAGAGCAGCAAAATCCCCAACTTGTCTGAATTTCAGGGCTTTATCTGCTGGGCAGTAACCAGATCTCAGTGGGGCTGAGATTTCCAGCAGCCTCCTAAGGTGAAATCTATAGCACATGCAGAACATTCAGAAGTGTTGGGGCTTGCAAGTGATATGGGCAGCAGAGTATGAATTGTGCCTGTTCTTTGCCAAAATGACTCAGGCAGAGCCCAGCACTGCTTCTCCCATCAGCCTGGTGGCTGCTGCTGCCAGAACACTTCCCTTACTTAGAAAATCTTAGTTAGATTTTGTGGGGAGGATAAGCTGAGAATAGGGTTTGATAGGGAAACTTCTCCATTGCTCTCAAAGCAACATCTCACTCCCCAGCAGCAGAGGCTTTGTTGCTTTCAGTTATTACAAATATGAGGTCTAGGGTTTGGTTTTTGTTCCCCCTCCCCAATATTCATGTTTTCATGTGCTTTGCCAGGTGAAGTTCTCACTGATTTCAGCCCAGTGTCTTTATTTTACACCTAACCCACACTGTGCACTTGTATTAGGAACAGAAATATGGCACCACATCATCACCTTTTGTTAAAAGCTTTTCTTAGCAATAGAACCACAAATTAGCAGGGGAAAAAAAAGATAAATTAACCCATTCTTACCTAGAGAAAATATCTCCCACAGCAGCACTCCAAAGGACCACACATCACTCTGGGTTGTGTAGATTTTATCAAAAATAGCTTCTGGGGCCATCCATTTGAGTGGAAGTCTTGCCTAAGAATGCAAAAGACACAACATGTGGCCACAGCTGTTGTTCCTGCTCTGCCCAAGCCCCAGGGGAATTAAAAATTGAGATGAATATTGCACTTACATCTCCTTTCCGTACGTAGTCGGGGTCCTTATAAATATCCCTGGCCAGTCCAAAGTCACAGATCTTGACCACGTTGTTCTCAGAGAGGAGGATGTTCCTTGCTGCCAGATCCCTGTGGATGCACTGGGGAGGAGTGAGGACAAGCAAGGTCAGAGGGACAGCAGCCCCTGGAAGGGTTTGAGAACATAAGACCCTCTTTGGAAGTGGAGTAATAAATGAAATTGTGTCGTGAGCAGGTTAGAGAGGGAAAATGTGTGTGGGAATCTGCTGCAAATAGACTGTCAGGAGAGGAAAAACTCAGTTTCCAGTTAGTTCTCTAATTTTTCTGTGTGAAATAACTTTCTGAGTTCTGCTGAGATGAAGGGAGTGCCATTGTCCAGTTAGTAGCTGGATACTCCCTCATTTTTCAATAGTACTTGTGTTGACCATAGTAGAAAGATCTTGCTCTATGAGAAACCTTTTCTGAATTTGAGGCAGTTCCCCAAATTCTCTTACAATCTGTGTTCCCTCCTCCCCTCTAATCTCTCATGTTACAGATGCCAGCCCTTGTAGCCAAGACCGTCCCTCACAGCTCCTTCAGTGCTCCTCATTGCTTAACCCCCCGAGCTAACGTGATCTCCAGCACTTCAGTGGAACAGCACAAAGCAGATTACTCAGGCTCAGAAGGATATTTGGGTTTCTTCATGTGAGATGCTCAGGACTCTGTGGAAGGAGGAGTTTGAGCTCACCTTTCTGGAGGCGAGGAACTCCATCCCTTTGGCCACCTGGAAGCTGTAGCAGATCAGATCCTCCAGAGTCAGGGGCCTCTTGTACAGGTCCTCAGCATCTAGGAGAGACCCCAGATGAGTTAAACACCAGAGCAAGGAACTTTTTTTGGCACTGGTGCCACCTGATGGCCCCAGCCCTGCCTCTGAGTATTGTTCTCTACTAGAATTACTGGTTTAGGAACCACTGACCTAGAGGCAGAAGATCAGATGGTTTAAAAAGTTGCATCCAACATTAATAAAGTGATTTATCTACAGGGAAAACAACATCTGGGGATAGAAGTGAGAGAAACTATAGTGGGTGAGTGACAAGACTGGGGACTGGCCCCACAACTCTCTGTGTGAAATATTGCTATTACTCCTCTTACACAGGAGGAGCAGCTTTTCTGTGCACACATCATTGCAAATCTCTTTTTATCAGAAAGCTGGAGGCAGAGGTAAGAGAAAGACCTTGAGATGGCAGCACCAGGCCAAGCTGTGTAGGGGCTCCTCAGGTGTGTGACTGCCTGTGTGGCATCAGCTGAGTAACAGAAACCTTTGCAAGCAAAGCTCTGGGGTTAGGTGGGTTTCTTGTACCTTCTTCATCATCTTCTGAGTCACTGTAACTCTTGTCTTCAATGAAGCCTGAGCTGGCAGAGCTTCCAGTGCTGGCCACGCTCTCCAGGCGCCTCTTGATCAGCTCAGTCAAGTCACTGTTGGACTCATCCAGACTTTTCTCTGCTTGGTCAGAGTTTTCCTGGGACTAGAAATGGCATAAAACTGATGATTAGCTTTGGATGGTGCAATGCCTGAGGATTCAGAATGTGTGACAGAATGGCAGATGGGGAACGTGGCCTCTGAAGAGGAGCTCTCAACATGCTTGAACATGATGTTCCCTGAATGGCAGAACTAAGGAAACCTGGTTTTCTATTTATTAACAGGACCTATTTGTTAATATAGAGCCTATTTATTAATGCAGAGTCTATTTATTAATATAGAGCCTATTTATTAATGCAGAGTCTATTTATTAATATAGAGCCTATTTATTAATGCAGAACCTATTTATTAATGCAGAACCTGTTTATTAATGCAGAATCTATTAATATGAACCTATTTATTAATGCAGAACCTGTTTATTAATGCAGAATCTATTCATATGAACCTATTTATTAATACAGAGCCTACTTATTAATGCAGAATCTATTAATGTAGAACCTATTTATTAATACAGAGCCTACTTATTAATGCAGAATCTAGGGTTCTGTAACCTCCCATTTTACTGATAGCAATATTCCACCATTCAGATTAGCTGGAAGCTGGCCAGGTGAGGCTGATGGGTGAGCTGAGAGATGCTGTGATTCTGGACCTCCTAGAAACCATCCTAAAAATCACAGTTTAAGTTTAAATGCATCTCAGCCTGTCCTGGGGAGTGAGACATAACCAGGCCCTGCAGTTCATGAAAACAGGGGTGAGAAAAGAAATGGACTGGGAAAATCTCCTCCTCTTACCCAAAGTACCTGATGTACTTTCATGCCTGTACACAATAGCTGTAGTGATAATAATTAATAATAGAATCATCCAGGAAAATAATCCTGGAGAGGCTTTGGTTTGTGGCAGGGCTTAGATCAAAGAGCCCCTGTGAGGTATTTTCCCAGTGAGAAGTTGTCCCATCCTCTCCCCACCGCTGATTTCTCCCCTCCTGTGTCTTCCCCCATATCCTAGCCCAATTTCTGCCAGCACAAACCTTTGGGTGGCTGCAGAAAACCACCTGGAAACCAAACCCCGTTGGTTTGTTTTAATGTAGACCATGTTTGTGACCCAGTTCACTGTGTGCAGGTGTCTAGGCTCCTGTTTTGGGAGGGTTCATCTTCTCCTAGTTCAGTTCATACCAATTTTTCACTGCTATGTGGTTACCCCCTTGTGCTGGGTAGGGTCTCACAAGTCATTTCAAACACATTGAAGCTCTTGGGTGTTTGCAACTAATTCTTTAGTAGGTGCTTGAAAAGAAGGAGATGGGAGTGGGATCCTACAGGGAAAGAATTTTCCTCATATAAACTGAAATGTGAGGAAATAAAGTGCCTGCATAAATACCAGTGATAATGCAGAAGAAAGTCCAACTCGTGGTCAGTGGTTGTGGATTCTTTGCCCTGTGCCTATGAGAAACGTGTGATTTTTTTTTTACCTTGTATGCAATGAAATCTCCTCGTTTCCCTCTCAGGTAGTTGGACAGATTCCCATATTTGCAATATTCTACTATGACCATTAAAGGACCTGAAAAGACAGGGAAAGACAAATGAGTTTGGAAGCGCTGCAAAGCACTTAATGCTAATTTATCCTCACAAATCCTCTTCAAAATAAGTGGATGCTGAAAGTCATTGCTGTGGTACAGGTGAGGGGACAGAGATGGGACACTGCAGGAGGACACCATCAGCAGTGGAGAGCAGGGAACTGGGTCTGAGCTTTTCCCAGTAGATGGTAACAGTTGGTGTTAGTTCCTTATTTATGAACAAAGGAAAATTCAGAATGATGCATATATATATATATATATTAAAAAAATCCTATCTGCCATTAAGGGTGGTTTATACATAGATCCATGGCATGGAGCAGTTGTTCTTCTCTGCTGCCTCCACACTTCTGTGGTGCTACTAGACAATAAGAATAAGGATCATAGACAGAAAAATCTGAAGTTTTTGAGGCCTGGGAAGTCCTCTCAGCTTCTTGTGTTCTTATTTCTGGGCAAAACTCCTGCAGAGGTTGGTGCAATTGCTGCTTTTATACAATTAAGTATATTTTTAAGATCTGCTTGAAAGTGCTTTTATGTTTCAGCAGGAGCTATTAGGGGGAAGCTCCATTCTTTCCATTTAGCATAATCACTGCTTTTGGTAATAATCAAATGTAAGATAAGGGGCTAGAATGCATATAAACATGTGTTATTATCAATCCTAAGCAGTCAGACTTTCATGTCCAGAAGCCTTTTGCTGTCTAGAAGGTCCCTAGTTCAGACTTAGCAGTCTGAGCTTCAAAGGAAAAGTGCTGAGAGCTGCTCTTACCCATGGCAGGGGGGGTGGAACTAGAGGGTCTTTAAGGTCCCTTCCAACCCAACCCATTCTGTGATTCAGGAAGGAGGTTATGTTAGAAATGTGCATAGAGAAGTTCTTCACTGACAGAGTGGTCAGGGACTGGCCCAGGCTGCCCAGGGAGGTGCTGGAGTCACCATCCCTGGAGGGGTTCAACAAACATGTAGACATGGAACTTCAGGGCATGGTTTAGTGGTCATGGTAGTGCTGGGTTGATGGGTGGACTTGATGAGCTGAAAGGTCTTTTCCAACCATAATGATTCTATGTTGGACAAAGGTTGGACTTGATGATCCTAGAGGTCTTTTCCAACCATAATGATTCTGTGATTCTATCCTATTAGCACCTACATGGAGGAATTAGGCACCTAATTGCAGTTAAGGATCCTGCCTCTTCAATCCATAATCCTTCTGGTAAACAAGCTTGCAAAGGACAGGGAAAAAGAAAACAGAGAAATACCCCTAGTTGGGAGAAGAAGTTCAGAAAGCCTTGATGAGATGTGGCCATATTGTGCAGTAGCAGAAGCTCTCCTGGGAGCAGAGAGGTAGAAAAGTTGGTTCTTGCATTATGTGCATGTGCATGAGATTTGGACTCCACCACAGATACATCCAGCCACCAAAGTGTCTCTTCTTTGCTCCTCATTTCCTGAGGACCTCTCACCTCCAGCCTTGGTGCAGGCTCCCAGCAGGTTGACGACGTTCAGGTGATGTCCTATATGGATGAGGATCTTCAGCTCAGACATCAAGGCCTTGCATTCATTAGTGGTTGCACATTCTGCTTAAGATAAACAGGAAAAATACCATCTTTACACAACAGGATATTTTTGACAGGACACAGCAAGATCCTGTTTACACTTGGAAGCAAAACCCACCCAGGTTCCTTGCAGCAGCTTTTAGCAGATAATAATTCACCCGTTTCATTGTCTGCTGACTTTCTGAGGTGGGATATCCCCTTATCTCTTGGGTGACTCTTCCTTTCTCTCCCGTGGGTTATGGAGGGTTACTGGCCTGGAGAACCCTCCCCCCAGCTCAGCCTTTGCAAGGGCTAAATTTGTCTAGTTTAGTGGAGGAACAACCAACCACTCCACCAAGAGCACACAGAGGAACGTGCTCCTCCATCTGTGGTTCAGTAGCACTTCTTCACCAAACTCTTCCAAACCTCTCATGATATAGTTTGACAAGAGGGGCCACATCCTATTTCCTCTGGTTTTGCCTTTGCATCATGTAAGATTTCACTGTGAGGAAACAGCTACATAACAGATCATTTAGTGTGACACGTGTAACCTCTTGATGTTTGTAGCACATCAACTTGGAGCCTTCAACCCCAAACTGATACCAGCCTACTTCATGGCAATGTCAGAAAATGGTAGAATTACAGCAATGCAGACATCTCCAGAGTATTTTATTTTATTTTCTTCCTGAAATGGATTGACTCACGCTAGAGAATCTGCTTTTTATCAGGCAAGTGATGAATTATGGGCACGTTAGTTGGGGGGAACATGTTAGAGCAGGAGGCTGCAGCCTCCACAAGGGGAGGAAGGTGTAAAATGATGTAAACTGTGGAATAGTTTGCTGAATATGTGTAAGCAAGGTAGAGCTGACCTGAGGATCAGCTGGGAAGCACGGCATGGAAGTGAAGGAAAACCCAGGGCTGTCCATGGCAGTAAGGTTGGGATGGAGAAGGGAGAGTGTCTGGATCAGGATGTTTCAGGGATCTGGAGATGGGCATGGAAGAGAAGGAACAACAGCAGGAGAGAGGATGATCTGAAGATCTGACTAATGCAGAGAAGGGAAAGCAGCTTCAGAGAAGGTCCAAACAGGTGCTAAACTGATGTCTGTGAAATTTCAGAGAGCTGGGAGTTAGCAGAGCATCCAGAGAGGCAGTGAGCAACAGGGTACCATGGTAGAGGTTCCTCACAGTTAACACTGTCATGCAGAGCAATGCAAGGTGGGCTAGGAGAAGCCATCCCTTGTACTTCAGATCAGAAAAGACCTATGTGAACAGTTAAGCTCCAACCTGAGTAGTCAGTGCACTGGCTGATGCCTTTATTCCTAAGGTTCCTTTGTTCCTTATTTCTTTCTAAGATTCCTTTATTCCTTATTTCTTTCCAAGATTCCTTTATTCCCTATTTATTCCTAAGCTGTCTGCAGAGGCTTTGTATGCAAAAACAATATGAAAGAACAATCTCTGAGTTCCCCCTTCCCCACCACTGCCTGGTAAAAGCTTTCCTTAATTTCAATAATTGCAAGCAAGTTGTCTCTAATTCACTCCCTTGGCATTGCTTTTTTTTTTTTGTTGTTTTTTTTTTTCCCCAACCCCTTGAACTGTTGTGCATCTGGCAGGGCTGTGATGGAAGGCTCAGATCCAATTTCAGCCTATCTAATGTAATTACACTCTGTAATCTGCTTCCCTCCTAACCCCACGGACCTGGAAGCTGCTGCTTCCCTCCTCCAGGAATACAGGACTTAATGAGCAGCCCACTTGTCATTTCCCCCACGTTAACATCCACTGTATAAAGACTAATTGCTCCCACATGACAAACCCACTCCCTCCTGAACACAGTGAACTTGGGGCTGCTTTGGAGCTGAGACCTGGACACCTGGTTGCTCAGGAGGCTCCCTGAGGTGGGGATCCCAGAGGGACATGTACCTTTCAGCATTTTTACAGCAACTGTTTTGCAGGTTGAAGATTTATCAATGCCAAAAGCAGACGCCTCCACCACCTTCCCAAAAGCACCATGACCCAGTGTTTTACCTAGAGAAGCAAGAGTCAAGAGTGAGCCAAAAGGGGACTTCACAGTCTGCATCAGCTAAGAGGGGAACGTGCACCCTCAGCAGGGCAAGGAACACAAGAGCCCACAAGGTAGCCATAGCCCAACAGTCAGTAGCAGCCTGTGTCGTGTGTTTGCAGGCTATGGATATAAACAGTATGATTTCTATCATAAACAGTATGATTTCTATCATAAACAGCATGATTTATATCCATAGGGCTTCCATGCAATACAGGTTGTGACAGAACAGAGTGGAATAAATGCCCCTGTGTTCAGCTGGAGGCAAGGCTGAACACATACATATGGCCTGAGGGGAAAAACAACGTGTGTAGGTGTCTTGAAGCCCAGGGAAGGCAGAGTTTGGGTTAAATATAGACTTGTGGAACCTTTATCTCCTGGATCACAGTCATGGGGATAGGCAGCTGAGGCACTCAGGCAGCCAGAGCCCTTTAACCCTGCAGGGATTGACATTTCTCTGATGTCAAAGCCATACTGAGTGGAATCTAAGATGATAATCTGTCTTTATTTTCCCTTGCATTTCCATTTTCATGCCTGCATTACCTAGTGTGCTCTGAGGGCTCTGACCCTGCAGCAGAGTACCCTGGGCATCATGGTCTGGCTCTTTAGTCCTGCTGGTTTGACTCCATGTCCCACCATCCTCTCATTTTTTCTCTGTCTTCCTCCTCCTCGCACGTTTTCCAGCTGAAGCACCAAGGGCACCCACAAATACAGATCTATTCCCTCCCTCATCGTTGCACACAGATATTACTCTTTCTATGTACAGACCCAACCTACTTTTTACATTTCCTTGCTCCCTCACCCAGTGGGCAGAGCTGTTGAATGAAATTTGGTTCCTTTTTTCCTGATCCCTCTTTACAACTCAACACCAGGTTTATATAATTGATAAGGAACTGATTATTTGATAGATTTCTTCCAAATAAAACTCACTGAAAGGCTGTCACCTTTCAGACTGACTTCTCCTTCCCTTTTCCTCTATATTTTTGATAGGGACAGTACCTGCAGGTATTTTTCTTGCCTATCAAGAGTTTGGCTTCACTCGTCCAAGAAAATATAAAAGAGGGAGGAACCATCTTTGCTTTTCTTCCCAAATCCCTTGTTTCACCCCCCATTAGGATGCTCCTGGATTCTGTGTCTCACTGCCACTTCTCCCCATGGATTTTAATCCAGTGGCACTAAATGCCAGGCTGCTTTTTGGGGTATAATACCCCCAAACCACTCACCCAGCCTGAGTCTGTCCCGGGGGAACTCCCATTTGCTGCTGTCGTAGGGGAGCCGGTCACACTGCTCATCAAGAGGCATCTCCTCTGGATCCATGATGATTGACAGGTATCCTGTTTTGATATCTGTGGCATCAGGCTGGGAACAGGGTGTGGAGAAATTATTCACAGTATTTACCCTATAATCCTGCTGGCTGTGAGCCAGGGTGCTGGCTGGGGAGCTCTCTCAGTTCCAGACTCAGCTCCCAGATTTATTCAGAGCCATGAATGCATCACTACAGCTTCCTACCTCTCTTCTTTTTTATATCTCGGAAATGTTTATGTATTTTCTGCCACTCAGGGGTGCTGGGGAGAGTCACTGATCAGTGCTGGTAAACACTCTGAGGACATGAAACCTATCCCTGTCTTCTACCTGTACCTATTAAAGGAAATCAGTGTTTTCCTCTGAGAATTCTTCCTGGTGCACCATGGAGGATTTGGGTATTTTCATAGTGTTTTGGCACTTAAATAGTGATTTCTTTTGATTCTCTGGTTATCCACTTCATTGCTATGGCTTATTACGATTTGAAATTGGTTGAGAGCTGGTGAAAACTGCTACTTCTAATGTGGCTAAGTGAGAATTTGTGACTTGGTGGGTCCTGTGAGCACGGATATAAAATGTAATAGGACATTTGGTGTTGTCCACGACTCCCTTAGACTGAGGTCAAGGAGGAAAACATGGATTTAATCACAGTATTTGCATAGGAGGGGGAATTTTACTCCAGCATTGGGACTGTAGTTTGGTGAGCTTCAGAGTAGGAAGCTGTGGTTGTTTGATTTAGGAAAACCAGACCTAAATTCCTTGGAACTTTACTAACACTTTCCTTTTCTGAGCCACAAAAGGGAGGTGAAAGAACAGCAAGACTTGGAGACAAAATAAGCTGTGTGGTTTGAGCTCATTTCTAGAGCAAACATCTTGGGATCTTTCTTAAAACAGGGTTCCCCTTAATACCTGTGTTCAGAGAAGTCTGCTGAAATCAAACCCCCATTTTAGAGGATTTGGGATTTTTTTTGGTTTCCTGATCTTGCAAATCATTTTGACTCCTGAAGAGGGAGGACCCTGATTTTCTGGTACCATGTGGAGGGGTAGAAATGTCCCAAGCCCAAGTGTTCTCTTGAGAACCCAAAGGGCTATCAGCAGAAATCTTGGGCTGGCATTTTATAGGAACATTTTTGCCCATTTTTTCCACCACCTCTCCCAAATATTCCTCCCTAAACTCTGAGGTACACATAAAATGGGTCCAATCCCCTTTGTGCAAGGTGGAAGGTCTCTTACTTTTCTCAGTTTCCGAATGAAGAGGGTCAGGAGGAGCCAGAAGAGGGTGGCAGCCAGACCAGTGCAGACCAGGATGATAACTTCAATGTTGGACTTCTCCTCAGAACCTGCAGGTGAAATGTACAACCAGGTTGTAAATGCAGCCAAAACCCCATGACTGATCAATAGTTCTCTTTGCTCCAGCCCAACGTGCTTGGCTTGGACCTCACCTTGTATTTTAATGAAGGCTGATGTGCTGTCCTGGCCCATGTCATTGGAGGCTTTGCATTCATAGAGCCCTTCATCATCCTTTTTCACTCGCTCAATGATCAGGGTGTTATTTTCCATGGAAATTCCTGTTGTAGGGGATTTAAGTTAATACCATCACAATAACCTCCCTACCTACAGGTGCTTTTAGGAGACAGAGAGCTGAAGGTCACCTCCCATCCACTCAAACCTGGTGCACACTGTTAGGAGGCATTTTAATATCATGCTTCTCATTATGGTCTGGCAACAACCTCTCCCTAACATTGTTTTTCTCTTCAATGCTTGTGTAAATTCCCTGGGGATCATTTAACCAACAGCAAATGTGGCTGTGAATTTATTCTGAGCAGAAGAACTTCCATGGAAGTTGGTGAAGAGAGATTTTCTGAGAGCAATACACTGGGGGAAAAAAGGGAACTGGGTGAAATGGTTGGAGAAAGGTGCTGGTGGGAATTGTAACATGGAAATCAGGTTGTGCACCTGGAAAAATCACTGCATGGAGCAACCCTGGGCTGACAGGGAGGGCTGGAGGTGGAGTGGGAAGAGGGAGGTTACTGGAGATGACCTATGAGAGGCTTTTCCACATGCAATTTCCCCAATTAATTTCCCACCTTTCAATTTTCCTGCTTTGAGGGCTCATCTCTCTCACTAGGGACACGTTTGGGGCAGCAATAGGGAAGCAGGTCAGGCTGTGAATCCAGAAGGGAAGGACCTGTTGTGTTTCTGGGTGTTCTGCCTGTGGATCCTGTTGTTGTTAACAAGAGCTCTGCACGTAACCTGCCACGCACTGCGCTGAAATATTTACCCTGAGGTGTTCCTTCCCAATATTTTATTTATGTTTCCATTGGTTGGATGAGTTACATGCTTGTCTCTCCAGAATTATTTATAAAATTTCAGTAGCAATAAAGAGTTTCTCTCAGAACAGTCTGACCTGAATTATGGATGATCCTTGGTTTCCTACCTAGCCCGAGATGCAAAATTAAAGTCACAGGACCAGCCAGTGCCATGGGATTCTCCATGATTTATAGGACATGGCAGGGTGGAGAGCTGAGGAGGAGCTCCAGGCTCAGGTGAGGGAGCCCCTGCTCCCTGCCCATGGTAGCACCACCTGAGCTGAGGGCACGTTCTCATCACTGTGTTGTGGGAGATGAAGGCAGGATCTGCTGGAGCTGGCTGTTGGGTGACTGCCCATGTGTGCTTAAAACTCCCTGCAAGGAGGTTGGAGCCAGGTGGGGTCGGGCTTGTCTCCCAAGGACCAAGTGATAGGACAGGAGGAACCTGCCTCAAGTTGTGCTGAGGAGGTTGAGGTTGGCCATGAGGAAAAAATGACTCATGGAAAGGGTTGTGAAGGGCTGTCCCAGGCTGCCCAGCTGGAGTCCCCATCCCTGGAGGGGTTTCAAAGCTTTGGAGATGTGGTGCTGAGGGACACGTGGTGCCCTGGCAGGGATGGGTTAATGGTTGGACTCACTAAACTTAAAGGTCTCTTCCAACATAAACAATTCTGTGATTCTGCTGAGGCCCAAGGACACCTGACAGCTCAGGCTCAGATGGGCAGGTACACTCAGCTCCATAACAAGCTGCTGTCCCACACAAGCAGGCTGAGGAGCAGCATGCTGTGCTCCCTCTTCCCTAATATATGCTAATGTATGCTAATGCATGCAGGCTGGCTCTGCAGACACCAACGCTGCCACATGCACAGGGAGAGCTGCCTAAGCAGAACTTGGGTTGCAACCACTTGGCAGCTTTGACCTCAAAGCCCAAGCTAGAGCCCACCACAGTGGTCTGATGTCTTTGGGTTTGTGATCCTGGGGTTGTCCATCCTGACCCAGCCATGCTTGGGGTGGCCATGGAGTTAGAGAATCATAGAAGGTTTGAGGCTGGAAGGGGCCTCCAAAGGTCATCTGGTCCAACCTCCCTACACCAGCAGGGACATCTCTGCCTAGGGCAGGCTGCTCAGAGCCCCAGCAAGCCTCACCTTGAAGGACTCCCAGGAGCTGTAGGTCCTGTGTTTGCAGTGATAGGTACAATCCCAGCACACCCTCAGGAAGCAAGGAGCTCACCTGATGCTGCTGAGATGGGGTAGCCATTCTTCTTCCACATGATCTGAGGCTCTGGTGTTCCACTGACTTTGCACTCCAGCATGATCTTGCCACTGATGTTCACCTCCAGGTCCGTGAGGTTCTGTATCACGTATGGTGCTGCCTTTGCTGTGGTCACAGGAGAAAACAGGGCACAGTGAGATTTCAGAAGGCACCTCCCTCAGCTCTGCCATCTTCTCTCCTGCGGGACCTCTCGGGCTGGAAGTGGCAAAGGGTGGGGTGATGAGTGGTAGCCCCAAAAGGTTCTGGGAGGAGTGGGTGAGTCCATTTGGCTTATTTGAAGCTGACTAAGCTTAGATACAACTTCAGCTCCAACCTCCTTGAGTTTCTCTGGAGAAAATGGGACAGGGAGTGGGTAGAGCAAGTGCAAAAAGAGAGGAGGCAAAGAGGAAACAGATCTAAGGAGATTTTGTGTCCTCCATCATGGGTGCAGTCATCTGCTTACTCCAAAGCTTGTTAACCTCTGCTTTATGTTCCTTTACAAAAGGTACAAGAAAGCAATGAATAAAATGACAAGCACAGCATCAAAAATAGATAAGACAGCAGCTGATGGGGGTTGGTACATTTAAAAGACCTTGTTGGTACAAGGGAAGGAGGAATGGTTTGGAGAGACATGAAGAACTGCCTCATTGACACATGCCAGGCAAACAACAGACCCCTGGAGCTGTCGTAGAATCATTGAGGTTGGAAAAGACCAACGAGATGGTCAGGGACTGGGACAGGCTGCCCAGGGAGGTGCTGGAGTCCCCATCCCTGGAGGGGTTCAACAGATGAGTAGATGTGGTGCTTGGGGACATGGTCTGGGGGTCAGGGAGATGTTGGATGAAGGTTGGACTTGATGATCCTTTTTCAACTTAAATAATTCTATAATTCTAGAGCACAGACTCTATATTAGGACAGTTCCTAAGAAATGCTGGGCACCTTCTGCTTTGAAAGGCTTCCAAGACAGCAGCAGAACAAAGGTGGGTCCTGCTTCCATGTCCCACTGGTAGGACCTACCTCTGACAAGGAGCTGGGTGTGCTGCTCCAGCGTGTCGGTGCTGTTGTGCTGGTTCTGGGCTCTGCACTTGTAGAGGCCACTCTGCTCCTTGGTGACGTTGGGAATGAGCAAGGTCAAGGCAATGGAGTAGTTGTCAGCTCTCCTGATGACCATGTCCCTGAGAGCCACCTCCGAGGAGGGGGGGTACCAGGCCAGGTGGCTGTAGATGTACTTGGAAGCCCGGCAGGTCAGCCGGACATCGTTCCCCACGATGCTTGTGACTTGGGGCTCTGTTTGCAACCCGAAGGGCACGTCTAGGAGGAAGGGAAAACATGTTTGCAATTAAATCACAACTGGGAAGATCTTTGGCTGCCCGTTTGCAGCTTTTGATGGTCAAATTTCAAAGACCACCCTTAATGGAACGAGCCAGTTTTAATGAGACCCTTATTTGTGTGTGCAGAGAGGCCCCAGTGCTTGTGAATTAGGTGCATGAAGGTCCCAGTGCTGACCTGTGGTGATCTGACCCTCAGCTTCTCCTCATCATGCTCTCAAGTAATGAATTGAGAAGTTTATATATAGAATTAGTTAATGGACTAAGAGTTTAATCAATAGAGGCTGCTATCCAGGTAGGCAAATGTCTTCCTGAGCTCTTCTCTTTCTACCTGCTTGAAATAACTGCATAAAAATACAGAAACTTATTCCCATTTCTCAGGAGTAGCTCTCTCTTTCTTCACCACTGGAGGATCTTCCCAATTCTCTCTTATTCCAATATTTATTGTCATCACATGTGCCTTGGTGGATAGTCACCTGCTCACTGAATGGATTGAAGTGATCTGATGATGCAAATGTTCTTGAGACCTTTATATTTAGCAGAGAAATAAGTGAGTCCAACCTGTAACAAATATAAGCTGTTTTTTTGCTATATTTTTAGTAACTTTTCACTCAAAAAAAAAAAATCAATTTTCCTGAAGTGGCGAATTGAATCCATTTGAAGACAAGAAAAAACCATTTCTGAGTAGGATGCCAGAGTGTGACCTGCAGACACGTTCCTAGTGCTGCATCAGCCACCAGAGACCTAGAAGTAGATTTTATCTGAAATATATTCCTTCCCCTTTCCATTCTGTTCCTTCCAGGGGTCTCTCCACCCAGCAGATGTGGAGGAAAGTGCATTGATGACCTGGAATTATTCTTGTGTCTGGTAGAGCAGGGTTCTCAATCAGCTGAGTTATGAGGAATCTCTAATAAATTTTACCAGGGGGACTTAGAGAATGTTTGAGGCTGGAAGGGACCTCCAGAGCTCATCTGGTCCAACCTCCCTACCCCAGCAGGGACATCTCTACCTAGGGCAGGCTGCTCAGAGCCCCAGCAAGCCTGACCTTGAAGGACTCCAGGGATGGGGCCTCCACCACCTCTCTGGGCAGCCCATTCCCCTAATCTATCCCTGGTTTACCTTCCCAGGAACACTATTTGCAATAAATCTGGTAGGTTGTGGCTTCAGGACCAAGCTGTTAGCAAGATGCTTTCTCTGGTACCTTGAGAAGGACAAGAGTTAAAGGGGGGCAGGTTTGCCTTGCACTTGCAATCTGACAAATTCCACATGGGAGCTGGAATTTGGCCAGAGCCTGACACTGCAAACTCTTGCAGAAAGTTCTGCTGAAGCTGGAATTGAGCATAAATAGTGAGGCTGTTGAAATAACCAGCCTGCCTTGTAATAAAGCATATATTATATAAAACACAGAGCCCTCTAGGAGCTTTCAGACATGATTAAAAGCCTCTCTTCTTCACAAGTCATCTGGAATAGAACCAAGAAGATTTGCTTCATGCTTTTTAAAAGACTGGCACCAGAAAGAGTTTACAAAAGATCCAAAAAAGAGAAGAGACCCCCTCAGGCCACAGCTGTGAAAATTGTTATTTTTCTTTTCTTTCCTTTCCCTGAATTTTTAGTTTACTTTCTGCAGTGTTTTTTTAGGCCCCATCACTCTCTTGCTTGCTGGACACTCAAACTCACTTGTGTAATACCCTCATTCTTCACAGCTGGTGTCCTGTGGCTCCATCAGGTCAAGATGATGCTTATCAAAAAGGGGGGAAAATCTGAGGGCAGCAGAACTTCTCCAAACAGGAGGAATTAAGGTCCAGTGAAAACACTGGGCTGTGGCAGGAGGAGCATCTCAGCACCTCTCCTGACTCTGTCAAACCAAAATAGGGAGGAATTTCCCCCTCATCTTGCCTTTTTCTTAGTTTTTCTTTGCTGTTTGCTCTGGCAGGAGTTTTAGTACGAAGGGAGGTGGATCTTTGGTTAGACTCAGCTCTTGAGTGAGGGTTAGACTCAGTTCTGGAGTGAGTTCAGTGATCTGGGGGGTCTCCCGAGATCCCCTCCGGCCTGAATTATCCTGTGATCCTGCACGTTGGGTCTCAGTGAAGGAATAAAGGGATTCCAGGTAAAAGATGAGGTCACATTCCTTGGGGTGAACCCCTGAAAATCTGCAGGGTGAGCTCACCCTTGGCCTCACTCCTGTCTTGTCTTCAGGAGAATGTCCTCCTACAACCTGCAGCCCCATTTATTTAGCAGGGTGAGTTCCCAGGAGTGAGTGTGGGACAAGCCCAGCCCAGGGGAACCAGGACATCTCTTGGGATAAGACACTGCTGGGGCTGGAGCACCCCCAGGGCTCTGACATCCTCCTGCAGAATCCCAAGGAATGTGATGTATTAATTGCCAAGCCCTAAATGAAGGATGCTCAAGAGTTTCCCCTTGCTCCAGGAGTTGACCAGTGCAGGGGTTTTTCTACCAGCTCCACACTCTGGGAGCAGGTACCTGCCTTGTTTTTCTCATCATTTCTTCTGCTGATATGTTTTATTTAGCATTTAGAATATTTTTAGCTGGCACCTGTGATGTTCTCTCCTATCTTGTTAGCCTTTCAAGAAGCTCTTTCAGCTCCTGTGGAATATTCATTGATTGACGTTGCAGAAGAAGGAAAAAGGGGGAGAAAAAGGGGGGAAAAAAGGTGTTTTTTGCTCTCCTCTCTCTTTTCTCCTCCCACCTGGATTATCTGGGGAGCTTTGGGAGCACATTAGGAGTCAGTTCATCTCTTAGGCTACTTTGCTTACACACTCCTGAACCTGAGCAGTCATTAATGCCTCTCTCTGAACAGATAGAGTGTTTTATAAGGCTCCTAATAAGCTGCCCAAAAAGAATGCACCATGGGGCCTTTCCTCTTTTATCAGCACTCACCAAACATTTGTCTTTGGTCTTGGGTTACACTGTAGTAGCCACGAATTTCTGTGGCAAAAGGGGGAAATGAGCCATTGGGGGAAGGGAAAAAAAGGCAGCATAAATCAAAAGAAAGTCTGGCTCCATTTGTATTTACAAGGAATTAATTGGGTTTAATTTCCTGTGCTTTGCACAATAATCTGTGTAATTCAAAACTGCTGCTCTCTCCCAGATTCCATCCCTGTGCTGTCTGGGTTGGGGGGTGGCCATCGGGGTCTGCATGGAGGGAGAGGCAGAAAAAGAAGGGGTGAGCTCTGAACCAGCACCAAGCTTTCCATAAATCCTCTAAATAAGTCAGGAATAAGCAAATAGGGAGTGGAACAACCCAGTGCATACATTGTTCTAGCATCTGATAGCAGATGTTTATTTCCTCTTTGAAATATACTATTTTTTTTCCTGGTAGAAATCTTTAACACCATTTTTTTTTCTGAGTTTTTGCAATCAGATAAATCCTTGGAAAAGGGCTTTTGTTGTTATTTGTTATTCTTATCATAATTCATTTCTCTTCCAAGAACAGTCGGGGGGTTCGTATGGGTGGGAGCTCATTTTGTTGTACGTGGTGCAATCATCCAAAGGCTAGAATTTGATTTACTGGGGGCCCACAGCAATATGGAGTTGCCCTTTCCAAGGTGCAGAGCAGAGATTAGGAGGTAAATAATAGTTGTTCATGGCAGCAAGTGCTGCCAGGAGATACCAGGTCAGCTTTTCCCTGCACCAGGGAGGTTGCAGCCTGCTTGGGTGTCCTTTGGTGTGTCACTGGTGGTGGGCAAGGACATGAGAGAGCTCCAAGCACCTGGTGGCTCTGCTCATGACAGATTTCTATGAGTCTCTGCTGCCATGAGCAGCTTTGGGAGAGCTTCAGGAGGACACTGAAGAGCTCACAGAAGCTTCAGGGCTCTCACTCAATGATAAGATTCCTCATCACGTTGGGCTCCTTATATGGGTTGATTTGTGTGTGACCCCCAAACCCTGTTGACCCTTCACTGGGGTTAATTTTGCTGGCAAAGAAGTGATTTAAAAATAGCTCCCAGTGCTATTTCCAGGGTCCGTGGGAGTTTCTTTGCAGTGGAGGAACAAAATGGCTGTTGACATTATCCCATGGGGATAAAGACATTTTTCTGGAATGAAAACACCAGGCATGGCCTCAGAAAGCAGGTGGCACCCAGGGGACACCTGGTGAAGTTTCCCTGTAAGGTTCTGCCACCAAACACTTCAACCCTGACCTTCTGGAGCAGGTTTTTGAGGGAAGAAGAGAGTTTAGCCTCTGTAGCATCCTCAGATTTCTTCCCAGGGACAAGTTAATTAAGCTCAATTCAGGCAAAATGTTTGGAAGCAGCTCAGGATCCACCAGTGTGTTTGTTGGGAGGAGATAATGGGAGGTTGAGTCTTTAAAACCCCCAAATTACTGAATTAACTGTGAAATCCCACAACCAGCAGCTGCTTTGCTGAGAAGAGAGCCCTGCAAAGTGCTGCAAACAGGGGTGAGATGTTCTCCTGAAGGCCACACCTCACTTGGGTGCTCTCAGGGCTCTAACTCAGCCCTTCTCTCAGCTTTGAGGTTCAATCTGCAGAAAATTCATCAGCCTAGCAATAGTCAAGGGGCTGGATTTTGGATTCCTCTTGTCTGGTAGCTCACAAACCATCCAAGACTGAGACTAGAGATGTCTCCTGGTGAGAATAGCCTGGCAGGCACCTACTCCCCTCCCAGTGCACCCAGTAGCAGACAGTCCTTTTCCCACATCCATGGGGCAGCCCTTCCTCAGCAGCTCTTAGAGCCACTCACTAAATACCCCTTACTCAGCAGAGGCCCATCATGGACAGAAACCCAGCACCAGGTCACTGCTGCTGTTTGATCACTGCAACTCAAGCTACTTTAGGAGCAGGATGGCCCCATTTAGGAAGATTTCATGTCTTTATCCATAAACAGCACTGTTTTTAAGCAGAGCACTTCTAGAAGTCACTCATGCTCCTTCAGCATCTGTCTCTTCCCCAGAACATCCCAGACTCACCATCTCTTCTTCCCAGGCAAGAATGTGCCTGTCCTGCCAAGCCCTGTCCACCTCCTGCTCTGTGTTGGTGGAAACATTTCCACCATCACTGCTCTCAGTAATTTTGTCCACTGATTCATTTCCTTGGTGATGAAAATTGCATGATTGAAATATTTGTGTCTCAAAACATTGCCGGAGTGATCTTAAAATAAATTTAAAAACCCCTGAAATATTAGCTCAGGGTGGGGGGAAAAAAAATCCCCCTACATAACCTCATTATGAAAATAGAGCATGGTTGTGAAAGGTGCATGGATTGAGCAAACCCTTTGGGTCTGACCTTAGGTTGGTTGCTAATTTAGGATTGATTTTAGTCACCAAAGTGCTGTGAATAGCTTGGGAATGTCCAGCCTGGAGTAACCCATCCAAGAATAGCTGGCAGGACCCAGAGCAGAAACAAACCCACGCCAAGACTCAACACTTGGAGGTGGTGAAGTGTAAATAATAGCTGGTCTGGACATCTTGAGGACCTCTTACATCTGAGCTGTGTCTCCCCAAAGTGCACCTTGAAGGGCTTTTTCCCAAAGTTTGGGCTTTGGAGAATATCTTTTGGGGGCTTAACCCCTCTTCTGTCTCCACAGAGCACTGGGGTAGTACAAAGAAGGTGTAAATGGAGCTGAAATCTTCCCCCCATGTGGCACCAGGGTCGTTATCATTGGATGATATTTTTCATATTATACTTTTATGTAATAAGAAGAGTATTTCAAATGTGTTCACTTACTTTTGAGCTATGGAGATGAGCAACAGGGGGTGTAAGAGAGGCAGAGGAGTGCAGAGCCAGCTTCACCCTCCCAACTAGCTCCATGGGGAAGGAACCAAGTGCTGAGCATCAGACATTTCCCTCCCAGGACACTCCTGCACTCCTTGTTCTAAAAATCAGTATTTTGGTTCAAATTCTTCCAACCAACACCTGCTCATCCAGAAGGTGAGCATGGAAATAATTCAATTTGTTCTGGTTAAGCACTTGCACAAGGTTGTGCCTCAGCTCTTCTTCTAAACTCCCTCTCAAAGCATCCTGCAGGTCTTGATTTCACTGCTAAAGAATTTATGTGTTGAAAGGTTAAGCAGATATTTGTTTGGATTTGTGTTCTTTGGAGAAATAGCCTGTCCACCTCCTCCCTCCTCAAAGGCTAATTGCCCGGGCAGGGCTCCAATGGCACAACAACTCCCACTGATACCAGCCCTGGGTTAGGGCTGAACGTTGCCCTTGCTCACCTTTGCTGTGTCTGCTGGGTTAATTGGAGGCCAACAGCTCTCCTGTGTCAGGGAGAGGCTTCAGGCCCTTGGAGGACCACAAAGGACTTAGATTTTGTTAGAGGTTTCATGAGGACAATGCTCAAATGTCACGGGTGGTGCTTGAAGACAGGGGCAGCTTGGAAAGGGCAAAAGGAACGTCAAGCTTGATGCTGGACATGGCAAACTGAGACAGGACCCAGCCTTGCATGAGGTGGAGAGCCTGGGACTGTGAGCTCTGAAAACACAACGTGCAGGGATTCCCAGAAGCTTGAACAAGCTCTTCCCAACCATCTAAAACTTTGAGGCCAAGCAGATCATCCAGTTTGTGTGTGGGGTCTCTCGTGCTGTTACCTGACACGTAGAACTTGATGCTCCTCTCGTCTTCCCCAATCTTGTTTGAAGCCACACAGTAATAGATCCCTGATGTGCTGCTGTTCTCCAGGCTCAGTGTGCTCACAATCTGCAGAGCAGGGAGAGAAGATTTGAGGCTTAGAGTGAAGTGTGGGCTGAGCAGATATGTTTTAGATAAGGATATGTTTTATAGTAGAAAATCAGTTAACACAGGAGTTCCTAGTGATGAGTGAAGCTCACAGACAATGAGGGTTTTGGTCACCTCAACCCAGTCAATTCTCTTCCCTCCTCACTCCTAAACCTCCCCCTTCTTTTCTTCCTGTCTTCCCCATGACAAACAGGGTCCCCTTTGAATCACTACCAAGGTCTCTGTGTGACAACATCAGCAGAAAGCTGAAGTGAAGGAGCTGAAGATTCATCTAAGGCACTGGAAATGAAGACCCACATCCACCTATTTTCTTTTCTGCTTTTCTGTGGGTAACAGGAGACCCCCATTTGCATGGGAAGGGGGTCTTGATATGGACGTGGGGGAAAGAACATTGCAGGATTTTGCTTTGCTCTAAGAAAGGGACAAGGAGAAGGGGAAAAGGAGAAGGACATGTCCTGAGCTTCACCACTCCCTACCAAGAAGTGGTTCAGTTGCTCACGGGGCTGAACTCAAACACATCCTTAAGAACTTGTGCTCCTTTCCCATCCTAAGCCCTTTGCTTCTGTAGAGGGGCTTCTTAATGAGCAGGCAGCCACATGGCACTCCCTGGCCCTCTCATGATGCAACATCCCGAGCTCATGGAGAACTATCCCCAGGTTATGGCTTTAATTATCTCTAGTGGCAAAAGCAGAGTCTAACCCACCACCACTGAGATGTTCCTGCAGGATTACTTTGCTTCCCCTGCAGCCATTCACCTGAGGAGCTCTGAGCCCTCACATTTGGAACAAATATCACTTTCTTTGCCATCCTCTCCGAGGACTTTGAGAATCCAAACTTATAACACCCTCTGGCCCTTTGTCCTTATCTCCAGAGAGCTCTTTGAAGTGCACAAAAGCATCTCTGGACTTTCTTTTTAATATCCTAAACTAAACTCGCCCAAGACATTCCTTTGCTCCTCATAAAGCTGCCCCATGAATTTGTCTATGGATGTGTGGGATGTATTTTCAGAGAGTTATTTCAGATTTTCTGAGCTTTGGCACTTTAAATCCTGCAGGGAAATGAGTTTCAAAGGGTTTGATCCCATGTGCATTTTACATAGTAATGGGGACTATTTTCAGCAGAATAAGGGGTAAGCAGAATAGGATCTACTTTGATAGAAAATAAGCAAGAATAACCCCAATTTAGGGGTGGAAAGAGGAGAGCAGCAAACCCAACTCCCTCTGGTGTCCACCAAAGAAAGAGCTGCACAGTTCTGCTTTATTTATGCTCTAAAAATAGCTCTAAGTTGGATATAAATTCCCCCAGAGTATCACTCTGCTCCTCCTCTGCTCTTCCTGCAGCATGGGTCTGATGCCACAGGTTCTTTCCAAGGGCTCTACCCCTGATTTTAGGTTTTTGAATTACTGCTGAATCAAGACCAAGCCCTTTCTCCTCATAATTACTGGCTCTTAGCATTTTATATTTGGGAATAGAAAAAAATCCAATATCAATGTACCCGAGAGGACAGAAGGGGATAGATTTGGAGAGCTGTTTAGCAGCTATTAGTCTGGCTAAGTGACAGCTGGAGGTGGGAAGTTGAGGATAAACTGTAGAGCCAGTTAAAATCATAAAAGGAATTTAATGATCCGGTTGGGATCATGGTAGGGGGAAAACAAACAAAAAAGGAGCAAATAACTATAGTGAGAGCTCATCATAGCTGAGCTCCATAGCGGGTAGATGGGACAGTGACAAAGGTGGTTAAGTGATGGCAGGGGACAAATTGTTGGGAAAAATCTACTGAGGAAAAGAGAGAAAGTGGTTGTTTGAATGCTCAAAATCACTGTGATGCACTTGGTGATGCTCCAGTTTGCTCCACACCCGAACACAAGAGAAAATGCATTTTACTGTCCTCTGTTAGAACTGGCACATCCCAGAGTCCTCCAAAGTGTGACCTTTACAGCAGCAGCAGCCAGCAGAGAAATGTGTGTGATTTCAGAGCTGGAAAGGAGTGATTTCCTTGTGCTAAGGTGAATCCCTTGGCATCATTCTGCAGCAGCTTTCCACTCTAGCTGTGTGCTCCCAGGTAAATCCCTCAGATTGGGGACCCAATTATCTGCCCAGCATCTCGAATCAAGTTCTCAGCTGCCAAACCAACCTAAGCCTGCTCTAGTCCTCAGCACAGTGATGCTTTGGAACACACAAAGGGCATCCAAATCCTCCTCCCCTCTTATAGACCACAGAGTTTTGCCTTTTAGGATCCTGCAAGAAAGATTTAGGGAGCCAGCAGTGGTATCTGTAGATCAAGGACTGAAATTAGTCAAGGAAATCTGTAGATCAAGGGTTGAAATCAAACAAGGATATCTGTAGCTCAAGGATTGAAATCAATCCAGATCTGTAGATCAAAGATCAACATCAATCAAGGAGATCCCACTGAAAAGTAACCCCTATTAACCCAGATATTAAACTTTATAATAATATTCTCCATGCTGATGTTTGGAGCATTCACCACCTCCTACTGTAGACAACCTGAGCTGAACAACCCTAAAAATGTGAAATTTATCTGTATCTGGCCATCGTGACAGACAGGAACAAGGATTTCATTGCTCTAAAGGCCATCCCTATACTTTCAATGAAGGCATTTCAAAGAAAATCTGCAAAAAGAGGTTGAATGAGGAAACAGTTTGAGCTGGAGCAGCCAAGCATAGGGATCTTTCCCCATTATTAGCAGGGAAAACTGTTAGCAACCTTTTCTCTCTCCATGGAGTGGCACAGTCCCAATGTTTGGGACCTTTAGTACAGAGCGGAAAAAATTCTGAGGGGATAATCTACTTTATAGGCTTAGTCCATGCACCTGGCAAAGTACTTTCCAGTCCTGGAACTGCAGCCAGGATAGAGAAGTTGGAAACATGATGGCATTTGCCAACACAGAGAGACCTTAACTGCTGGTGGTCTCCTGCCCAGCCCCTTACAAAGGTGGTTCTCAGTCTGGGGCTCAGCAAAAGCTGCTCCCAGGCAGAGCCAGCACCTCCAGAAGGATGCTGAGCTATTTACAGCCTGGAAGTTTACACTTTGCTTTCCCTTCCACTCCATGTCCTAGTCAGGAGCAGGTCAGGCTGAATAACCATTAACCCTTCCCAGTGGAGTCCAGTGCTCAGCTCCTGTGCTGGAACCCATGGTAATTAATAACAAATTATTGGTGTGTCATGTCTAGACATCTTCCTAGTGGGAGCTGGGCTGGGATCTGGGAGTTCACCACATCCCTTTGATTGCCTCTCTTGGATCTGGAAGTAAAGGGCTCCATTTCCTATGACTTAACCTAAAGGCCACCCAATACTGCGAGCCCAAAGAAGGGATTATTAGGCAATAAATAATTACTATAAAAGAACAAACCAAGTTTAAAACTCCATAAGAAAAGAAACAAAATGACTGATCAGCTACGACAAGTAAATGGACATTGCTGCTGGGAAAGCTCATCATGGAATAGTTCAATAAATCTGTACCTCTCACACTGAAATGTTCCCGAGCTGATAAAACCCAATAACAAGCCAAACAACATTCCACAGCCATAGACCATGAGTGTTTGAAGACATCTTGTAGTAAGGACAGAGCAGCAAGATGCTTTTTTTCCAAGCTGGAACCAGCACGAATTAATAGATCTTGTTATTCTTTGCTTTCTCTCTCCTTTGTCTGATCCCCCCCTCCAGCAGCTTTTGTTAACAGTTCTTCTCTTGCACTTCGTTAGCTCGATGTGGGCGAGGATGAGGAGCAGAAAAGGTGGGTGGGAAACTTCTCAGCTGTCTATCTCTGGCAGAGCTGGGCTGGAGATGAAATTAGAGGAGCTTCACCCCGCCAAGAACATGTTCAGCTAGCTCCCAATCCATCCCCTTGAATGGCACAGAATAACACTTATTTTTATAGCCTGATCCCTTATCTCAGTTCAGTCATTCAAAACATGCTAAAGGATGGACTGAGCACAAGTGAGAGGAGAGGTCTGTGAGCCTGAGAAGTTGTAGGGTTCTCTCCCAGCCCTGGCAGTGGGTGTTTCTCTCCCTGTAAAATGAGAATAACCATTGTCCTCCTCACAGAGGGTGGCAGAGCTGATGGTGGCACCGTGTGGGCAGGAGAGGTGCTGGATGGGTCAGGAGACTGGGGAAATCAGTGGTGCCTCTGGAGACCCTGGTATCCATTTCTAGCAGGGATCTGATCACTCTTGGGGCTCGTGTGACTGTTCCCCCTCCCTGCCAGGGACTGATGTGACAGGGCTGGTGGGAGCTCCCTGCAATGGGCACCCACATGGGGCGACGATTCCACCCCCTCCTGAGCTGCTCTCATCCTTTCCGCATCCCACTAATCCATTTATTCCTTCAGGAGGTTTAAACCTGGCATTTGGGGGCAGTTTTCTTGGGTGGTTATGAATTCCACCAGCAGAAACATCCACTCTCTCATAGCTGCCTGAAAGAGGGAAAATTGGTGACAAGAACCCCACCACGAGCACTGAATTAAGTCTGGATCTTGCTGTTCTTTTCTGCTATGTCCTGTTCTCCCAACTCAGACAGTGTGTTCAGTTTACTAACAGGACAGAAATAAGATAGCAGCCTAGATCCTTGCAACCAGAAGAGGAAATTCAGGCAATTGATGCAATCAGGGGTGTTGCACTTGGTGTTAAAAAGCAGTTTGCAGAGGTGGCTACACAGGAGGTTAAATCACAAAGTGAAAGGTTCAATATTGCTCAAAACCAGGGGGAAAATTAAACCATCGTGATGCAATTGCCTCAACCACTGTTTGACCAAAACTTGAGTGAGGTGCATGATAACATCAGTGATAACCACAGGCTTTGCTCAGCCTTTAGATGACAGGAGGGGGGGAAATTCAGTGCTCTATCTGGGGAGTAATAATGGAATAACTATGACAGGAGACCTCAATTTTGTCAGATATCTAAAGATCTTGATGTGATCTTTGGTCTGCTGGAAAACTCCTGGCTTGCTGCCCTCCAGGTTTTTGAGCAAGACTCTGGATCTGGTAATTTCTGGGGGTTTGTTCCTATATTCTTAGCAGCTCTAAAAAGTTAATGCATTTTTTCCCTATGTCCCTGATTGCTGCAGTTCTCTGAGGGTCAACTTTAGGGATGCTGAAAAATCTTAGGGACCAGGCAAATTGCACCTTCTGCTCTCATTGGACAGGCTCAACTCACACAGGAAAAATCCCCAATCTCAGCTAATCCCAGCTTCACCACACAGTCAATAAAAGCCTCGCTCAGGCAGGCTCCAACATCTTTATTATTTCATCTGGGCAATGCAGATGAATTAGTTGCTAGGACATGGTGGGAATGGATTGGGCTGTTTCCTGTCTATTGCATTTCTGGTGGGAATAAGGACTGATAAAACACAAGGAAAAGTCTGAGGACTATTAGTTTTCATCAGTGTCTTTTGGGGAATTATATTCTCTTATCTTAGAGGCTCCACTTAACACAGATAACCTTGGACTTGAGAAAGGGGGAAGGAGAGGAGTTGTCTGCTAATGTAACCAGGGAGGCAAAGCACTGAAACCTGAGATTCCTAAAATCTAGTTTTATTGATTTGCATAAATCTTAATCAGGACCTGAAAATTATTAGGAGACGCCCCAGGATGTGTTTTGAAGCAGTGGATCAGCAGGAGATTAAAATAATGGATGTACTATAAATTGTAAAATTATATAACTTGTAGAGAAGTGTTTTCATGAAACTTTAATAACGAGAGATGTAAAAGCTTCACTTAAAGGGTTGTAGGTTGGGCTTTTGAACGTGTCTGGGAATGAACACCTCGGGATGCCTGGAGCCTATAAAAGAGCAGGGATGGCTGAGCAGGGCACACATGTGGGAACTAAGGTAGCTTTAAGACTGATCATCAGACATAAACCAAGCTTTTGAACGTATATTTAGGTAGCCTTTATATATGGAGAGAAACAGGAGCCACGAGAGCTGCAAAACTCTTTGTCAGTCCATGCAGCAACCAGAAAAGGAAGAAACTTTGTAGGCACCTCCATTTTTTGCAAGTAATTAGCACTTTGTAGGGAGCTGCTTTTACCTGAGATCTAGAGTTCATCCATTAAACCCAGATCTTAAGGGGCACTCTGCCACCTAAATAAATCCAGCTTATAAATACCTTCCAGCAAGGGGGAAGCTCAGGCATGAAACGCCAAGCCTGATTTTCCCCTGCCCAGCCCAACCTCCATGTTTTGAGAGCTCTGGTTTAGATTATGTTTAGAGCTGGAAAGTCTCCATGAGAAAGAGCAGATGGCGAAGACACTGATCCTGCCAGATGCTGATTTAGGCTGGACCCAATCCAGAAGAGCACTTAAGCTTTGTGCTCAACTTTAAGCATGAGATTAGCCCAAGAATGATCATGTGCTTAAAGCTCCGCTGGGTTCCCAGCAGCAGCACTGAGCACCTTGCAGGCTGGAGCAACCACCTCAAAACCTGTAGCTGCAAAACCCACCCCTAAAGCCACAAACCTCTCTTAGGTCCAGCAGGGGTAAAACAACAGCCTGAGCCAGACCACAGCATCTCCTCCAAGGCACAGCCAGAAGTCTGTGGGTCTAGAGCAGAGCAGCTGCAGCAGTTTCTGAAGGATTAGTGTCAACAGCATCACTCAGCATCACCACAGGTACCCGGGAGGCCTTTATTGATGGCTGGGATCTTGGCTGCTCGTGCTCCCAGCGCTGTTTGGAAGGGGAAGCAGGCAGGGAAGTGTGGAAGGAAGGAGGTTTTCCCACCTTCATTGGCTCAGTAACAAGGCTGGCAACCCAACTGGGTGAAGAAATGACTCAGGGAGGTACTGTGGGTGCTCACTCTGAGAATCAGCCCACCTATCTCTGACCTCTGAAATGACACATCTGTTTATGTGCTGCTACTGGGAGGAGGGAAGGTTGGGCTGTACGAGTGCTAATCACTTTAATGAGCTCCTTATCAGCTGTGTGCACTTCACAGGACCCCTCTTGCACTGAACCAGGCTCACCCTTTCTCAAGGCTGAGGGACACAGAGAGGTTTCTGACCCAGAAGTCTTTGGAGGGTTCTAAAGAGGGTTATGTGACATCATTGCCAGACTCCCAACGTTTATACACGGCCCAGAGCTGCCAATGATCTCAGAGCTGTGGAATTTAAAGCATGCAGCAGCTTGGGAACCGTGGGGAGAGAGCTCCTGGGAGCCCCCTGCTCTTGCATGACATCACCACTCAGCTTGGCATCACACACATACCTTTCTTTTCTCCCCAGAATTCGTGGTTATGTTTTCAATGCTTCTGATCTTGTTGCCTACGAACGTGTTCTCCCGAACCACAATTTTCTGCCCTTGGGGTTTGCATCTGGAGGGAGAAAAGCAAAGGTGGTGTTGAAGAACACTGGAGATAATCAAGGGAGGAGTTATTAAAGAGAGCTTAGATGATAGTCTTAGGACTTAAAAACTCCTAAAAGCTCTTTGCTGCTGGAGATTGTCACCTCTTTGTGGAACTACCTTATCCCTTCATTGCAACATCTCAGAATTATTTGCCCACCTTGGCAGTCCCCATCCCTGGAGGGGTTTCCAAGCCGTGGAAATGTGGTGCTGAAGGACATAGGTTAGTGGTGGACTTGGCAGTGCTGGGGGAATGGTTGGACTTGAGGAATGGCCTTTAAGATTTCTTTCAAACAAAGCCATTCTCTGATTCTATGGTAATGAATTTAGCATTATATATTCCCCAGCAGACAACCCTCTGTCTGGCAGTTATCAATGTTCATGTTTGCATTATGGGCCAGGAGCAGTGTATGTAGCATGTCACATGGAAGGGCAAAAGGCTTTTCTCTCTTCATTAGCTACAATCCTTGCAATAAATGAGCAGAAACCCAGGTCTTCTTTTGCTTAGGAGCACAGAGGCTTCAGCAAGGTTGGAGCTCCAGGCATCCTGGCTGAAGGAGCTGCCAGCACCACAGCTTGAGGAAGCCTTTCATTTCAAAGCTCCCAGTTCAGCATGGCTGGGTGTTACAGACTGTGACTCTGTGGTGGCAGGTTAATGAAGTCAGTCCAGTCCCACAACCAGCTGCAGTTGGGCTTTGCACAGGTCATCACAGTGAGTGACAGCAAAGTGTCCTTGTTGCCTCCTCTGTGCTGCCCGTGGCTGGTCCCAGCAGCTTCTGAGCCCATTGTAGAAAGGATTATAGAAAGGAAAATATGGACTTCTATAGGTGATGAGCAAGGGCTGATGCTGCAGAAAACTAACCCATAAATCAGCAGCTCCTTTGCCAGATCTGCACAAGCCTCGTGGGCAACACCCTGGGTCAAGGGAGGGTTTATAGCTCTCCAAAGAGCTTAATTAGAAGATGTCTTGAGTGGCTTCCTGCGAGGCACAGTTCTGCCTTGAGGATGAAGGGGGGAAACTCAAAGGAAGCGAAACACATCCCAGCTCTGAGGAACAATGATAGTTGCTTGGGGATTCAAAGTGCTCGAGTGAGGAGGGGGGAGAGAAAGAGAGAGAGAGGAAGCGAGACAACAGAAGGAAACGGGGTCTGTGTCATTTCCCACAGGAATCCTCCTCCAGCTTCTGCTGCAGAGAGATAAGGCTGCCTGGGAGGCCAGCAGAGGTGGACGCCACTCTGCAATTGTGTTTAAATTGATAAGATCAGAGAGCTGGAACAAGGGTTATGTGAGGTCTTTTGCCAGCGGGTCACTGGTTGCAATCGGGCTTTGTTCGGCGTTCATCACCAACGATGACAGAAAGGGCTGGAAAAGATTTCAGGGCATCTCTGTGGCTTTCCTGTGGGATGCATAACCTCTTTCTGTATGGTCTTCCCTTCTGCTCTTGCTGAAGACCTCTGAAGAAGCCCCTTGTGCACCTTCTGCTGACCTGCAGCCCCACCTAAGCCTGCGAATCTCTGCCCTTGCCTTGCTGCTGGAGCACTGAAGTGAGGTCAGGTACTTCTGGAGGGACACAAGGTCACTTCTGAGACCCAACAGCCCTGCAACTGCTGCAGCAGAGAACCTGGGAATGGAGCTTCTCTTTGGGATTTTTCCCTGTTTCATGGCTTACCATTCACATTATGAAGTGGTGAGAAAATAAGGAACTGCTGGGGGGTTTCCTCTCTTGCTTCCTAGATCTGCCTTCATTTTTTTTGGGTGGAAAACCTCTTTCAGCCCTCTCTTGCAGTTGAAGTGCAGTCAGAATTGTTATACGTGGCTTCTCTATGTCTCCTGGAAGCATTGAGATCTCAGCCAAGACCTCCCTCTGTAGATCATCCTGCTCATCTAACAGCAGGAGCAAAGAAAATGTCTTACTTGTGTAGGGCTAATCTCAGAAGGCATCTTGTGTTTTAACTTGCCTCGTTCCTCTCTGGCAGCTCTGACCCAGTGACTTGCTTCTGTCTTCACACCTCAGACTTTAGCAAAGAAGGGCCCTGAGGCAGGTGAGAAGCCTTGGCTGTCTTCTCCAGCTCCTGCAAGGCAGATGCTGCTGCAGGAGCCCATGCTCAGGGAAGACAGCCCTTGGAAGGTGTCATCAATTCCATATGGCAACTAAATGATGCCAAGTCTTCAGCAGGTTTGTCTGACAATAGCTCTTACAGGGGAAAAAAATGTGGTACCTCTCCAGGGAAAGCTCCTGCCTGGTTTTTCTTGGCTGTAGCTGCATCCAGGAGGTGGGAGAAAAGATCTCAGGAAGTCGGAGGGACATTGGTGGTCAAGTCAAAGAAAATTCAAGCCTGGTCTTTAGTCACTTTAAACTTCTCTGGCACAGCTCTGATAATACAGAAGGTGCCTGTAACTCCCAAAAGATCGCACCCAACTAGATGGGTGTCTGCTGGGCTCAGAACCCTTGAGATCTTCAGGTGGGGGCATCACTGCTTGTGGTTACGAAGGGAAATAAGATGTACTGGGAAGAAAAAGTGACTCGAAACAAGCATGAACTATTTTGCAAGGTGTTCATCACTTACAGGGTGTCTGAGGGGTTGCAGGGCTGCCACTTCCACTCGACCTTGGGGTCAGGATTCCCACTTGCAGTGCACTGGAGTTTGTGTTTGCCTCCTAATTCCACCCGCTCGATCTTATCAAAATCTGTTTCCTTCTCGTAGATGTTGGGTCTTTCTAAAAAGAAAAAAAAAACAACCCACAACATGACAAAAAAATAAATACAAATGAACAAATTTACATCCATGGTCATGGTGCTGTTTCCATCAAAGGGTTTGAAACTTTTTGCTGTGATTACTGATGATTTAATGAGGCTACTGTAGTTGTAGGGCAATTACCAGCAGTAGTGAAACTGGATATTCACAGAAACATGTGTATTAATTGTGGTGTTTCAGAAGATGCATGGAAATGCTGCCACAAATATCCTAATTGCTTCCAAATGTCACTGTGGACCTGTTATACTTCTGGAGAATTTATGCCATGGGAGGTCTGTTGGGATCAGGGTGTTCTAGTCAAAATAGCATTTGAGTTCTGCTGTCACCCCCTCAGAGGAACCTTCTCAACAACCACTGTGCAGGTTCTCCCCAAGGTTTTGGAAGAAAAGGTCTTTTTGATCCCGAAATCTTTGCTTTCCTTTTCTTTGTGTGTGTGTCACGTGCAGTGGATGAAGGGGCAGAGCAAGCAAGGAAGAAGTGGTGGGGAGAAAGCACTTGTAGAGTCATGCCAAGAAATCCTCACCAGCAAAGCCATTGAAGCTGTCACTGCATTACTCACATCTGGAGGGGTTGCAGGATCACACCCTGGGGCTGGAAATCTCTCAAGAACAACCTTTTTGTGTGACACTTTGAGGGCTGCTCGTTGCCAGCAGGAAAGAAACTCTTTGTCCCATCCACTTCCAGCTCCCACGGGAACGTGCAAAAATGAGGAATAATGCTCAAAAATCCCCCAAATGAACTGAACTCTCACTAACCTCGGCCAGGGTGGGTGTGAGTTTGGGGTGGAAGCCCAGACAGCTCTGCCCATCCTTGGCCATGTCCCTTTGTCTGCTTCTCATAACAGGAAATAAAGCAGATTTATGGGTCGGGGTCCCTCGGTGGGACACCCCTGAGCAGCCAAGTGGGGCTGCTTTACACGGAGACCTTTTGACAAGTTGGGAAGTGAATGGAGATTAGATTTCAAATTTTCGGGTTAACTTATTTTTTCTGCTGTCAAGGAGGCCCCAGATATGTAAATAGGAGCTGCCCACCTCATCAATCTTCAGCCTTTTCCCTCTTTTTTTTTTTTTTTTAATAGCTTTTTTTTCCCCTTCTAGCCCTCTACCATTATGACCAGGCTGATCCCACGTCTTGGTGGGATCCTCACTTTCCTTTTCTCATGGTTGCCAGATCTTCTGACCTCATCATTGGCTGAAAATACATCAGCATTTCCTTCTCCACCCCATGAAAGGCTGGAGTTGGTTCAGCCACATCCTAACTTCTATTCTACAGTAAAACATTAGCTGCTCTGAAGAACCTTCATGAGATCCTGATTAACATTTCACTTGGAAAGCCCAAGTGATGGGCCTCGTTTGGTTTTGTTCTTGTGTTCCCTTCTTCTCTCTTTGGTTGAGTCTTGTTTCCCCACCTACTTGTTCTCTCAGGCTCCAGAAATCCCCCCCTTGATCCTTCAGACAGGGAGGGATTGTCTCTTTGTGAAGGAGAAGAAAGAGGGAGCAGATGAGAGAAGGCCCCTCAACCCCCCATCCTCATCTCTACCATGGACACCCACGTTGCTCTGGGTTGTGGTCAAGTGCTTTGAGGCTGGTGAGCAACTCACAGGACAAATTATGGGAACTCATGTTGAATTTCCTTGTTACTGGCATCTCTTTTCCCATCAGTAAATTACTTCTGATGGTAAAAATAATTTTGTAAATCTCCCTGGAGAGAGAAATACATTTTTCATTATCTCAGACATTTTTCAGCCTTAATTCCTGTGTTAGGCATGTCTGGACTGACCTCAAAAGTGTGATTTGCACTTGGAGGAGGAGGGTCTGAGTTCAGTGTGAAAGGTTCCTCAAGTGTTATGTGAAAGGTTCCTCAAGTGTTATGTGAAAGGTTCCTCAAGTGTCGTGTTTTCTGGGCTGGGAGGACGAAGCTTTCCCCTCTTGGGGAGGGAGGCAGTAAGTTTGTGGTTTCATGGATGTGAAAGTCTACGGGGGGCCAAGGTTTGATTACAGTTAATATCAGGAGATTTTTCTAAACTCTTGGTGAAACGATGAACACGTCGACTGTCACTGAAATGATCCTTCTAAGAAAGAAATAATCATTTTAATTTGATTTAAGTCAAATAAGAATGTACACGAGTGACGAACGAGTTCTTAATTCAGCAATTACTTTACCACGTGGCACTATTAAATATTACTTGAAATCTCCAATGAGTCAAAATGATTCATCAATTGAAATAATTATTATTTATGAAGCTTAAGCAATGATTTTCTTAAAACTTGAGGGGCTGGCTAAAGCTGCCTCCTCATCCTGGCTTTCACAGTGTCTTAGAGCACAGTTGTTGTGGGGTCGTAGCTAATTATGGGTGTGACACTTAGAAATTAAAGCAATTTTAATCTCTTTTTCCCTGCAAAGGTGGTAATGGTGGTAGGTGCTATTCTGCAAATGACTTTTAGAGTGGTGCTGCTGCAGTGAGGATGAGACCCCACCACGATTTGGAATTCTTTGTGCTTGTAAAGGTGTTGGCGTCGTGGTGGAGACCCCATCCCTGGAGGGGTTTCCAAGCCGTGGAGGTGTGGTGCTGAGGGCCAGGGGTTAGGGGTGACCTAGAAGGGCTGGGGAATGGTTGGACTTGATCTTAAAGGTCTCTTCCAACCAAAATGATTCTATCCCAGTGGATTATGCCCAAACTCTTGTTTATCTTGCCCATGTTGAGGTGTGAGGTAAGACTTGGGCTACGAATCCATTTGCAAGCACTGCCAGACTCCAGCTGTCTCTCTGGTTGCACCTTAAATGTGGCTTCCATCAACACACACAGAGTGTTGCTCTTTTTTAAGCATGCAAGCTAAAAAGCTGTTGGGAACCGAGAGTTTTAGCAGGTGATGGACTAATGGCAGCTCAAGAGTTGAGTAACCAGCCTCTGAGAGACCCTGCGGTGCTCATTCCTTCCTCCCACAAGTGCAGAGTCCTCCTCTCTCCCTGAAGCTCTGTCACCCTCACCTTGGGCACCTTCCTGCAGAGCTTTGCCCCCCACGAGCAGCCCTGCCTGCTGTGGTGCTGCTGAACCTCGGGAGATCTTTAGATGGGCTTCACTCCTGACCTGAACCATCCCACTCCCCCCTGCCCTGAGATCTGCCCGTTTGCTCCTCATCCCTTGGCCATTGCCCTCCCCAGGCCGAGTTTCCTCGAGCAGAAGCCAAAGAGGCTTTAAAAGCTTTCTCCTCCCCAGCTGCATCTGGAAGGGGCTTGAAATATATGGCAATAAATGGGTTTTCCTCCTCCCTGCCTCCAAGTGTGATGGTATCCCCAGCTCTCTTTGCAGAGGTGCAGTTGCTGCTATGAGAGCTGACCTGAATAGCTAAAGACTCTGCTGCTGCTGCACTGTGCAGTGCAATCCAAGAGCTGTCCTCTTTACTGGAAACTCCAAATTGATCCCTGTTACATAAGTCTCACCTCACTTTCCAGCATTACCTTTAGCGTGCGGCATTAGGAGCAAGGATTAGGGCATCAACCCCCTGGCTTTACCCCTCCTACCTCTAAACCCTTTGCAGATGTTGTCAGGGGGTTGCACACTTGGCACCCTAAGGAGCATCCCAATATAGAGGGCAGCACATAGAAAGTTTCCTTGCTTTTTTTTTTGAGAGAGAAACTTTGCTTTGCTTCCAGTGACCTCCCCCTGAACTGCTGTTGACGTACCTTCCCCACCACCATTTAAACTGGCTTTCAAAAAATCTTTTCACATTAAGGACATCCTTAAAATAACCTCAGAGGGGTCCAGTGAAGCATTTAGTCTCAGCCTTATGTGCTTTGCTGGACACGGGGCTTTATCACAACTATTGAGAGAGTGGCAACTTGGTTTCTCTTCACCCTTTCTGCTTCCCAGAAGCAAAAATAATTTGCACTTTAGAGCCTTTTATCTGATGTCTGTGCAGTACTTAATGGAAATATAACTCTGCGAGCTGAGCAAGGTGAATGTTCTGTAAGGGAGGTAGGAAAGTCATTGATGCTGGTTGGGATGGGGCAAATGGGATGGGAGGGAGAGGATGGCAGCTCCCCCAAAGGAAAACCACTTTGGGTTTGGCTTGCAGGTGATCTCTGTTGGGTTTTGTTTGTTAAAAGGAAAGGAAGAAAAAACAAATAGAGTGAAATGGGTGGAAACCATTTCAGATGCTTTATGAGCAGATATCAGGAAGAATCTCAGGGCACTTGACCTACCCTATAGGAATTTTGTTGTAAAATGGCCACGCAGCTCAGTTTGGGTTCTTCTGACCTTGTGCTGTCACTTTTGGAAGTATCTATCTTCACCTCGGTGTCTCATCCAGCCCTGCACCACCTCTCCTAGCTCTGTCACTCACCCCCTTGCAGACAAGCTCTGGGGGGGGAAAAAAGGATTTTCTCTTGTCCGCCTCTCCCCATCTGATTTTCTGTGGCTAAACAGAGTTCAAAAGCAGCCGTGTGATGAGGAACCGCTTCCTTTCTAGCAGAGCAAGCAGGTTTCTAGGATTTTTGTCTCTGCCCCCTGTCCTCCAAAGAGAAACCCAGCAGAGAAGGTACCTGCAGGCTTGGCTGAGAGCGTGGAAACCTCACGCTGCCGCTTCCCCCCCACCACTCTGGGCTTCAAGGGCTGACAGAGAGAGATTTGCTGCTGCACAGACGTGAGCTGAATGCTTCAGATTCTTCTGGCAACCTCCAGCCAGGCCCCCACCTTCCTCTTTCTTAAAATTGCTTTGGCTACTTCCAGCAAAATGAAAACAGCTCAGCTGACTTCTGCATTAGGGGCTCTCCTGGGAGCACACGGAGGCTGGGCTGCAAGTGTCCAGGGTTTGCAGTGATGTCAGTGAGAAATTTCTTCATCATTTGCTAATAATTAGTGTGGCTGAAAGACCCACTGCAGTCTGGTTGTGCTGCTGTGGGGTTTTTTTTTTCCTTTTCTTTCATCTCCCTCTCACAAAAAGCAGGTTGTTCCTCTGCTGCCTGTGGGACTTGGGGCTCTGGATCTCCTTGCCCTTGCTCTTCTCAGCTGAGGGTCCTGCCCACCCAAAGCACTGGCCAAAGCAAAGGGGTGGGCTTGGGGAGGAACACAGCAGAAGAGTGGCTCTGTTTTGTTTGGGGATTTCTGTTTGGCTCAGCTGGCCCAGGACGGGGGAAATGAGAGGTTCTATTTTGATTTCTCCCAGATGGGTCATCCTCCAAGGAGATGGATGTGATGCATGGAGGAAAACCAGCCCTGGCAGGAGGCTGAAGCGTGAGGGCGAGGTGGAGGGGAATCATTTTATGTAGCCCTGCTTCTCCTTTAACCTGAACATCAGTTGGGTTGCACTAATAATCCAAAGAAATTCATGTTTCTCACACACAGCAGTGCCCAGTGTAGAGATTTCAGTGGCCCTTCCACACACAAGAGACTCTGGGAGTCTCTCCTCTGCCTTCAAGTGGCTTTACTTGAGAACCATCACTCTTCAGAGCTCTTTTTCTCTGAACTGGCATAGCCCAGATGGATTAACATCATCCTGAAGGCTCATTTCCCTCTCCAGACTATTTGTGGGTCTGGCTGAGGTGATGGGACATTGTTCACATGGATCACCGTCTATTTATTAACTTTTCTGGAGATCACTGGGGACTCCTTTGATGTCAACTCATCCCTTGCAAGCCAAAGTAGGTCAGGCACAGAACTCCCTTTGATTTTCAACCAAGTATGAAGAGCTGGCCTGACTACAGAGTAGGACATTTGCAGCACTAAGTCCTCTGGAGCTTTTTCTCCCTGGTAACAAACCAAGGTGGAGCTGGTCACCTCACCAACACAACCAGGAGCACGTGGCAATGCACACGTGAAGTCTCCATGCCCCCTTGCCCAGGAGGGAGGGAACTCACAAGGAGCCTGTCAATGACACCTGCTTATGGCAGAGGCTATTTCTAGCATTTTAATCCTGCATTTCTCATAGAAGCAACACAAGAGCTTGGGGGATCAAGGACTCCACAAGGGAACGTAATTTCAATTGACTAGAGCAGCTGGAACCCAAAGCAATATTTGGAGAGAAAGTTTGGGAGGAAGAAGGCAGGCCAAGTGGGGAAGGAGGTTACTCATCCCATTTCTGCATTAACTTCTGCTTCAACACAATCTTCACTCTCAACGTGGTGGTCAGGACATGCTGACAGCTCCACAAGGGCTCAGCAAGACCCCTGGTGCAGGCAGATGACTTGGACAAGGGTGAGAATGAAATGCCCATAAATAGACCGGAGGGGGTTTGTTTGTGTTTGGTTGTGAAACTTGCTTTGTACTCCAGCCCGGAATAACTCTTTTTCTCCCCCATTTCTCCTCCTTGGCTGGCTCAGATGTGCAGCCACCAGCTGTTTGCTGGGATTGTTCCTTCTCCTCGCTCCCTCCCCTCCGAATTCTTCAGGACATTATTTTCCTGAAGCTTTTCTCAATAAGAATTTTAATCAAACAAAACAAAACCACAGCAACCCGCCGCTTCTTGGACACTGTTTGATGTGTAAATATGTAAAGAAGGAGGGTTTGGAAAATGCAATCAGCCACCTCCTGGGGACTGGAGTCCTACAAGGAGCCAAGGTGACTCCCCAAGGGAGATATGTGCTCCTGCAAGATTAAATTCCAGCTGCAGTGGGAACATTGGGGACCGGGGGGCACAGCTAAGCCACTTCTTAAAGGGACATTTTTGGACTAGCCCCATGATTCTCCTCCACATTGCTCCACTTCTTCCTGCACATTGTCACCCAGGTCCTCACCTCGGGCCAGCTTTGCTGTCAGTTCCCACCCTGCTTCTCCAGAAGTTATCTCCCCATTTTGCTCCTTCCCTGCATTCAGCCTGGAGCTTCAGAGGTTTGGTTGAAAGTAAAGCAAACGGTGGCCAGGTCTGAAGCAGCAGTCCCAAGGAAAGAGGCAGTTTGCTGCTGTTGGCTGAAGTTTGAGAGCAAAATTTGCCTTTTTTGGTCTCTACCCTCAGCAAAATGACTCTCTCCTTGGGCTGGGTGCTTCACGTGGAGCATATCAGAGCCTGGCACAGGCAAGAGGTTTCCTTGGTGTTTTGTGTCGGTCCTTCCCACAATTAAGGCAATGTCCTCAATGTCTGCAGCCTTTAGCTTAAAACCAGTGGCACTCTTGGCAGATACTTTCTTTGCTTGCTCCACTTCTGGGATAACTCCCTTGTACCACCAAAGAACCGCTTGCAGTCCCTTTGTGCTGTGCTCCACCACCCACCTTCTCCAGTCAGTAACATCCCTGCAGCTGCCGGAGGCTCTTGAGAAATAAGGGGGGGGTGTTTGCAATTAATGAATGATTCCTGCTTGAAGTCTTTGTTGGGCTGTGAACAATGAGCACCACGCTAGGCATGCACTGTGTGAGAGCCAGAGCTGCACATACTTGGCCAGAGCAGAGATGAAAGGCTTGTCCTGTAGCTCAGAGCATGGGATGGTTTAATCCTGAAATAGCATCTTGCTGATAGAAACAAGGGCTGTTTGTTTTTTATATGCCTATTTGGGGAATGGCTGCTCTTCAAGTAAACATTCTCCCTTTTTTGCGTGCAACCACCAATATTTACCTTGACAAGATAGTTTATTATCATTCTTGATTTTCTCTTCCTTTGGATGTTTCCGTTCTCTTCACAAGAGGGTAAAACCATTGTATGGATAAACAATCTCAAGTGAACACATCACTGCAGCTCAACACGTCCTCAACCTGCCCCTCAGCATGTCCTCAGCTCTCTCCACTCCTAAACCACACAGTCATTTAGGTAATATACCTTATTTAGCATTTTTAATAGGCCAAATGTGCCTAAATGATGAGTTCCCCATTTCTTAGGCATTATTCCTTCCTCAAAGGTGAAGGGTGAGATGAGGAACACACAAATGCTGGAAGTTCCACGGTATGTAAGCGTACAGAAAAAGGACAATTGGGAATATTTTTAGGTGTAAAGAGGGTAAGGAGAAAAGAATTCAGCACCGAAAGGAAAGCAATTCTCTCTCAGTAACTTTATCTGCCTGAGAGGAGCTCAGGAAATAGAAAGGGAAGCAGAGCTGACTTGTGCTGAACTCCTCCTTGGCCTCAGGAGTCAACCTCTGTTGCCAAATCCAGTGGATTAAAAGAGGCAGTGGATGTACAGAGACAATGTCCCCATCTTCCAGTATCCCAGCCAGGGAGAGGAATAAATGTCATTCCAATGTCCATTTTCCCTCCATACCAAGTGAACCTGCTCCAGTGCACACCTCTGTTTACTTCAGTTTCCTCCAGATCCCCCTGAAGATGAACCTGTCCCTCAAGTGCTCCCAGCAGATAAGTGGCAGTACCCAAAACACAGATTTAGGAAGTATTTCTGCAGCAGGATGATGGAGAGACATAAAAGCCAGGGGAGCTTCTCCAGTTCCTTCCGTCAGCCCTGTTGGGACTTTTCCTGTCCCACCAGATGTTCTCTAGAGCTTCGTCCAAGCTGGTTTTTAATCTCAAGGGATAAAACTTCCATCACTTCTCTTGGGAAACTCTGCCTCCAGTTCTAAGCCCTCACCACTCGATATCCTCCCAGGCTCCTGGTAAAATTTAAGCCCTGTTAACTTTGTTTACTTTCAAGCCATTTCTGCTTCTCTCCGTGGACACACGAGTGCTGTGGGCTATTCCTGAGCTGTCCCACTGGAAAGGGAAGTAGAAGACCTAGTTTCAGACTAGCTCCTCATAGCAGCTCTGTTCTGCTGCTTTGAAATGAGGTGAATCTTCAGTGGGTCCTGAGTAAGGGGGTAACCTCTGCACCGTAGATGTTCTGCGTCACCTCCTACCAGCTAAACATGGGGAAACTTCACCCATCCCTGCTGACTGCCCAAGTAGGATCACACCAAAAATGAGGAAGAGCCCAGTAAAAGTCATTTTAAACATCCAGTCCTTACCTCTGACTACCAGCTGCATGGTGAGGCTCTTGTAGAGGCCGTATTTTGGGTTGCTCAAGACGATGGTGTAGTTTCCAGCATGCTTTGGTCTCACGTCTCTTATGCCCAGTCTGTACTTCATTGGATCCAGCTCATAGCAGGTGTGGTTGTCCTTGATCAGTTTGCCATCCTTGTACCTGTCGTGAAAGTCCCATCAAGGCTCATCAGGTACATGCAGAAACCCCCAAAAACCTAAGTTAGGGTGGGTAAAGAGTCATCCCTTTGGGAGCAGGAAGGGAAACACAGATCTATAAACACTGCTTGGACTTAAGTATTCCTTTTATCCTTTATTCCTTTTATCCTGTTATGGGATGGTGTCATCCAACAGACAGGAAAAAGGTGTTTAATGGACCTGACTGAATGGTGCCTCTTGCACGCCCAACTGTGGTCAGAAACGTACCTCTAGATGCCCCCAAATTCTGCTGGGTGTGCAAATCTGAGTGCAGGAAATCCTGGGTTGGCCAAAATTTATGTCAGATGTTATAAAACAAGATGTTTGCCCATAGGAGACATTCAAGGTCAGGCTTGATGGGGCTCTGAGCAACCTGCCCTAGGTAGAGATGTCCCTGCTTGTGTAGGGAGGTTGGACCAGGTGACCTCTAGAGGTCCCTTCCAGCCTCAAACATTCTCTGATTCTATATTAATGAAGCAGAATTGTCTCTCAATATGTATATATGACCCTTTACTGTTTCTGGAAAAGCTCAAGTCTGTGACCTGGAGACTTTATAGTCAATAGGAAGGTCGGTGAGGAGTTCATGACCTGGAATCTTCACTAGGTAGGAGCAGGAGAGCAGAGCCTGCATGAGCAGACTCCTCCTCACTGCTAATGGGACATGCAGCTTTGGGTTAGGCTTATGACATAGGCCAGCCCTTGCCACACCCAGGGCTTTAGGCTTGGTGGAAGGAGAAGCTGGGGCATGTGTCCTCCTGCCTGAGAGTGCTGGAAACCTCCTTTCCAGTCGTTTCAACAACTGGATTGAGAGACTTCCAACATCAACAGCCACAGCTCCCAACACGCAGGAGGCAGTGCTGGTGGTCCCAGCAGCTACCAAGGAGCTCCATGCTGAGCCCCAGGAACAAAGCCTTGGCAGAGAGAAGGGGATGGTCCCCACTTGAGCTCACAAGAACATTTCCATCTCCTACATAGCAGCAACAATTAAAAATCTCTCCCAGCAGCACCAATTTCACTGGTCTGACTGATTTCTGGGTTATTTTAGTGCTCAAGTGCAGCAAACCCAACCCTGAGCAGCACCTTTTGCTGCCTGCCAGGTCCTCAGCTGGCCAAGGAGAGGTGTGTAGGTGCTAAGTCACCTCAGCCACCTCTGAGGCAAGCCCATGGCAGCTGTCATGTGGGATTTCATACAGTTAAAGGTGTTTGAGGTGTCAGAGGGGGTTGTTAAAGACCCCCCTGCAGAAGGAAGCATCAAAAAAAGCAGCAAGAGAGAGGACAAGTGATGACAGAAGGGTCAAGAGGGAAATGAGTGTCTCCTGGAGTTGCTGACTTGTTGTCCCTCCTGTTAAGTTGATCTGTTACAGTCCTGGTGGAGCCTTTAGTTTGCTGGGCAGGACTCAGTGCATTGTCTGCAAGGACCTGGCACTGCTGGTGGCACAGGGTAGGCAAGAATTATTGAAAAGTTATGAAGAGAAGCAATTTCTCATGTCCTGCAGCTTGCTGTTTTGCAGACTGACCACCACTAGTGCTGGAAAACCCTTCCCCAGGAGCCTTCTGCTTGAATCTCCCAAACAGTTCTGTGTGCAGGGTACATGAACCCCCTGTTTTTCCTGGAGGGACCTTTTCTGCATGACTAGGAGGGAAAAATAGCATGGGGAGGAGGGATGGCTTGTCCAGCTGCACAGCTGTGGAACCACAGCTCTCATAGAGTGGTTTGGGTTAGAAGGGACCTTAGAGATCATCCAGTTCCAACCCCCTACCATGGGCAAGGACACTTCCCACTAGACCAGGTTGCCCAAAGCTTCATCCAGCCTGGTCTTGGGTACATCCACAGCTTCCCTGGGCAACCTGCTCCACTGTCTGAGCATTCCCAGCTCTCATCTTCTATCTGTGTGGTTAGGAAGAGGGACAACCTGTTCTAGAGAGGAGCCCAAGAGGTTGTGTGCTCCTGATTCTGCTCAGGAAGGTGGAACTCACCAGGTGACGGTTGGCCGAGGGAAGGCGTCCACCTTTGCAGCCAGCTTCAGGGACTCATAGCCTGATATAATCTCATAGTAAGGCCCTTTCTTGTGTGAGGCTGTGAGGAAAGGTTTGTCTGGAAAGAGAAATGAACAGGAGGACAGGTCATGGCAGATCCGTCACAGCACACTGCTCACCTCTTGGAGTTGCGTTGTGTCTACCCAGTGGAGACCTGCAGAAGCTGCAGACAACCACGTGGAGTCACAGGCAGCTCCCCTGCAAAGCTCAGGCACAGCCAGGAAGGTCTATCTCCAAATGAAGGGCTTTATATTTCAAGCAGGGAATGTGTTTTGCCCCCAGAGCCATGTGTGAGGGCACCTCTTGGCCAAGGAGATGTCCACAGGATGGATTTTCCAGGACATCACCAACCACACTTGGTGCCAGCTTTTCCCAAACAGGTAATCCATGTCCTCAGACATAGAATCATAGGATTATTAAGGTTGGAAAAGACCTCTAAGATCCTCAAGTCCAAAACATAGTGCTGGGTGCTGACTCTCATAGAGTGATTAAGGGTTATAGATGATTAATGGTTGTTTTAACTAGTTGGGGTACTTCCTATCTCCATCAGCAGATTGAATAATGTGGCCTTAGCCTTTAAAAGTAACTAATGACAGGACAAGAGGTGATGGCCTCAAGTTGCACCAGGGGAGGTTTAGATTGGACATTAGGAAGAAGTTCTTTACTGCAAGAGTGGTCAGGGACTGGCCCAGGCTGCCCAGGGAGATGGTGGAGTCACCATCCCTGGAGGGGTTCAACCAAGGAGTAGATGTGGTGCTTGGGGACATGGTCTGGGGGTCAGGGAGATGTTGGACAAAGGTTGGACTTGGTGATCCTGGAGGTCTTTTCCACCTAAATGATTCTATGGTTCTAAAAAGCCAAGTTCTTGGGTTTTTTGGTTTAGCTGCAGGACTTACCATACACTGTGACGGTGACGTTGGCCTCCAGCTTTGTCACGTTGAATGTTCTACACGTGTACAGGCCACTGTCCTGCATGGTGACATTCTCAATTGTCAGGCTGCTGCCCACTTTATACACCGTGCCACTCTGGTCCATTGTTCTTCTGGGATAGTGGTGCTGGAAGGCAGAAAAAAAGGGGTCAAAAGCAGCATAAACTGGATTATTTTGTAGCTCACCCGTAAAGAAAAGCAGGGATTGGTATCCAAATGGTCATCACTGGAATTAATAATAGAAAGGGCAAATCAGGAGGAAGAGCTCTGGTGTTGAGGTTTCATTAGCAAGGCTAATAATAATAAGTATCTGAAGAGGCTCCAAGAAAGCTGGGGAGGGACTTTTTAGGCTGTCGGGTAGTGGTAGGACTGGGGGGAATGGGTCAAAACTAGAGGTGGGGAGATTCAGATGAGACATAAGGAAGAAGTTCTTCCCCAGGAGGGTGGGGAGACACTGGCCCAGGTTGGCCAGAGAGGTGCTGGAAGCCCCATCCCTGGAATCATAGATTCTTTAAGAAGATTCTTTAAGTTTTTAAGGCCAGGCTGGCTGGGGCTGTGAGCAACTGCTCTAGTGGGAGGTGTCCCTGCCCATGGCATGGGATCATGGATGGTCTTTAAGGTCCCTTCCAACCCTGACAGTTCTATAAGAGAGGGAGATGTGGTGCTTCTCTCCTGAAAGTGGGCAGGTGGATGGTGGGACGTGTCTCAGATCAGCCCTTCTTGGGGAGCACAGCCCAGGGAGCTCAGGGCTAAGCTGCTCTTGGCATCTGCAGGGTCAGAGTTGAGCTTTGGGGGTTTATTGTGGGATTTGGGGTTTTTTTTTTGGTCACAGTCAGTATTTTTCTGTCGTAAACCCCTCCTACGTTCTCAAAGAAATCTATTATGACAGAAATATAATCTATTATGACAGCCAAGTGCCAATGCAAATTGCTGAAGAACTTTAGAAAGCATTATTGCTTCTGGTGGGATACTTGGTCCTGGAGATTTGGCCAAGAAAATTTACATTTATAATGTTAGAAATCTAAGGAGGGTTCAGAGAAAAACAACCCTCATCCATCATGGGGGGTTCAAGGAATCAAATTCACATTGCTTGAGCTTCTATAAATTCTAGGTTCTATTTTCTGTAGTTTCTTCACCAAAACAATATCAGCCATTCTTTAAGTAAATAAAGAAAAAAATATATCCATTTTTAGGAATCATATTTTACACTTTTCCAAGAGGCTTGGATGCTGCTTTGAAATGGAGATTGGGCTGAACTAAAACAAGTGCAATGATTTTAATTCCAAGCATGAGATAGAACCATGAGGAGTATCTCAGATAGATGAACTGGTGTGGAAAATATCCCTTCTTCCCTCTGGTTTTCCTCAGGAGAACTGAGAGATTCTCTTACATGCTCAGTCTCTTACATGGTTTTATTTCAAACCTGCCATTTTTGTAGAGCATTCCCCAGAAAGCCCAAGAACCCACACTCCAAATTGAAATTTCATTCTTTGGTGGCTATTTCAGCAGGTACAATTGGCTTTTGTTTCCCTTTTTCTTCCTTAATAAATGCCATGGTGGAGGAGCAGATGGACAACTTGCAACCTTTGGGGTCACCACAGAGGCCAGGAGAAAGGAGACATCTCTTCTGCCCTACAAGAGACACCCACTCCTGGCTTCTCTTGCCATTTAGCCTGAGGTTTGGGGTTCAATTTGCAGGTTCAGGATGGTCAGATGAGTTGCAGGGTCAGAGAAGCTTCAGGTTCATCCAAACTAAAGATACAATCCATGGTAGGCTTACAAATGGTTGGCTAATTCCAGAACAAGCAGTAATTAGGGTTTGCTCAGCCCTGTGAACAGATCTTTGGGTGGAGGGAGACAGAACAGAGAGTTTTCACCAACTCACCCTCCCATTAGGACAGGTCCAGATGAGCTCAATGCGCCCGTTGATGAAGGTCTCTGCCCTGCATGTCAAGGAGAGAGTGTCTCCAACCAGCAGTTTCCTGGGAGCTGCTGTCAGGACCAGGTTCTGTGCTCTGTCCTCTGGAATGACAAAGGTAGAACCACGCAGGACTCTCAGCATCCATCACACTGAAGATAGAACCAGCTCTAGCATTGCCCCTCCAACACCTGCTCCTTTCATGGTGTCCAAACCCTTCACCTTCTTCTGCTGTTTCTATGGACGTTGTTGGAAATGCCCACATGAGGTCAGTTGTGGAGCTGCCTGAACGTCACCCATGCCATGCTTGGCTCCAGCCCTCACTCATCAGCTCCACAACCATTCTCAGATAAAGTTTTCCATCCAAAAGTGATTTTTTGAAGGGTGAGACACTCAAAAGTGCCTCAACATTTGCATATCTGCAAGAGGGTTAATGTCTGTAAAACACAAACCATGTTTCTCCTCCTTTCTGATGACCTCTCCTTCTGAAGGGGTTGACCAGCTACCTCTTCTGCTGAAGGGGAGCCCCAAATCTTGGTCTTCTATATTTCTTGATGCCTTAAATACGCTCAACTCTGCAACGAGCCTTCATCATCTCACACCAAACCCATGTCCAGCCACTGCCCAGTAACAGTGAGGTGGTGCCTGTGTCCTTTAGGGCTAGACAGGGATGACCTAATGGGTTTTTTAGCTTTGCATTCATTCTTTGAGTTAAAAAAAATAATTATTCCAACAATGGAGGGAGAAAAAGAGATTTACAGGAGTCCTGTTTGGCTGCCAGACAAATTTACAAGGCTGTTGTTTAAAGCTGAGTGCTAATTGTATAGAAGGATGCCATGATCTAATGGGAATGAAGTCACAATAACTCTCCTCTGTCAAAAAATATAATGTATGAGGAGAGAAGGAACACACGCTGAAAACAAAGGGAAAAGAAATTCTAATTGGCTTCGTATAAATCCCCAGCACTCAGAAATTGAAGGTTTAGTTGCTTCCAATTCAGATTTTAATTCTGAGCTGAAGCTCAAGTGTAAATACAAAGGACAGGGTGTAGTAAATCACCAAGAGAAACTATGGGAAAAAAAAGCAAATACTTAAATTAGCTGTTTAATGAGATTTTTATACCATGATCTTGTGTGTTTAATGAGCAGAAGCAAAAACAAAGCTCCTGTTTGGTTTATCCTAAACCAGCAGTTGTTTTAATGTAAATATGGCTCAATCCAAGCAAAGCCTTGGTGGGGTTGGGAGAAAATGCTCCTATTTTCTACCACCTCAACACTTGGTAAGTTGTCAAAGCAGGAGGGGATCAACCCCAAGTTGTGTTGAAGAGGAAGAAAGAGGAGGAATGAGTTTGCTTTTGGCCTTGCTATGGATACATCCCAATTAGATCGATCACCTCTAACCTAGAAATGATGCCCAGGGGTTTAGTGGGGACCTTGTGGTCATTCCTTGGTGGCCACTCACCCAGTCTCTGTGCCAGGTAGTAGGAGGTGAAGACGGTCCCGTTGATGGTCGCAGTGCAGGTGAGCACCCCAGAGTAGATGAAGGAATGGGAGGGGATGACAAATCCCCTTTTTGGGTCCCACATCATCTTCTTGATCTCTACAGAATAAGGGTACTGCAAGAGAAGAGATGACAGGAGGCTCGTGAGATATTCCTGCTCCCCTCAGACCAGGGGCAAGCAGCCAAGGCTGGTCTGCTTTAGAAGCAGGGGAGATATTTGACCTCTCGGAGTGGTTGGTGGTCTCATTCCACACATATCTCAAGCAACATCAACATAAGCAAATAGAGAAGCCCTCCCAAAGGTAGGACTGGCTTTGAAATCCAAACCTGGGACATCATAACTTGGGGCTTTTGATTGAGTGGCCCCAGTCCTCCCAGATCTTGGGCAAGACACCACGATACCCGTTGTAGGTCCCATTTCTCTCATCTCTTACTGGAAATAATTATGCCTGTCTGATGTGGATGTTGTAGGGTGATCTGTCTGGAGGTTTGTAAGGACAAAATCTGCTTCTCCTAATGCTACATGTACCTACTGCACATTTTCCTGGGATCTCACAGGACTTTAAAACCATAAAATATAAAAATACTTAGTAGCATAGACATTTTCTTGTCCTAAATTCATAAGTACTTGCAATGTTCTGAGATTCTTGAAAAAATAAGTTCTGCTTATGAGGAAGAATATACTATATATTCTATATATATAAATATACTATAGCAAAAATTAACTTCATAAGAAAGAACCCTCCATATACCCTTGGACAGCATCAATGTCAAGCTTCTGTTGGAAGGAATAATTAGTTTATTATTATTAACACACGGGGAAAACCTCTATTTGGTAGAGGAAATGCAATTTACCTCCAAGCATTCTGAAAATCCTGGATTATAATGTAGAAAAGGAATATATGAAATTAAATGCAGATGAAGAGGAGTCAGTAAAAGAGCAGGTGGCTGAAGTTGACCCACTCCAGCCTGTTTGCAGGTGAATGGAGGCACAAGCTGCAGGTCTGACTGTTCCAGCAGGACACAGGGAGACTCTTTAGGATTGAAGATGAGCTGCAGGAGTGTTGAGATGAGTTCTGGGTGAAAAATGAAGGGTTTGGGCAAAGCTCAGTGTGCCTGCAGTTGCCACGTGATAAGGAACTTTATTTGCATGGTGCTTCTCCCTCCTTCTTATCATGGATGTGGTGTTGGGGGACATGGGTTAGTGGTGAC